>PVKU01001226.1:21718-328366 GCA_004027475.1 Anoura caudifer | reverse complement strand
AGAGAACTCTGGGCAGAGCTGGGTGGAGGAACTCAGACCAGGGACCGTCACTCAGCAGGGAGACGACGGTGGCCGGCACGGGACCTGGGAGGAGCCGGAGGGACGCTCTGCGGTATTCTCTCTGCTTGCGTGGGACCCGGTGACAGCAGGTCGGTGTTCTGGGTGACTACGCTTCTCCACCGTGAGTTTAAAATTCTGAGAAGGTCGAACAGAAATTACAGCTCTGTAATGAGTTACGTGAGAGAAGTCGGACCACCTGACGCGGGACTCCTGGAGAACGCTCGCTGGCAGCGAGCACGGCAGTGTGTGGGTCCCAGCCGTCCCGCCCAGGGCCCCTCCCAACCCCACACTGCCAACCTTTATAGGAAGCTTTCATGACGTGATTCTCAGAGATGGGAAGTAAATCGATCTGTGGAGGCAAACAGATATTTATAATGTACACGTTGAGAGAATAAGGCCTATTTACAATCAATACGGACAGTGTAACATCCTTTCGGGGGTTACAGCTGCAAAGAAAAAAATCTCTCAAAAACCAAACCGAACACCCGCAGCGGCGAACACCAGGTGCCAGGAATCACGGGCAGTTGCGGGTCATTTATTCCCCTCGTCTCTATGTTCAGCTCACTTTGCACGAGAGCAGTAGTTTGTGTAATTTTAAGAGATTCGTTTAGCACTTCCTACACGCAGGTGGTGGACCGGATACCTTCTGTGGGGAATCCCAGGCGGACAAGGTGGGGCCCCCTCCCCTTGTCCGCCTGGGACTCCTCGTCCATCCCCTTCGGGAGGACCCTCTCCACTCTCTCTTCCCCGCGTCCCAGTCAGTCTCCCGGGAGCACAGTGACCACGCAACTCCTCCAGCGAATCGGGGCACGAGAGGGGCGGTGTGGTGCCACAGCCGCAGGTGTGAGCTGGCGAGGGCTCAAACCGCAGGTGGTCATTGGTCGCCCTCCTGTCACCCCGACCCCCTCGTCCACCGGAGCTCTGACCCCTTCACAAGAGGCGTGAACGCGCCTTTGGTTTCACGTTCTTTTCAGAGTCCCTGGCGTCTTTGGTTCGCCTTCCAGCCTGACACCAGGCTCGGGGCTCAGGCGCAGACTGTCCACTGACCTGTCCCCACCCCCCACCCCCGCGCACGCCACGCTCCATCACGCCTCTGACCTAACATGGGTTCGAGTCACAGCTTCTCTTTAGTAGTTAAGCGATGGCCTCGCTCAGGGGCCCACGAAGAAGCGCACGCTCATCGGTCGCTCAGCCCAGAAGGAGCGCAGGCAGGCAGGCCTGGGGGCGGGGCGTCCTGGGACCCCCCCGGAGCCAGCCCCGCTCCGAATCAGGGGGCCTCTCGCCTGGGCGGTGGAAATTGGGAACAAATGCTGTTGGAAGCGTCCCGCGTTTGGGGCGGGGACCCTTTGCGGGCTTGGAGGCCCGGCAGTTTGGAGTCTTGGTCCGCAGGCCTCGGGAGCGAGCGGCAGACGCGACGAGCAGTGCGCGCCGCACAGATGTCTGGACGCCGTTCAAGCCCCGCGGAGCGAGCGGAACCGCGGTTGGTGCGCAGATTTTCCGGGTGGAGAAAAGCCCAGCACGGCCTCTCCGCGTCTCTCCGGAGCGGGCGCGACGTTGCGAATCTGCGGCGCTGTCCCAGCTGCTGAAACCGGGAGGCCGGAGGGGCACGTGACGGGCCCCGGGGAGCGCAGCCTGGGTTATTTTTAGCAGATGTTCGGAGGAAGCCGGGTGAGTGCGGCGCACACAGCAACCTAACTCGTTGGAATGAAGAAAAGTCCTCACGCTGCTGCCTGGCACCGAAGTGCCAGAACAAGCTCGCTTTTCTCTGAACATTTTCCTACATGTCTCCTTCTTCAAAGAAAACAAACTTGAATTTTATTTATTTGACTTATTTTTTTATAAACACTCTCTAACCATCCCCAGCCGCTGGGCTCTGTGTATAAATAGCCTGTTTACTCATCGCCAATTTAAACGTGTGATGGGACCTGCGCCCCCAGCGCCGCCCCAGATCGCTGGCGCTCAGCCTCCCGTTTGCCCTGCACTTGAGTCCGCGGCGCCTCCCCTGGGTCTGGAGGGGGTGCAGACCCCACAGATGTTTTCTGGCGCTGGGCTGCAGAACGGCCCACGCTTAATTAAAAAACTCACATCCCCCTGCCCCCGCCCAGGGAAGGGAAAAAAATTAGTCCCCATTACGCAGGCCGGGAACAAACCAGGGAAGAAAGGCACTCTGTCGGGCCAGACAAAGGCAGGCTATCCGTTTTCATAAATCTGCCTTCCCCAGACAACTGCTGCCTCGGCCAGGAGGTCGCGCCTCTGAACTCGCATACCAGAGGGGGCTTCTCCTCGTCTCCAGGCTGGTGGAAACCTTCCCTGGCGTGTGTGTGACTTCAGCGTGTAACGCAGAGCGTTTCACCGATGTCAAAGGGTCGCTTTGATAGAGACACAGGGGTCCGGGGGATGGGAAAGTGGCCCGGAGCATGCAGGGAAGCCCTCCTCACGACTCACCCCCAGGGGCAGCGTCGGCAGCCCTACTGTGTGCCTGCGTGTGAGTGTGGGAGCGTGTGGCTCCGTTCGCTGGTTCTACAACAAACAGTTACATTGTATTCACTGAACCCTGCAGAGGCATACTGTGAGGGCGGCGATGTCGGTGATGTCGCGCCGGAGCCGAACGCCGCCGCCTTTGGTCGTTTTCGAGTCCTACAGCTTTTCCTCGGGTTCTCCGTCCCACCCCCACCCAGTCCGCACAACCAAACAACTGACATTCTTGCGCAAACAAAACCCTCGCCGAACACGCATACCAACACCAAGCCTGCGTCTGTGAAGAATCTGTCGACTTTAATCCACTTCCTGGCGAAATTTTATAGCAGGGGCGAGACAGACGGGGTTCCTGTTACTGGGGCTGCCTGACACGTGTGTGTCTGTCACGTACGAGGTCCCCCAAGTCACGGAGCACACGGGGCGCGGTTCAGCGGGAACAGAAGACGGAAAGACTCGGATTTCAAAGAGTGAGGGCTGTCCCTGTGCCTCCTCCGTTCCCCAGAGGGTCCGGGGCTGGACTTTGAGGGTCACAAGGACCAGACACTCCAACCTGGCTGGCCATCTGAGTCCCTCCCGGGGTCTGGTGACAAAGACATTTCTTGGCCTCTCTCCTCAAGATTGTCATCTGTCAGGACGGGGCACTTCCTGGGGATCGCGTGGCCCCTAGGATAGTCCTTGGCACAGCACGGCACCCCGGGGCCCCGGGCCTGCTGCTGAGTGTGGCCCCTGGACGTGGCACCCTCTCTACCTGGGGGCAGGTGAGACACCCAGCCTCAGGCCACCACGCCAGATCCACAGGTCAGATCCACACGATGGCAACATCCCCAGGGGAGCCTATGCAGGTGAACTTTCCAGAAGCTCTGCTCCACACCACGCGGTGGCCGCCCCTGCCAGTTAGACACCCACAGCCCCAAACTCCCTCTTACTGCACTCCTGGGCAGCTCAGCACACCCTGTAATCTCACCCCCGACCCAGCCCTCAGGGACTGTGATTCCATGATGCCGAGGGCGCCGGCGGAAGCAGTTTGCCTGCTCAGGTGAGCAGTTAACCTCTGGGGGGGAAACGCGGACACTCACAAGTCCCCCCGAACCATCGGCCAGGACAGCCACTCAGGTGCACCCACCACAGCACCCGCCTGCATTGCCGAAGGACTCGTGGGGGGCCGTGTCGTGCCGTGGCCGCCGGCTGCACGCTGTGTGTCTCCACCGAAGTCGGCGTGCTGGTTAAAGGCTGGTTTGGGAAGGGCAGAGTGGGGTGTGAGCTGTGGTCCCTCCTCTGGCTGCCTGTGCAGTGTGGGGACTGTTCTCTCTCCGAGCCTCAGTTTCCTCGTGTTAACCCGGAATGAGAAGGGCCCTGCCCCACGGTGCTCGCTGATCACTGCCCTCACCCCCCCCCCCCCACGAGTGCTAATCTCTGAAATGGCTTCACGGAGTGGTTTCTGGTTTTGGTTGAGATACGATTCTTTACTAGACAGCAGCTCTCAAGTGTGTAGGGAAGAGTTTTAGTCTGGGGCTGCTGTGCTGGGCTGTGGGGGCTGAGCTGGGGCTGGAAGAGCCAGGCAGCATGGTCAGTGCCAGGGGTGGGGGGCTCCGCACAGGCACTCGAATGACAGAGCCCCGGTGGGTGGCCGTCACGGGCCTGGTGGTCCTGCAGGGGACCCAGGGCCTGGGCTGGGGCAGGTGGGCCGCGTAGGGCGCGTCCTGCCTGCCTGTACTCGGAAGCTCGTTTCCATCTAGTGGTGGTTTTATCTCGTATTCGTCATCAGGGTAAGATTCACAGGCGTCTCGAATGACTCTGGTTTCCCCTGGAGTCTGGCGTGGGGCAAAGGGCGGGGGTGGCTCCTTGTGTGACCGCTGCTTTGGCCCAGGGGCCTCGGAGCGGGTCAGCGCCGTCCACCCGAGGTCTCCGCTCCCACTCCGGGGTCTCCTCAGGGTGGGGCCGCTCCCCAGGGCGTTTAGGCCAAGATCTGATCTGCTGGTTTACACAAGCCGATGCACAGAAGGTATCCGGGCTTTCAAAATTATTTTTCCTCCAATAAAAAGGTGAATTCACACACACACAAAAAAACCACCTTGAAAATAGTGATATTTTCCTATGGCCCAATTAATGAGCGTTTTTTTTTTTTAATAACCATGTTTAATGTGTGGTGAGTCGCTATCCATGATTCAGTCGCTGCTGGCCGCAGACAAGCCTGTGCCCGTCCGGACCGAGAGCCCCCAAAATGTGCGTTGTTGACGTTGTATGTGGACACTGCGTGTGGACACTCAACCCACAGGGCAAATGCAAAGAAGCTGTTACCAGATATTTACCTCCACCTAACAGACTTCCACTCCCCCCAGGGTTACGCGCTAGTGATTCCGGAAGTCCTTTCCCGGTGACCCAGGGTTGAGTGCAGAGGTGAGCACATCGCGGAAGCCACGCGGCCGCGGCGGTGACAGGGTCTTCTGGCTGGGAAGGTCGGGACGGCGCCGCTGGAGGCTCCGAGTGGGCTCTGCAGGCCGGACGGCACAGACGCTGTCGATGCGCATTTCCTGCCTGGCTCCTCGGTGTGGCTGGGCCGGGAACGCCCTCGACTGCGGGGAAGGGACGCACAGGGCTTGGGGTGCAGGGGCGTCCTGTCCGCGGGTGCTCTGGAACGGACAAAGGGGGCAGCACAGAGCCAGGCGCTCACACGTCGGAATTCGGGAAGCCGAGGTGCCGGTCTACAGGGAAGTTCTTTACTAAGTTGCAATGTGTCTGTACGGTTAAACCAGGCCTCAATAAAAAGTCAAAAAAGAGGAACTCCTGGCTGAATAATTTCACTTCTAAGAATCTCTCAGGGACATGAGTGCAGGTAACTCCTTACGTACAAATACACTTATCCCAGCGTCACCCGCAGTAACAGTATTAGACACAAGCACTTAAAAATACTATGCACCTAGTAAAACGAAGTTTTCCGAATATAATAAAATGGGAAATGCTAGAAGAGCGATTATAAATGCAAACTCAGTCATGCAAATACTGAACTAAGGAGAGAGTACATTAATAACTTGATGAAAGTTTCTTTAAACAAAAGAGAAAATAACGTAAAGATGATCTCCTTACATACGTGTTGATTTTCAAATTTGCTCGCACGGTTATTTCCAACAAGAAAGAAAAAACATTTATGTCTCGTTTTCCTGTGTTTGAATTTGAGATTCCCCTCATTCTGAGCAATGACTGGGTTTTCCCTGTTGTCGGCAAAGGGATTTCCCAGGCAAAAGTAGGAAAACTATTTCAACCACAAAATTGCTTCAAATGTTGGGCACTTTTGAGACCTCAATTTATGGGCAATTAGCATGCTAATTACAAATTGCAACTTGTCAACACTTCGTTGGTTTAATTAATTCTTCACCGTGCGTGTTTCAAGCAGCCTGACCCGGGCCGCCCGGAGCGTGCCCTGTCCGCCGCAGGCCACCTCCCGGCTGGTCAGCGCACGGTCTCCGCCTCGGTGCCTCTGAGCTCCAGGACGGGTGGGCGCGGGCAGACGGCATGCGGGGAGGGGCGGCGCGGGGCTGGGGGCGGTGGCTTCTCCCGCATTGAAAGACCTTATGACATGTTGGTGGGGAGAGAACTTGACAGACAATCACAAAGGAACGTCTTAGAGAATTGCTAGACATGAGCAGTTGTATTCTTTTCACACGAACACCCCACGGTTATAGAAGTGATTGGAGAAGATTCGTGTGTAGCTTGAACCCTCAGCCACGGTTGCCGTGAGGGGCACCGAGGCCACAGTTCATCGCTGGGCTGTTCTGGAGTCTGCTTGGGGTGTCCTGTTCGGAGGTGGTTGGTTCAGAGGCCTGGAACTTTCTGAAACAGGAGAGAGTGTGGAGGGCCCCCTGGGACTGAAAGGGGACATTGAGAGGAGAAGTCACAAAGGGGGACATTCGTCAGGCAGAATAAAAGATGCCTTGAAGTTGGGGTTTCCCAAGATGAGGCTTGTAAACAAAAGTCAGTAAGGACGACAATGAGCATTGATTGAGCACCTACTGTTTGCTGGGGGCTCGCTGGCCTCGCCCCTTATGTTTCTAAGTGGGGGAAAGCTAAAAATAGAAGTGGTCTGGCAATGACTTTGAACCGTGTTCTCTGCTTGGCACCCAAGCGGCTCACAGAAGACGGCCAGGCCGACTTGCTTATGGGAGGCAGGAGCCAGGTTCAGGCGGGAGGTCCCAGGCGGGAGGTCCCAGGCAGCAGCTGGCCCTCAGGCGAGTGGGAGGGGCTGGCCAGGGACACATGGGACGTGGGGCCAGTGGACAGGAAATGCCGAGAATAGCGTGACTCACCCAGGAGAGCTTTGTGCTCCGGTCTGAAAGGCGATGCTTGGCTGAGGTGGATGGACTGGGAGGACGTGGCAGGGATGCTGGACGGGCTCCGTTCCACGGGGGCGACTCCAGGCTGCGCACAGGGGCACCCGAGGGGCCGGAGTAGGAGTGGGCAGGTGGCCACGGCGCAGAAGTGACAGACCCATGGGCGCCGGGGACAGGCAGCCGCACCCTGCACCCTCTTTCCTCTGAAGGGAACGGGGCGTCGGTCACGGGCCCCCGTACTGGCACCTGAACGCGGGCCACTCTCGCCAGGCCTCTGTTTTCGGGGCAGTGACAAGGGCTGCAGGCATGCGGAGGGCCCGTGGGGTCGGGCTGGAAGGGACTCTCCACGTGTCTCCGGGGAGGAACCAGAGCTTCACGCCCGTGCGAGTCTCTCTGGGAGGGCACGGCCCACGCCCCTCCTTCCCAGGCTTCAACAATGGGCTCCGAAGGCCACACGTTTCAAAGATGCTTGGAGCTTACAGAGCCGAGAAAGGAGAAAGGGTAGACTACAGTACATGTTTTCCAACAACTTTTTTTTTTTTTAGGAAAATTACAATTTTATGTTCTTGGCTCAGGACACACACATTCTGCCAGATGTGTGGTGTGACAACGTTAATTCCTGCGCCCGAGACTTGGGATCTGCCCAACCCAAATGCATTTTGCCGTGACAGCCCTTGGATTTTTGTAGCTCTTTCTAGCTCTTGCTAGGAGTTATAGCAGGAGGGGCTGCACCGGAGACGTTTTCTTCCCGGCCACCTGGGAGCACAGATGTGTGACGGCTAACGGATAAGGTCATTTAAAAGAAGAGCTCGGCCGAAACCACAGAAACCCTCTCTGCGCGTACGAGGCATCGGCATCGGCGCATCTGGCCCGAGGGCCTCGCGGGATTCTCCCCAGCTGCGAGCGCACAGGGAGCCAGCAGCTTCCAAAGCGCCAGGCGTGGACTTGCTGTCAGCCACAGCCACAGCCACAGCCGCGGCGTGGCCTCCGCCACTCTCCGTGGGGGCAGAACAGGCTCGTCACCGACGCCCCCCAGGCCCCGTCCCGGTTTTCCTATGAAACGGTGACAGGGACAGCATCCGGGATGCACATCGGGCTTCTGGGAGAACCAAGGGGATAATCTACTTGGAACTCGAGCACCTGGCATCGGCCGTGGAAAGAAAGCTGTTACTGAAACGAGCGAATGTTGCCTCTGATCATTTACCGAAAGGCAAGGAACTCTGACCTGGGCCTCCTGGCCGTGCCGGGTGGATTCGAATGATCGGGCTCCGAGTTGGAAGCTGGCCCAGCAAACTCAGCGCAGAACCACGTTGTGGCCCGGCGACGGCACTTCCGGGCATTTATCCGGAATGACCGAAATTAGGGTCCTGAAGAGACACTTGCAGCCCTGCGGCCACAGCGCCATCATCCACAACGGCCAAGAAGTGGCGCCACGCCACATGTCTGTGGGCGGGGAGGATGGACACAGGTGCGGTATGAACACGCCACTGAACACGGGTTTTGGCCCGGGAAGGAATGTCCTTCCATGTGCGACAGGATAGTTCGGCCGGACCCCGAGGACACTGGACCGAGGGACACTCGCCAGTCCTGGCTGCACAGAAATGGGTGGCACCTCTCAGGTGAGGAATGTCCAGCAGTCGCACACAGAGAGACAGAGTGATGGTGGGCGCGGGGCTGGAGGAGGGACAGGAGCCGCTGGTCCACTTCGTGAGGATCGGCCGTGCAGGGCGGTGACGTCACACACGTGTGAGCGGTGCCGCGGTGACAGGCTCTGTGTGCCCTTAGAATGGTTTGGGTAGTGGACCGCGTGGTGGGTGTTTCCACCACGGGAAGGAACCCGGGGGCTGGACACACTGTTCGTTCTTCAGGGACAAAACGCACCCCTTAGAGAGGGGAGCGGAGGCACGTCCCTCGGGCTCTGCAGCACACCAACCAAGGATGAGCGGCAGCCGATGACAAAAGCCATCGCTGACGTCACAGGCATGCCCCAGGCCGTCGACATCACTGGACTTCGCCTCTTACAGACGGGCCTCGAGGCCTGGGCTTCTCTGCCCCCAAACCCTGTGCTTTCCCCCCTCCCCTGCCCCTGCCTGTCCCCTGCCTGCAGGGTTTGCAGCCGGCCCCGCCCCCAGCTGGGGCGGTGGAGGGAGCCGGTGAGCCCAGGCTGGCCTGGCTCTCTGTGCCCGGCATCACACGGGGAGTATGAGGTGCGGCCCCGCACCACCAGCCACTGGGAGGGACAGGACCACGCGGCTGTCTCAGCCCAGGAGGCGCTGTTCTGGATCCCGGGCAACTCCTGGTCAGGAAGTGTCTTGGGTGCGTCTTTCTGTCCCAGAAAGACGGCTGCTAAAGTTACTGGGGCCAGGAATGTGAAGCGCTTGGCCCTGAGCGGTGGGGGTGGGAATGAACAACAGAGCTGACGACCCCGGTTCAAGTCAAGCAGAGCCGTGTGCAGGACCCGTGGGGCGAGCCCGCCCTCTCCCCGGCCCTGGCTTCCGGAAGACCCGGGCCTGGGACGGCCGCCACCGCTGAGCCTCCGCTCCTGCCCCCGCCCCGCCGTCGGAGCCTGCAGCCGCAGCCCGTTCCGCCAACCCTGTCTTCCCCGTGGTTAAAAGTCTGCGCGCTTTCCGACACGCAGTCGGGTGACGCGGACTCCTCTGGGCTGTGCTCCGCGAGGCCCCTTTGGCAGGAGCCTTCGCTTGAAAGTGAGCTTCTCAGCTCCCCCGCCTCCCCCGGGTCTTTCATCTCGGGCCGGAAGTCGCCCCGGCCAGCCGGCTGGGAACTGTAACCACAGCGAGTTGGACGCCAGTCCAGAGCGCAGGGCTCACAAGGCTTGGCTGCACCGCAGCTCGGCGGTGGGCACGTCTCCCCCTTCGGGGACGAGGGTCCAGGAGCAGCGGGGACGCTGCGTCACTGCTGACACGGCCCGGCCCGGGGCTGTCCTCTCCTCCGGGCTCCGGAGGCCCCGCGGGGGCTGCACCGGAGCTGGTTTCACTTTCCCCTCCGAGCAGGGCCGTCGGCCAGGAGCCTCTGCCTGAGCTCAGCTCCCAGGAGAAGCACCAGGCTGGCTCTCCCGCCTGGGAGAGGGAGGCCCAGCCTCCTGACCGTGAAGCACAGACTCTCCCAGTCCCATGGACGACCCTGTCCCCAGTTCCCTCCCTTCTGTCCGTCACCTTCCTCACCCTCATCTTCATCCTTCCCAACATGGGCCAGCTCGGCTCCCTGACCCCTGGAGCTTCTCTCCTGAGAGCCACGAGGTCAGCCTCCTCAGGGCCCCCCCCCCGGCCCCATCCCCCAGCGGGTTCCCAACAGCACGGCCTTGTGCTGCTCAGACGGCTCCCAAGTGTCAGCTTCTGCGTGAAGCCTCCCAGGACACCACCCCGCCCCTGTCCCGGAGCCCTCGACACCCCTGGGGACCTGCCACACCCCGCTGGCTGGGTCCCCGCGGGCTGGGTCCCCGCGGGCTGGGTCCCCGGTGGTGGCACTGTCCGACGGGCTCTGAACGTCTCGGAGTCTGTTCAGGTCTCAGGCCCGAGTGACTGTGCCGGACGCCTGCGTGGCAGCGGCCTCCACACCCCTTGTCCTGCACGGCAGCCGCCAGGCCCAGGTGCCAACAAGCACCAGATGGGCCGGCGCTGGAGGAACCGAATCTTAAATTTTCCTTTAAACTAGTGTAACTGTGAACAGGGGACTGGCCAGTGGGCACTGGTGGGCGGCTCCGCCGCAGCCGGTGACCTGGGGGCAGAAGCACTGCCCGGGCCCAGCACATAGGAGGGGCGCCGTCCGCGCTCACCGCGCTCCCCACACTCAGCCATCGCCTGCACTTGCGCCGTCGGCCCTGCCCGGTTACACAGAAGTGACGCCAGGAGTTCCGACTTCACGCACCAAACACAACAACAGGACGCAGGGGCCTCCGCGAGGGGGGAGCGTGTGCTCTGGGACGACCCCTGGGGTCACGCGGGGTCCCCGAGCGCCAGGCCGCGTGGGGGTGCCGTGCCTGCAAGTCGGGGCCCAGGCGTGTCACCTAGCAGCTGCCTGTCCCCGTACAATCGGAAACCTGCCCGCCGGAACTGCCAGCACAGAGGAAGGAGGAAAGCGCGAGGGACAGCTGGCGCTCCACCTCAGCCCTGGCTGCGCCTCGCGTCTCAAAGGCAAGGTCAAAGGCAAGGTCGCGGTGGCCCAGACAAACTGACAGTTTGTGACGAAGCTCCCAGGGTGGGGGCCTCAAGTTTGGCAGGGGACCCAGGGTGTGGGTAAGGCTGCCACCTGCTGGCCAGCGGTCAGCGCACCGGTGTCTCAGGATTCAAAAACACTCGGACCCACTGGTGGTTTTAATCTGTCATTACGTAGCCTTACTCATTAAAAACAGTTGCAAAATTATCCTACGTTCGAACAAATGACAGTGCGGTCAGCTTCCCTCGGGTTCACGTCCCACCCGGACCGAAGGTGGCAGCCCCGGGCTGCGCGCTGGCGGGACACAGTTGGGGACCCCACTCGGGGCTTGCAGAGTTTCTCCCCCGACCACGCCCGAGTCCAGGCCACGGCTGGAGGCCGCACCTGCCGGTGTGTGGTGGGGCCAAACTTCGGGACTTGGTGGGAGTGTGGGGTGGGGTTCTCCCAGCCTACAGCGATCTAAGAGAAAGTCCCAGTTAGGACCCCCTGGGCCGTGCACCAACACTGCCAGGAGCCGGAGCGAGCTGCCGCCTGGACCCGCCACGGCCCCCAGAAGGCGGTGTGGACGTGGGCTCCGATGCTCGGCCAGCCGGGCTCTCTGCGGAGGGCTGCCGGCCGGGTCTGACTCTAGTTCCTCAGTCTACTCTCCGCCCCGTGGAGAGCAGCCTCAAGGGACCAGGGGCCGCAACAGCCACCGGGGCAGAGGGGCTGGTGGGTGGTTCTGGGGAGTGAGCCACGGGCGTGGGGTCGAGATTTATTCTGGAAGCAAGAGTAGCCAGCACTTCGCTGGCAGATTCACGGTGTGAAATGGAGGGAGAGGGGGTTCTGGGGCGATGCAGGTTTCTGTCTGGAGCGAGCGGTGGGAGCTTCCCAGGACACCTGAGCAGATTCCTCCCGGACCGGCCACAGACCCAGATGTCCGTCCCTCCCACCACGGTCCTGTCAGAGATGCCACCAGTCAGGTCACCCCCCACCCCAAGCTGTTCACGGCAACTGCCCACGAAGCCTCGGGGCGGCTCGGCCCACCCGCCTGATGCCTCCTCCCGAGCCCCGGTGCCTCAGACGCGGTTTGCTCCGCTGCACGGACCGGGTGTGTTTGCATTTCTCTCCCCTCCGGCGGGAGCGCGGTGCAGGTCCCTCCATGGCCTCGGGGACCCGCGGTTCCCGGGGCCACCCTGGCTGGTCTGTTTGCTCTCCGAGCTTCCCTTTAAAAAAGTCTACCTGCGGACAAATTACTTCGGTTTTGTTCCGTAGTCGATTTCCATACGGGGTTCCCTCCCCTCGCTCCTGTTTCTCTTCCCCTTCCTCCACGAGTACTTGTGGGACCCGGTTCCGGACTTTTCTCTGCAGTCACACGCTGTCGGTTTTCAAACACTGCCCCTGACTCCAAAAGAACATGAAGAACATTCTCTGCAGGACCCCCCCCCCCCCCCCCCCCCCCGAGACGTGCTTCCTTCTCCAGCTCCCGGGACTAAAGTCAACTGCCTCTCTCTTTAGACTGTGACATTTCTCGAGCTGGGAGATTTTCTGCTCCGTGTGCTTTTATGGTTTTGTAAGCATTGATGGCGTGCTGTGCCATTTTGCAGCCTGCTGTAACACAGAATTACATATCGGGGAAAAGTCAGGGCCATCAAGCCTGCCGTCCGGCCTTTGGAGGAAGGCTGACTCTCTCTCGAGTGCGTGTGGACTTCTGTAAAATTGGATCGGCATTTCTATGGGGTCCTCAGACGTTTTTATTTCCCTCGTCCCAGCGATGGCCCACTCTGGTCCCCATCCTGCAGGACAAATCAGCGAGAAGCGGCGAAGCCGAGAGCAGGTGTCTTGCTTTCTCCTGCTTTCCAAGCGCCGACAGTAACCCTCCTCTCCCCGACGGGCCGACAGAACCGACAGGCAAACCGGCGGAGTCCCAGACACACGACCGAGGAGGGGCTGAAAGGAGTCGGCGTGTCGACAGGCCGGTCCGTGCCCCGTCCTCGGACGCAAACCCTGTGTCGGCGGTTTTATTCGACGCTCAGAACGTCTGAGAGGAAGAGGCCGGCCTCTGCATGGGTCACGGGGACACAAGGGCCTGACCCTCCGGCCACCTGTGCCCCCGCTGGACTCAGTGACGTGCCGGGTGGGGAGGTCGCCAACACGCTGACCGACCTGGAGGGCGTGCACCTGGGCTGGGACAGTCAGGTGGGCCGGGGCCCAGCAACCGGACGCGGGCCGGTGGTGGGGCTGAGCGGGGCCGCCGTATGTTCACTTGTTTAATTACTTGAAGATTTTGTGATGGAAAAATTCTGGCAAGCAGAGCACAGAGAGCAGTGTAACGAACGGCCTTGACCCAGCGCTGTGCCCCTTGGTGGGGGGGTGTCTCCCTCGCACGCTGGGGAGCATGCTGAAGAGACCCCGAGGAGGGAGGAGAGGGCTGGGGTTGTGAGGCCGGCGCCCGGACTCCCGTGGGGAAGGCGAAGACGCTGCGCTGGTCACTCCGCCCGCAGGCCAGCGCCACGGGGGACCCTCTACATGCCCCCCGTCTTTTCCACAACATTCGTTCAACCCCAGCCGTTCTTCCATCCACTCGTGAAATGCCAAGGACTCCCCCCTCACCTCGCCCCGGGGCAGCGGTGACTGTGCCTTGAAAACCAGGTTTTGGGGGCCAGCACCGAGGTCGGAAAACAAGAGAGCCGTGGCCCCTTGTGGGCAGCGAACGAAGTCCTCCCCTGAGCCATCCAAAAACTTGGCTCTAAATGCAAAGTTTCTTCAGAAGTTTCCAGGGGAGTTAAAACCCGAGGGGGCAGCCTTACAGTTCTGAGAATAAACGGTGCGTGTGAGAACCCCAGGGGACGAGAGCGCCTGCCGGCCCAGCGCGTCCACGCACTCAGATCAAAGCCACGGGTGGGGGGGGCGGCCTGGGGGGTGGTGCTGGGCCGACATACTCTCCTCTCTCCTCCCTGCCCCGGACGGCCCGGCCCCCACACCCGCGCACACACACATGAGTGCACAGGCACGTGAGCACACACACCGACACACTGCACATACACATGTTCACTCACACATGTACGCACACATGGGGGCCCACACGTGCACATGTGTGCATGCAGGCAGGGCGTGGCGGCACGAGGGTTAGGGTGCTGTTTTGGACAGACTTTTTTCAAAGATAAAACGTGGGCGGGCAGGGACTTCTTCCAACCGAACCTCTCAGCAAGCCTGTGGTTTCCAGGGGGACGGAGTGGAGGTCTCCCCCGCACTGGGGACCGACACTGGAGCGGGGTTTTGAGCCAGAGTCGGTGCCTGACCCCAGCTGCTAAGGGGACGTTGTCCTCACCGAGTCACCATGGGCCGCTGTTTGGCTTAAAAAGTAGGCACGTCTGGGGTTGGAGGTCTCTGCCCCCGGTGTCATCATGGTGGTGCCTTTGTGTGTCTGTGTGTGCATCTGTGTCTGTGCACCTCTGTGGGTGCGTGTCTGCATCTGTGTGTCTGTGTGTCCATGTTTGCATCTGTGTGCACATGTTTGTGCGTGTCTGTGTGTCCGTGTTCATGTGTCTGTGTGTCTGTGTTTGAATATCTGTGTGTCTGTGCATCCGTGTTCAAGTCTCTCTGTGTGCATGTCTGTGTGCATCTGTGTATGTGTCTGCGTGTGTCTGCGTGTGTGTGTGCGTGTGTGTGTGTGGTTCTGAGAAGAAAGACCTTTCTGTCTCCCAACCGTTCCCGAGAGGCCTAGGGGTGCAGGGGCGGGTGGCCGCTCCCTGGTGCACAGGCTCTGCTCCCTCCAGCTCAGACCCCCCACCCCCACCTCCGGTGCCTGGGGCAGGTCAGGAATGTCAGCACGGGGGCGGGCCTGTGACCGGCCTCCAGCCACGGGGTGAGAACAGCGTCCTGAGTGTTCCTGCTGAGACACCTCCCTGCGGGCGCCCGGCTTCCTCTGAGCTTTGCTTCTTCTGCTTCCTGCAAGCGGGGTCCTGGGCGTGTTGCTGAGCTGCCTCTGCCCAGGCGGCTGAGGAATCCCAGGGAGGTGACAGAGCCACCAAGAGGACAAGGTGGACACTTGACTCGGCACAGACCATGGGCCTCCTTCGAGAAAGTTTCAGGACACAGAAAAGCCAGCTTGGAGCAGCCACCAAGCTTCTGTCGCTGACACCATTTTGCGGGTTTCTTCGCTTTCACGGGGAACACGGGGCTGCACGGCCACGACAAGACACCGCCGGACAGCCTGGAGCCACACGTGTGTCTGGCCACGTCAGCGCTCTCCTGGGCGACTGGGGCGTCCCCACGGTCCATGCACCAGCCCAGCAAATCCACAGAGCAGAGGCAGCAGAGTTCAGACCAATAGAGGCTGGAGTGGGGGGGCCACACGTGGTGTCGCTGGGGAGCCCTGGAGAGGAGCCGCCACACACGGTGGAGCCCAGCAGGTGACCACTGAGGCCCGGCCGCTGCTGGGTTGGGGTGGGGGCACCTGCTCTTGCTGACTCGCAGGTGAAGGAGGCAGGTCTCCCTGACGTCAGAGCCTCTGGATCCACCCCTGCCCTCCTGTCCCCTCCCCTTCCCTCCCGAGTCCCTGGGGCTGGCCCTGGGGGTCAGGAGCCGAGTTGGGGGAGGAGCGCTGCCCGGCCTCTCGGCCCACACGGAGCTTTACATCAGTTCTGTGCGCAGGGAGTCCCAGCCCCCACCGTTAGAAGTCACACTTGCTCCATCTGCAGACACCACACTGGCTCGGGAAGAGACTCTCGGGCATTCGGGGGCAGCCTGGGGCGAAGCCCCTCGCTCCCACTTCTCCATGCGGCTTCCTCGGGGACCGCCGACCTGCCGCAGCAGACGTCGTGCTGTCCGGGGACTGGCGGGTTGATGGGGTCCCAGGCGGTCCCGGGGTTCCTGGGAGGGCGCACGCAGCCATGTGCACGCCCGAGTCGCCCCGACACGCCCAGTCAACTCCACCTGGTCCCCCAGGGCCGGCCCGCCCGTGGCGCCTTCGCCCCTGCGGCAGAGAGAGGGCAGCGGGACTGCCAGCTTGCCCGTGGCCGCGGGTGGTCCGACAAGGAGAGCGGAGATGTCGGATCAGCGGGCAAGCCGTTCCTGTCTCCTCAACCCAGACAAAGCGACCCTACTCCACGCAGGAGAAGGCCAGTTTCAGAAAGGAAAAGCCTCTTCCTTTGGGGATGAAAACAGCATTTTATTCTTCTCCCGGCAGGAGTCAGCAGCTGGAAGAAACTACTTCACCTTCTCCAACCTTCGCCGAGCCTGCTGGGCACCCCCGTGGCTGCTCACGTGGGCTTCGACTATTCATGATTCACAAGCATCTCGGTTCCACGGCCACTGCTCCGGCGGCCCCTGCGTGGGCAGATGTTCCCGCTCAGCTCTCGCGGTCAGCACGGCCACGCGGCAAACCGCAGTTCCTGGGGCTCCTCACCCCACTGAAGGGCTTCGCTCCGAAAACAGCCCCGCGACTTCGGAAGGAAGAGTTTCCAGCCTCATCTTCTCCATCACGGTCTCAGCATCCCCAGGTCTGGAGCAGGCTGCGAGGTTCCGAAACCATTCAGGAAAAGCCACCACGTCGGAGGGTCTGCCTCTGTTTGCTCTTCAAATATTGCATTTTAGGGTAAATTGTATTTTGGCGGCACGGGGAAGAACACATATTTGAAATGTGATTTTTTTTTTCATTTACAGAAACATTTCCTGGTGCCCAGAGGACTCGGGGTCGGCGAAGCCTTGTTATTAACTGGAATTTGAGGACCTCTGTAGCGCGGAGACTTTGAAGTGGCTCTTGGCTGTGGGTTGGATCCGAGGACGCAGAAACGCTGTAGGCGGCCCAGGGGACTCACGCTCCCCGCCCCTGAAGTCACCCCTCCCCCGGGCAGGACTCTGTGCTCCAGAGGAGCGAGCTTCCCAGAAAAACAGAGGCAGGTTTGCGTCCTTTTGCTTCGGTTGCTCTCGCCCTTGGGGAGAAGGGCCGGCTTCCAAACAAGGCTCGAATCCTTGGGGGTGAAAGTGCTGCTGAGGGCAGAAAACGGGCCCGAGGGCGGACAGAGGGGAGCAGGGACGCCGGCCCCCGCCCTCAGCACCCGCAGCCGGGGCAGCGAGCTCCTTAGGAGGTGGCAGCAGCGGCGGCTCGTGACCCAGGCGGCCGTGGCTGCGCGGGGAACAGCGACGGCTCGCTGCACGCCCCGGGAGTGAGCGCCTGGCCGCACCCTCCTCCGCCGCAAGGAAACGTTTAACTTCGGCGCAAAGACAGCCTGAGCCGGAACCGCCATTTAAACTGAAAATGTAATTTTGACTCTCTGATTAATGCGGCTTAATCATGAATTCCAAATTTTCCATTCTTAATGTCAAAATGAAAAACTATAAAATTCTGAATTATATTTCGCCTTTTAGGTTCAAACTTCAACGACTTTATTCCATCCCCCACAGGAGTAATTTGCTCCTTTCCTTCTCAGGTGACCAGCTGAGGGCGAAACTGGTCTTTGGGAGGCGGAAGCGCCCCGTCCCGCCCCACAGTGCCCCACCCGCCCGCCCGGGACCTTCCTCCTGCCCTGCAGGTGTGACCAGGCCCCAGAGCGCGGACCTCTGACACCAACGCTCTTGCTTTCCGCTTGGCACTCGCTCAAGAATCAAACACTAAAGTCCGAACTAGACTCAGCGTCTGCGGAATTCCACAGGCTCCACCGCGCGCGGTTGGTGGTGCTGCGGTGCGACGGCCCGAAAGGCGGGTGGGCAGAGCGCTCCCACCCAGCTGCTGAGTCGGCGCTGACCTGTGCGTGCCTGGCCTGACCGCTTCCGGGTTATGGGCGAGGGGGAGCGGGGGTCGCACAGCACTCGGGGGGCCGCCGCAGGGACCTGGTTTACTCAACAGGTTTGCAGCCACCAAAGCTCTGTGCCTCCGTCTCTGCGTCGGTGACGTGGGAGGCAGCGGCACCGGCCACAGCGCTCAGAGAGTTGAGTAACAGGGCGTCTGTCACAGGGCGAGTGTTTCGCAACAGGTCCTGGCCCGGAAAATCGGTTAGGACATCAATGAATTCAAACAAATCGGCAGTTTCTTACTCTCATTCCCCTTATCGGCACCCTTTCACCTGCCTGCCGTCAATCCACTTCTTCCACGCAAACCCTGACCGCCTGCGCGGTGACTCAGTCGGTTTGAGACGAGGGAGAGGCCGCGATGGGAGCAGACGATGGACATTGGAGACGGAAATCTGGCGGGGAAACCGGCCGATTCCACTGAGAATTCCCGGTTGAGGGGGGACCCGGCCACGATCCCAGAGCTGAGCTGACCTTCCCGCTGCCGGGGAGGGCGGAGCGCCGACAGGCGGTCACATCGGCAGCTGGGGGACAACTAACCTGCACCGAGAACATCGCCCGGGACCCATTTACGCAGGGTGATGGTTGAAACAGGCCCACGGGCCTCAGGTCTGCTCTCGGGTCGGGACCGACCGGGGCTGCCGAGGGGCCCCCGCTCCCCTCCCGTTTCTGTAGCCGCCGAGCCAGCGTTTTGGTCCGAGCAGCAGCCGCATGTGGCCCTCTCTCAGGCGTCGGCCCCCCGCCAGCCGCCTGCTTGCTGGTCGCTGTCAGCTTCTCCCACGGGGCTGACTCGGCGCGGAGGCGTCTGCCTTCCGCATCCTCCGCCTGCCCGGGCAGCAGACGCGCAGGCGGTGGCTCCTGTGGCCGCTCCGGACCGGGAGGCAGCAGGAGAGGCAGAGCCTCGCGGTCACGTCCCGGAGCGTGGGCGGGAGGAAGCGGGAGCCGCCCAGTGAGCCACCGACGCCTTCCTCCTGCGTGTGAGTGTGTGAGAGTGTGAGTGTGCATGTGTGAGAGTGTGTGTGCCTGGGAGTGTGAGCGTGTTCCACGCGGCTGAACCGAGAGCCCCTAGGGTTGACTACGAGGACCCACAAACGGTGCTGCTCCCGTGTGCTGCATGAGACAGCCAACCCGAGACCCTGACTCTCCCCGTGGACCGCCGCAGCGTCGCCATGGGGGGAAACTGAGTCCGGGCATGCAGCCCAGGTCCCGTCCGGCACTCTGGACACCAGCCCTCAGTCCTCTCTGCTGCATAAACGCCGCCACTCACAGACCGTCCAGCGGGTTCAGAGATCGCTGCCCGGAGAACGGAACGTCCACCTCCGGTGGACAGCTGCTTCCTCCTCCGCTTCGTTCCTGTTCTTTCCTCGGAGTTGGACTAAAATTACTCCTGGCCCCACTCATTGTGGGCCCCCCGCCCCCCTTCTCGCCCGAATCTGTCTCGGAGAATTTGACACCGAGAACTGTCTGTTCCTCTCCCGTGTCCTTGCCAGGAGCCTCACAAAGGCCGCTCTGCAATCGTGGGAGGCGGTGGGACCCGGACCAGGCCGCGCTGCTGACCCAGCCAGCTGAGCGAGGCTGGCCGAGCCCTCCGGAGAGACCAGGAAATGGAACGAAACTGAACCCAGAAAGCGGCCTGCCGGCAGCCACGCTGATTCACAGCCCGCCTCCTCCGGAAACCCGCCCTGGCCACGCGCCAGCTGGGCCTCCCGGGACGGTCCGCAACGGAAGGGGCGTTTGTCCCGCCAGAGCACGGGGGCGCTGCCAGGCGCTGACACACCAGGGTCGCCTGAGCAAACAGGGAGGAGGGTGTCGCCCACAGGCAGCTTGCCCCGAGTTCCCGGTCACGGTGAGGGCAGCTCCTGCTGCTGTCCCCGCAGACGCCGGCGGCTTTGGGCTTTGCGAGGATGAGTGCTCGGCCCGCCGAGAGCTGTCCTGAGCGATTTTCAGTTGTCTGTCTGCTTCTGCCCACTGGGACGGCGACTTCGGGTGGGGGGGGAACCCGAGCACCTCAGATCCGGTGGGCCCCTCACACAGAACGCCTGGTCTACACCGAACCAAGAGCCCGGCCGGGAGAGGACCGCACGGGGGCTCTGTGCTCCACTCCCAGATGGGACGAGGGGACGGCATCTCACGAAGGAGACTCTCACCAGATCACACCAGATGCTTTCACGGCACAAGGCTCTGGGCAAAATACAGGAAATTTGATCGCCCACGGTGCCCGGGAGGCTGTTGCTTAAACAGATTGTGTCTTGGCTATTTCTAGATGTTTCACTGGGGAAAGATTCCACCCCAAAGACGGCTGGGAGCAGGAAATGGGTGGGAATGCAGCCGAAACAGGGTACGACCCACCTGTTCACAGGCGAGGGTCCCACACACACGGTGGGCGCATCTCAGGGTGAAACGCGGTCAGAACCTCGGGCACAGAAACAGGAGCAGCGAGGGACGGATCACTCGGTGGGAGAGACCACCGCTCTGAAAACGCCAGATTGAGACCGTGAAATACGGGGAAAGAGAGTGTGAAGCGGGGAGCCAGGACCCGCTGGGTGGGGCGAGGGCCGGGTGGGGGGGCTCCCTGGAGGAGGTGAGGATGGCGCTGAGGTCTGGGGGAGGGGCCAGCAGGGGCGATGGTCTGAGCTGGAACCTGTTTCCTGACCGACTGCCCCTCCGTGGGCACCAGGGGCTGAGGCCAGCTCAGCGCAGCCTCTCCCTCTGCCCAGAGAGGACGCCTCAGAGCCTGGGGTCAGCGGCCGGGCAGCGACCTCACTGCAGACTCCACGCTGCAGGTGAGTGCTGGGTTGTCTCCGGGGTCACCCCCGGCTTCGCTGCTCCCCACGGGGGTTAGAGACAAGGACGCGGACCTTCATAAAGAGGCCAACAGCCAGCTCTGCAGCCTGGGTGTTACTGCCGAACGGCGGCAGGGCAGCGAGAAGCTGGGGAGCATCCTCGGCAGGTGGAGCAGGGAAACTGAGACAGACAGCTGAACACCCCGGCCCAGCCAAGTACAGCCAGATGCAGACCGTCACCTGCCTGGAGGTTTCCGCCAGGCCCGGGGGGGTTTCAGCTCCAGGCCCAGAGAGGCAGCAACACCAGCGGGGGCGGGGCCAGGACCAGCTGCAGTGACTGATGACCCCCTCGCCTGGTCACTGATGAGTCCTGGTGACCATGGCCCTGAGAGGACACACCTGGGGAACTGGAGCAAATTCTGCTGAGACCCTCCCCTGGGCCCCCCCTGAGATCCCTGCCTGGAAGAGAGAAAAGCCTGGAGGCAAAGGGCCCAGGGGGCAGGAGCCCTCCTCCTAGGGGGCAGCCCGTGCCACTCCCTTCTTCTCCCTCCCCCCCCTTCCCCACAGGCAGCACCTCACAACTAAGGGTCCCCATGAGACTTGCAACCAGAGCAGCGGTGGGCGTGTGGCGGCAGCTGGCCCCAGGCTGACCCCGCCCCTGTCCCCAAGGCCCTCTTCCCTGACGCCCCAGGGAGCTAAGGCAGCCCAGCCTGGGCCCCCCTGTTGCTGCTTCTCTCCTGAGCCTTTTTGGTTTCACTGTCTGCGGCTTTAACAAATGTCTCAGAATCACCCGGACTTGTGTGGTGAGGTCTTTCCTGCATGCAGTCGGGAGTCCACACCTACAGCCGGCCCAGGCAGCCCTGCTCCGGCCAGGCGCCTGCCCGGTCACGGTCCAAGGTCACCAGAAGAGCCAAATCCCACCCCGAGAGTGAGTCGCTCGCGTTCATCAAAGTGCTTCTACGCTGGCGCGAAGGGCCGACAGGCGGTGACCACGAAGGTGCCACGTGTGGGCTCATCGAGCGGAAGCATCACTTAAAAGTGTCCTCTGACAGCCGTGGGTGACCCAGGGCCCTGGCTGCCGTCTGCACACAGCCCAGGCACCTGTTCGGGAGGCACACACCTGGCCCAGGTGGGGGCTGCGAGCAGGGCAGGTGGGCCGTCTTTGAGGAGCACGGACCTGAAAGGGGCTCCCAAAGGAAGACCCTACACCACCTCCTCCTCTGCGACACACAAAACCCCTGAGCGAGTGCTTTCAAGCTGAGAGGGCACCCCGCTCCCCGAAGTTTGGGGGGGCTCCATCTGCAGGGCCCCCCCTCCCCGGCCGCCACGGATGAGAATCAGTCTACCAAGATGTGACCTGCTTGGGGAGGAAAGGTGGCCGATCTCTCAAAGGAGAAGGACCCAGAGCCTTTTCCTCGATGGGCTTTTATTGGGTTCATTTTACACAGGAATACAGGTGAAGCCCATCAATCATTGTCAGGCAGTAAGGATCAAACAGCAGATAACATACAAAGAACTCTGAAGGCCTATTCTGAGTCAGGGTCTGTTAGCTAAGGGGCCACAAAACTTTGGGAAATAAACTCATTTCCTGCTCGGACCCTCATCAGACAATTGAGAGCATTCTTAGCAAAGCAGGCTTCACAGGATTTTCTGTATTCTTCCTCAGGCCTGATCACCGGGGGGACCCGCCCTTTCCAGCACAGGGCTGCACCGCCCTCTGTCACTGTTCCAGGCTTAAGTCAGGCGGAGTCAGCGAGGCAGCCAAGAGATTAGGAGACTTCTCGCAGCCAGAATGGGGACTCAGGCTATGTCAGGATAGCTGGGGGGCGAGGGCCCATCACCCCCTTTTGCTGTGGCTCCCCGAGTCCTTCCTTGAGGGCCTCCCACGTGATGGTGCCTGTCTTAGGCGACCCCTCCCTTGAGGAATCTTACCCGTCATTGGCTAACCGACCAAGCACTGGGGGCCAGACGTGGATGAAGCAGAAGCAGCGCCCCTGCCAGGGAGATAAGCTTTGTGTCCTTAGTGGCTCACAGTCTGAAGGTCCCTCACACAGCCTTAGCCTTGGGGGGGTGGGGCGCAGCTCCTGAAACCAGGCAGGGCGGTCCCCAACACCGAAGCCCCGAGGTTTTCTCCCCGGGCCCAGTCTGGACAGAATCTCTACTCTGGTTCTCCTCAGAGGTGAAAACAAATGTCTTCCTGTTAAGGCAGCGGGAGCTGTACTAGTGATACAATATCGTGTGATTCCAGGCCGCCGCCACTGACAGATGGGTTCCTTCTGAAGGGGTTAAACCCCTCTCACTAAGAAGGGGGCGCCAGGCCCCCACAGAGGAGCCGGGCCTGTGTCTCAGCCCCCGCCTGCTGTGACGCCCAGAGGAGCGTGTGGTGGCCGACAGGCTGCCCTGCAGTCAGGCCACAGGGCCGAGCCTCCGACCTGCCGCCCCGGCGCGGCGAGACCCGGCGCTGTCTGCCTGCCGTGCGGCATGTGGCTGCCGGCCCCGAGCTCCACTGGCCTCCTGTGCCTCGGGGCGCCCCGCTGGGTCCAGGGCCCGCTGGGGAGTCCAGCATGAGCTCATGACCGAGTCCGGACCTCGGTCATCTGGGCAAAGACCTTCTTCCCAACGGAGGCCAGAGCCCCAGGTCCCGGACAGAGGACACGAGCCTGCCTCTGGGGTCGCCGTCCGGCTCGCTGCGCGGTATGTGGCTGTCCCACGGTCCCAGGGCCTTGAAAACACAGTCCCCTTCGCACGACGGTCTGACTTAGCTTTCCAGTTATCAGGACACCCCTGGGGGTGGGGAGTGGGAGCCCACGGGTGCCCGGAACGCAGGGAAGACGAGAAGCCGCCACGAGAGGCGCGGGGAGGCCGGTGAGGGAGACGCGGCGAAACCCAGGGCGGCTTCGTGCCTTGAGCGGAAGCCTGGCCAGCACTGGAAGGAGAAGCAGAATTCAAACCCAGGGTTTTCCCATTTTGTTCAGGATGACAGCTGATGCAGAAGCTTGTTCCAAGCCCGGAGAGACTCAAACCACGTAAACCAGTTCGCCCGCAGCCCGCCATACAGCAAGCGTCTGGTGCCACCCGGGGCATTACCGCCTGATGCTGCTGCCTCTTCAGGACCTGCCTCGCACACCCTTCAGACGGCCACGCTCCCTCTCCTGGGGGTGTCGGGCCCACCACCCTTGGAAGCGTTTTCCTCAGCACACAGAGCGATCTTGATCAAACCTCAGCAAAGCTGTGCATGTTCACGCAGGCAACCAGGACGAGGTCGTTGTGTGGGAACATGCTGCCACCTGCAGGGGGCCAGGGGCACTGCGGGCCCCACACACACGGGTCCCTCACGCACACCCTGACCTCAGACGTCAGAGCAGGCGCACTGGGCTCTGTGCCCCTGCGTTTCCAGTTTCTGAAAGGCGCAAACTCGGCTTGGATTATTCGATCACGCAGACCTGTGGCTGGCTCCCCAGCATCATCCCTGGCTCAGCAGCAACCACCCCCTGCTCCCTGCCCCGCTCCCCACCGTGGGTCCCCCACCCCTGGCCCCGGCCCTGTTGGAAAAGCAAACCGGGCTCCATTGGACGGACGGACGGATGGACGGATGTCTGAGTCAGCGAGTGCAGGGACCCCAACGGCGCCCAGTGCTGTGTGAAGCTTGAGGTGCGAGGGCCAGGGGTCTGCCGTTGGAAGTGGGGGCAGCGGGCGAGAGGAAACACCCCAACACGGGGCTTTGCAGACGGCGACCGGGAGGGGCCTTTCTGAGAAAAGTCTCCCGGGTTGGCACCACTCTGGCTGCGAGCGAGGCCCGGTCTCCCCCAGAGGGCTCCTGTCAAGGCTCTGAGATCCGGGCAACACGGGCTCAGACCGTCTCCTACCTCCTCCTGACCAGAGCCACGCGGCGAGGCTGAGCCAAGGCCTAACCCTGGATTCCCACACTCAGCCAAACCCGAAATGCAGGCCTGTCAGAGCTGACGGGCACACCTTTCCATGCCGTCTCACTGAAGTCGTGGAAACAGCAGTAAAAGCAGGTCCTTGTCACCGAATGTGACAATGTCCCAGGGCCACGTGGGCCGGAGACACGTGCATTTGCCAGTGGGCATTTGGAATCAGGTCCTGCCCCCGCCTCGATGCCAGGAACCCGGGATGTTTTCACTCTGCAAAGTGTGTAACATAGCTGGGATTTTAAGTCTCTTTAGCTAAAAAGCATCACCGGCGAGCCAGAGACACAGAGTCATCAACCCGGGGAAGGAATGCAAGTCACAGGACTCTTACCTGCCTCACTCCTGGGGGGAAAGACCACAGAACTCTGACCCTCGGTCCCCGCGGAGCAGCTGGGCAGGAGGGCGGTCCGGAGGCAGGTGCTCAGGCGAATCCCACCTTCCCCGCCCAGGTGTGGCAACCCCTCACCTGGAGGCAGGGAGGCTTCTCGCACGGTGCTGCCCTGTCCGTGGTCTCCAGACTGGCCGCCCAGCACTGTCCCCGGGCCTGTACCAGCCACCGCGAGGTGAGGCCCGCCCAGTGCTGAGCACACCACTGGCCCTGCAGTAAGAGTGTGACCAGTGAGCGCTGTTGCCGTGGTGACGCGTTAGTGGTACCTGGTGCCCAGGCCAGGTGCCGCCTGGGCCCTGCAGGTGTCTGCGGCACCTGGTCTGCCTGGGGACCGGGGTGGGATTTTGGGCTCCCGCAGAGGTGTGTGTGGTGGGGGTCGAGCGTGCAGGGCAGAATCGCTGGGCCGTGTGTTGGAAGATGAATCAGTTAGGAGCCTCCCCCCACCCCCCACCGTCCCGGACCCACCGACTCCTCGGGGAGACAGAGGAGCCTCGAGGGGCTGTGACAGCGATGACCCCAGAGCGAGCGCTCACCTGCGTGACGGACGTCTCATCTCCCCGGAGATCAGCACACATCCATGGCCACCAGCAACGCAAAAACCAAAGCGGCCCCTCCGTCACTGTCTGAGTTCGGACGGCATGGCTTCTCCGCCCACAGGAGGCTGAGGCACTGAAGTGTCTGGAGAGACAAGGACAGGAGGTCAGTGGTACAGGGCAAGCCCTCCGGTAACCGGCCCTGCGCCTGTGCACCTGGGCGGCGGGACTCCCACTGCAGACCGCTTGTGCCGACCCGGGACCTGTGGACACCAGGGGACTGGAGCCCAGAGGTGGCCGTGTCCCCGAGGCAACTTGGGCCGTCCACACCACATCCTTCGTCCGAGACGCATGTTGGCAGTGACCGCACAGACTCCCCGGGCAGGGCCGGCGTTCCCGCCAGAGCACCCTGCCTGCGTTTACAGGAGCGGGAAGCCTGGGGGGCGGGGGGGTGGCTGGCGCAGTTAGAACCAAGTTCCGCTCCTCACCGTCTCCTGTCCTGCGTCCTCGCCGCACCTCGGCCTCGTCCTGCCGCAGACCAAAGGGCGGGCGTCCGCATGTGACCCTTCGTTCCAGGGCACAAGGCACTTTGTAGAGGGGAACAATCACCGCCCACATTTTCCAGTTGAAAGCAGCGTCCTCACAAGTCTTCCGTGGTTGGGTCGGAAAACCCACAGTCCTTGTGCAGGTGGAGCCAAGTGAAGAATCCTCAGGGGGCTCCGTGCGGGGGCCGCCCCGTGCAGAGGGGACACTGGCTGCCGACTGGACGCAGCAGCGCCCGCAGCCCCAGAGGGGACAGCCATCGTCGCCCCGGCGTCCCCAGGGCCAGGGGCCTCCCTGCGGGAAACCCACTGCTTGGGGTCAGTGTTCATTTTGCTTCCCTGCTTTTTTGCCCCAAACTCTGCGGACGGCACGGTGGAGAGAAACGTGCAATTTTGGAACAGGTGAGTTACAACGACCGAGTCAAATGCGTTTTGACCTTCTCCAACTGAGAGTTTCAGAGCATCAAAATGAACCTTTCAGATGTCGTGAATGGGTGAAAAATTATTAACAAGATCCCTAAATGTTCAGAATGAGCAAAGGTGGGGGAGGGTAAAGAAAATATTCCAGAGCTGGGACATGTGTGATTCCTTCCAGCAGAAGGGGGTGAAGTCGGGGGTGTGACCACCGAGGGTCCCGTCTCCCAAGTGCCCCGGCCGCGTCCCCTGGAACGAGCTGACCGGGCAGCTGCGGCTCTCAGCCTTTCTCCAGCGAGCGAGACGACTGTGCTCGGGGGACCGTCCAGGGACCCATTTCACGGGCCTCTTGTGACTGACCCACGCGAGCAAAGCCCCGTCTGGGCCTCGTGGCGCTGTTTGTAACTCTCAGGCTCCTAGAACTTTGGGCTCCTTTGTTGAAAACCCTCAGACGGAAAGGACTTTCAATTTCCTGACCGAAGCCTCCCCGGCCACTGGAGGGCGCCAGACGACAACAGACCGGCCCCAGGACCACACTGGCCTGAACACTCGGGTCCGAGCTCCTGTCTGGAGCCCGCAGTTTCGCCAGCTCACAGGAGCCCCCACGGGAGCCCCCACGGGAGCAACGGCAGGGGCGTGTCCACCCAGAGTCCCTCAGCTCGGTGAGGACAATTCCTCACCCGGAGCAGACACAGGGGCTGACCACGGCCAATGGCCAGGGCAGCAGCACGGGAGGGACGCCACGTCCACCCCACCACGTTTGCACAGACGCAGCCCTCGCTCCGCCGTGGCTGCACCACCGAGTGCACCCATTCCTGCAGGGACCACGGACCGCTGGTGCCCTGGGCACCCCACACCCACCACCAGGCCGTGAGGCTCCGGGGGGAGCGGGAGAACTCACCTGTAGGGGGCAGCCTCCCCAGCCCACTTAGGAAGGTGCCCAGCGATGCACCGAGTTTTCTGTATTTTATTCTGTGCCCCCCGTCCTCCCCACCCCCGCCCCATGCCGACTGGTCTGGTTCCGGTACCTCATCGCTCTGCACCTCTCTTCTGCGGAGTGGCTTCTCACCGGGGCGGCCCCACTCGGCCCCCTGTAATGCCGGGCAGACCCAACCTGCACCCTGGGGCCGACCGCAGCCCAGTGTGGGCCAACGTCCGAGGCTGGGCTGGCTGGGCGCTAAGCTCGGGCTGGGGGCCAGCATGCAGGTGGCCGGCCCATCGGCTGGCCTGGAACTCGGATTCCCCAAGTCGGAAATCTCTTCCGGTCCATGCTCACGCGCTCTGTCGTCAGAGAACAGATCCTGTCACCTCTCGGTGTGTGACAGGGACGTCTCCACGGAACAGACCAGGAGTGGCAGCCCGCCGGCACCACGGTGCCGGGTGCTCAGGGACGCCGCACGGGCAAGGTCTCCACCGCCCACGTCACTTCCTCTTCTCTGGGGGCCGGAGCCAGACTGCGACCGGGGACACCACGCTGGCTGTTTGGTGACGAACATCCTGCTCCTTCTCTCCCAAGCTCCCCACTTCCCCGCTGTGCAAGGTGTGTGTTCGTTCCTTTGTTTTTAACGAGGGGCCTGAAGCAGAAAATCAAGCATCATCTCAACGACGTGGGGCAGAAATGTGGGCCCAGCGGGGGACGCAGTGACCCCCCTGACCAGGCCCCACGGCGGAGAGGTCCAGCCCAGACCGGGCACGGCCGGTTCCCGTCCTCTCAGGGACCCGTGTTCTGACTTGGGGCGCAGACGGCAGGTCACGGTGACAGCGCAGGCGTCCGCAGCCCCCTGCATGCGGTGCTCGCAGACTCTGAGTCAGAACAAGGAGCCTTGGTCATCGTCACAACGCGCCTGCGGTTAGCAATGCTCAGGTGTTGTGCGCAATCCGTGCGGCTGTGATCACGGGTGCGCCCGAGCGGGCCAGTGGGGCTGGGTGGGCCCGTGACCGGCTGCGGCTGCGGCTGCGGCTACGTGACCCATTCCTGGGCTTACAAGGCTCTGCTGTTCTAAATGTTTGAAATTTCTTTAATAAACACGTGAGGAAAAGATTAACATACTTTGCAGTTCCCTCCAGGGCCAATTTCCGTCCCAAGGCCTCACCCCAAGTTTTCCGCTTTTCACTTCCTTGCCTGTGACTCGGAGACTGGAATGAGGCCCCAGTGGGGGCCACGGTGGGGCCGTGGGCCGGTGCACCTCGGCTGTGGTGAAGCATCGGCGTCGCTAGGGGGTGGTGTGCTCTGCTGCGCCCCCTCCACGCGCGCGCCGGCATTTGGGGCTTTTCGGTAATGGGGTCAGGGACAGCATGCAGGTCAGAGGCCCAGACAGGCGTGGAGGACCGCGGCAGCCCCAGGACGGTGGGGACCCCGGGACCCGGAGCCTGCAGCCGCCGTGGCCACTCCGGCTGAGCCGTGCTGGATCTCCTCAGGGCGAGCGGGCCAGCTGTCCCCTGGGTGTGGAGCTTTTCCTTGTGGGATTTATCCCCGGACTCGAGGGCCTGGGGGTGAGCAGCGCAGCCCGACACCTGAGCCCCAGCCACACCTGGGCCATTTCCAAGGCTCGGCTTTGCAGCAACTTTCTGCCACGGGTGAGCGGTTGCCGGAACACACCCTGCCCAGTGCAGGTGAGGAGGAAACTCGAGTCTGACGGTGTCGACCTGCCGAACCCCCCCGCCCCCCGTTTTGGAGGCACAGCCCCGCCGGGTCACGGAGCAGCTCAGCCCACAGCAGGGCCTCCCGGGGGCCAAGAGTGTCCCCAGGACGCGGTCCACGCGTCTCCTCCACCAAAACGGTCTTGCCATTAAAGCCGCAGCGAGCAGCATGCTCTGTGGCTCCTGGGTTTGCGTCCGTCTGCGCTGGTCCCCAGCGGGGGCAGCTTAGACCCCCGGGTGTCATCCGGAGACAGGGTGCGGCGCTCCCTCCTGGGTGGGGGTGGTACTGACCCCCCGTGGGTGGGAGCCAGGGTGCTGCTAAGTATCCCACTGTGTGGAGGCTGGTCCCCACCCCGGTCATCCGGCCGAAGCAACCCCAGCACCAGGGTCGGCCTCCTCTCAGAGCCTGTGTCCACCCGCATCAGAGCGGCAGTTGCCACGCCCACCCTGCCGTCCGTGTGACCTGTGACCTGGAGCCCTGATGGCCGGTGGCGGCGTGGATGCAGACGGCTCACCAGATGCCCGGCACGCTCAGTGTGGCAGCGCTGCCGACGCCTCACTGGAGGACTCAGCACTCAGGCTGGCGCCCCGGGCGCCGTCCGAGGACGCAGGGAACTCAGGGCCTCAACAGCGTCTGTCATATCGGTCCCCACCGCTGCCTCCTTCTGCCCGGCCAGCTGCCGTGGGTTCTTTGCAATCTGTCACTTCAGGGCCTTACCCGTCAACGCGTTCCGCCTCTTGTGGAAGACGATTGTGCAGCCAAACACAACAAAAGCCCAACTTTGGTTCCTTGAAAGGTGCAGGAAGAGCCGGCACAGCCCTGGCTGGACACCCCGCTGGGTCCCTCTGGGTGAGCATGGAGGCCGCCGGGGCGGCAGGGTTCACGGGGGGACGCCTGTCTTTTCTGCTGCTGACTTCACGACCCCCCCACACACAGCGTGATGGATTCGTGACGTCCGCTGCTGCGAATCTGTCTGGAGCGAAACCCTTCGGGCCGAGTCGCGGAGATGTGGCCCTTAAAGAAAACGTTTCTCCTGGGCTGGTAGCCCACCGGCCCCTCGAAACTCTCCCTGCAGTCCGCGGGACTCGCCCACTGTCCTTGCTGCCGCCTGGCTGTTTCTCTGCTTTTTGGGGAAGGCCCGAGGGGCTGTTCCAGGGGTGGGGAGGAGGACGGGCGGGAGAAGGGCACTTTCTTATTCTTCCCCATCACTCCGTTAACAGGGGCCTTGTAATGAACTGAAAACTCACCGTGAGCAACCTCAGTCGGTCACTGTTGGCTCAGTCACCGGCCCACCCAGGAGATGCGCCGGCCCTGCCCAGGTTCCTTGCCGGTTTGGCCGGGAGCCTGTGCTTCCCCTTCCGTGAAGCCGGCCTTCCTCCCCCGACGCCGTGTGGTCAGGCTCCTGGGCAGGCCGGATGTGGCCGAGGCAGAAATGTTGCAAATTTCAGGGGCATGCGTGTGACCCGCATGCGCGGTCGGCCGGGCCCGGCCGGGCGTCTGAACCCCGCAGCCTCCGCTCCCCAGACACCTGCGGAGGAGACTGCGGGCAGGCCAGCGCTGCTCCCGGGAGTGCGCACACCGTGTGTGAGCGAACAAGTAACCAAAGAGCACGAGGCAGCATATTTTTAAACATTTACTTTGGAGTCTCCAGGCGTGCAAGGTTCTCGAAGCAAAAGCCTATTTTTGTTAGCACAGCTGTCGTTTCTTAAAAATCTGGCACCAGAACCGCCGCGCGCTGGAAGGACTGCGCATCGGGCCCCCGCACGCGGTGCTCTGGGCTCCGGGGGCCTGGTTCCAGGCATTGTGCCAGCGCCTCCGCTCTCTGCCGGGCCCGGGTCCGCACCCGCCGGGGGGCCGGGCCCCCCAGCCGCCGCACCGGGAGGAAGCCCCACGGCGGCCTGCGCCCAAGTCACCTTTCCGATCCAGATTTACCACCGATAAAAGGAATCACGGAAGCCCGCCGTGGGGTCAATTTCTAATTGAGTCCCTCCCAAACCAGGGCACCCTTTATAAAGTCCCAGCGCACTTCATTTCTGGGCTGTAGATGGCCGGGTTCTGTCACCCGGTCGAAAAATCAATCCTGAGTTTATCATCATTCATCACAGCTCTCCGCCAGGACTTCCTGAGGCCGGGGAATTCGGTTCGATCACCAGGACAACAGACAGAAGTCGTGGGTCAGGCTGCCAAAGCTTCAGCTGGCTAAGGAATTTAAAATATACATGTTGGTAAAAAGCATGTAAATGAAACACAGCAAGTGAGCTCAGTGTCCTGTAAACGCCGTGGGGAGAGGAGACCGGGGCGCGGCCTGGGCTGGCCTGGGCACGCTGTCCTGGAGCCCTGGGTTCACGCCGTCCCTGCAGGGTGGGGACACTTGGGACAGGCCGACGGAAGGACAGTGTTTTTTTAAAGGCTTTGCAGGCCGAGGGACCAGGGAGCGTGAGCTGCGAGGGAGAAACACCACTTACTACGGGAGGCGCGCAGTGTGACTCCAGGTCACAGGCTGGGAGGGGTGGGCGGCCTGGAGCAGGGGGGGGGCACAGCGCAGGGAGGTCCTGGGAGGGGCGGCGGCATCAGGGGGAGGAGCCCGACGCTGGGGAGCAGAGACCGGAGGACACGGGACGGGTCAGAACGCGGCGCTGCATCTGGGCGGCAACCCCTCGCTCACCGACCGGGCGCACGCGGACCCGGCACAGCGACACCACGCAGCGCTGCTCCCGGGTGGGGGTGAGACACGCAACCACGAACCAGCAGGGCGCGCCCAGCCCGGGTGACGGCGGCATTCCGAGTGGGAACACGCTGCGCACACCATGTGGATATTCAGACACAGAACACGCCTGCTGTCCGAGCCCACGGGAAACACGCCCGAATTCAGAGAAATCGTGGCGTGACTCCTCTCTGTGCCCAAAGCACGTTCGCACGTGGCTGGTGCCAGGATGCACAGATGACCGGGAAATCACGGCAGGCGGAGGTGAGAGGGCGGGAGAGCCCGGACCGGCCCTGGGAGGCTTCCTGGCACCGCGCCCGGGCAGGCTCATCCGCTGCGTCCCAGGTCAGCTCTCTCTGGATGAAATCGGAGCGTTGAAACAGCACCGGGCGTGACTCGGTGGTTCTGCCGACTGACCCTGCCCGAGTTCGCTGCAGAGGGTACCCCCCCCCCAACCAGGGGACGGCAGGCACCAGCAGGCGGGGCTCTGGCAGGCAGCAGCCTCATCCAAAGCGGCCACTGTCGGCTGACGGTCACTCTCAGACAAGTTCTGAGACCGGAGGGGGCAGTGGTGCAGATGTGGTGCCCTCCCCCCCCTCCCCCGCCGGCGGTGGCTCCAGCCCCCCTTGCCCCCGACTCCCCGGAGCTCTGGGGCTGCGCTGACCCCTCCCTCCACGTTCTCAGTAACTTCACGACTTTCCAAATGTTAACCATTGAACAGGGATTCTTTTGGCTTCAGTCTGTCCACCGTGAGCTTCAGCTGCTCACTTGTAAGGACAGTAGCTGACATGTTGCGTTTCTAGGGACATTTCTCAGATTTTTCATTCCGTCTCTCACTTACTCGGTGTTTGTCGAACGCTTGCTGTATTCCAGGCGCGTCGGTGAGCAGTGTGGGGGGTGGGGAATGGGGACACGGGGCATCGCCCCGTCCCTGGCGGAGTCACCCTTCGGGGCTCTGGGCCGACAAGTGAGCGGCACCCACTGGGGACAAGCTCTGTGACAGACAGAACCAGAGGGCCCAGCAGGCAGTCTGCGGGGGTTCTGACCCAGGCTGGGCCCCGGCCCCGAAGGGAGGGGCTGTCTCGGAGCAGGCGGGGAAGCGTCCTCGCCAGCGAAGGGCTGAACGGGCTGCTGGGCCATCGGGAGTCCGCTCGGGAGGCCAGCGGGCAGGGGTGAAGGCTGATCCCAGGTCCCGGTTCCCGAGGGACAGACTTGCCTGCGGTGCCCGAGGGCAAGCTGCAAGGCTGGGTGAGGCCGCGTCCCCTGGGAGAGTGATCCCGCACACTCGTGGGGTGACGCAGGCAGCACCGCGGGGCTCACACACATGGCTCACCGATACCAGCCACAGCTGTGCGAGATCTCATCAGCGCTCTGAGGTGGGCCCTGGTTGGGGGGGGAGGCACTGGCTGCCTGCACCTGCCCCCACGTGCCTGGCCACACACGACTACACCTCCCAGCGCCCTTGCGCTTAGGCGTGGTCACGTGACCACACCCACGCTCCCTCAACATGAACAAGAACGAGATGGGCTGTAACCGTGGGCAAGCGTGCATGGTGTTATGTCCAGGCCTGGACCCTGCACCGAGACAGCCTTCCGGGGGCATCAGAGCCACGGCAACGGAGGCCTCTGAGCCAGTGTGGTGGCTGGGGCCTCCCGCCAACCTGGGCCGTCGCCCTCGGGCTCTGACACGTGGGTGGTGCCGACGCCACAGTGGTGAGGCCACTGGGCACCTGTCGCCTCTTGGTTGCGGAGGCCCAGCCCCGGCGTGGGCCCGGATTCCACACCTGCCCGGGGCGGCCCTCACTCAGCTGCAGAGGAGGATGCTGGGCCCACCCCCTCAGGTCCCACAGGTGACAGAGAGGAGGCAGATCCGGAGGACTCTGCCGTCACGGCCTTGGGTCTGGTGGGCTCCCCGCTGGCGTCGGACGGCTGGACAGGGCAGCCCCAGGGTGGGGTGTGCCCAGGAGGCAGGGCCCGGCCTGGAGGGACCACGGGGCAGGGCAGCCACATCCAGGGCAAATGCGGGGGGCGGGGGTGTCCCTGGGGAAAAGGTGGCGGCTCCCGGGTGAGAGCGTGAGCTGTCTGTCGTGGGGCAGAACACACGGATTCTGGGCAACGAGGCTGCTGTTGAAGAAGCACAGAGGCGCCGACAGAGATGCGGGAAGGAGACGCGTTTGCCAGCCGCCGCGACCATTTGTCTCCCATCGTGCTTCAGGGATTCGTTCGTGGACATGACGCTGTGAGCGCCTCACCACGGGGCCGCGGCGGGAAGGCGCAGGCAACCGGCCTCCGCACCCCCGCGGCTCCCACGCCAGCCGCGAGGAGAGGCCGCACGCAGGGCCCGAGTCCGTGGCGTCCCCGCACCAGCGGCCCCTGAAACCTCGGCCGCGGCGTGCCTGCGCAGGAAGAACAGGTGCCTGAAATGAAACCGCCATGGATTCAGCGCCTCGCAAGCCAGCGCTGGAGTTTCTGAAATTCTAACTCTTCTTAGACAGATTGCTCCCGCAAGCCCAGACCATTTCTCATCCTGAGGCTGCGCTGGGGCCGCTAACCCTTCCTGCCGATGCAGACGCGGGCGCAGGCGGGCCACAGAAGCCATTCGTCACCCATGCAGGGCTCAGGACGCGCGCCGCCGCGGGGGTCGCAGCAAGCGGGCCCCGGGGGCGCTGCCCTGGCCTCTGTGGGGTGTCCCAGACTGGGGGGGGTGGGGGTGGTGTCCCCGACACGGAGCTTTCGTGGAGCCCCGGGAACCTGGGAGAAAGCCCCGCCTAGCTCCTCACCGACGGGCCCACGGAGCTTCCTGCTGGACCGAGGAGTCGGCGCCCGGCGGGCCTCGGGGAAGGCCATGCTCGCTGCTCAGCCGTGGTGCAGGCCTGTGGTTTAACTGCAACTCTGCAGCCGGTGTTCTGTTGCAAAAGAGTTCAGAAACGGTTCTGTCGCCCCGACCAGAGTCGGCCGCGCTGGTCTCAGCCCCCACCGCTCGGACGGGAGGGTCTGACCAAGGGCTCAGCCTGGCCGCAGTCAAATCTAGTCCGAATGCATGGTGGGACGTGGACGCCTTCGGCTGCCTTTCAGAAACTGGCAACCGAGAAGGAACGATGAGGATTCCGCCTGCCACGTGAGTTGCCTTCATCTCTTGGCCTGGGGCTGCCGGCGTGTCAGAAATAAGCTGACAGCAGCCGAGAAACACCGAAAGAAATAAACCGCAAGGGGACACGCGTGCCGTCAGCCAGAGGCGGCAGACGCACAGAACCCTGGAGGAGACCGCACGGCCGTCCGCTCGGGCAGGGAGCGGCTCCTCGGCTGGGTGCCATGTCGGAGCGGCAGTGCAGAGACTGTGAATTTAGGGCGCCCCCCAGCCCCCCATGGGGGGACAAATGGCGTTTCGACCAGGTCGGAATCTTCCGGCGCTGGGGGGTCTCTCTCAGCCACTCAAGGCAGGCCCTGGGGGCCGAGACAGCCTCCACCCCGTAACCCGAGGGGCGCGGGGAGAGGGCTGGGAACTCCTAAATGGATGGCCACCTGGTTCCCACGGCAAAACCAAACCTGCCAGGTGCCGTGTGGTCAGGCCACACACTCGGGAACAACGTGGCCAGTGGGGTGGGCCAAGTCGCTGATGTTTTGAGGTCTCTTGTTGCTAGGAAACGGTGAGACAGGGACAGAACTCACAGGAACCAACAGGAATTCCCAGGCAGAGGGCACGTTGGCCAAGGTGGGGGGGCGTTTGCGCAGGAGACCGGAAAACAGGAATGCCAGAGAGAGATGGACGTTTGGTGTTGATGAACTTGTCCCAAATCTCACGACGAGAAAATCTGGAATCACCTTTAACTGCGGTGAGCAGCGATGCTTCGCGTTCCTGGTGCGGTGACTTCAGTTTCTGCCCCATGAGGATGGGACGGCCTCAGACGCTCGGTCTGGAGCCCGGAGCCGGTCTCCCCTCTTCCTCCGCAGGCTCCCCGGGCGCGGGGCGCGGGGCGCGGCGAGGGCCCTTCCGTGCAGACTCGCAGCGAGCTCGCAGGGAGGAACCGAGAATGGTGGCTGACGCCCAGCGCCTTTCCCATCCATTTCTTCCATGAAATAAGCCACTGCGCAGGGCGCACTTACTCTTCCGTGTTATTACATTTCTTGTCAAAGTCTCCGGGAAACCGCAGAGACAGAGACAGATATGCCCCCAGCGCCCGGGGCCGCGAGATCTGCGTCTCTGACACACGGCAGGTTGATTGAGAGCCAATCTGTCCGCGTTTTTATTGGCTTTGTGTAAAACATTGCTTTTCCTGGTTTCTCTTCTCTCCCTCTGCATGGTCGTATAGAAACCCGCAATTTCAATTTGCACCGGAAGAATTAGTCTCTCTGAGAAAAATCCGGGAAGACTGTGTAAGAAAAGAGAAACATGCACTAGTCGTAGGCCTTTGGATTTTCCCCGGTGACGGCGGGCGGGAAGGTCGCCTCCCGAGGGGACGGAGGACGCTAATCAACACTCGGAAGGTGACACTAATGGCACGTGAACCCGGGCCACCCGGCGGGGCCAGGACACGCGCCTGCTGCCTCCGCACTGACGTCCGGCCTCATGTCACATCGACGCTGAGGCCACGTTCGGTTTAGACCCTCGACACCGCGTTCGACGCTTCTCTCTGTCTCATTCATGACCAGGCACGGGGAGGGCATTTAGGAATGAAACGGAAGTGTTTTCATCTGAGAAGCCAGTACAGGCTGCTAAGAACCAGTCTCTGGGTGCACGTCGTTTCTGGCGTTTGGTCAGTTTGAGATGAGGGCGCACGAGAGCCTAGTCCAGGGGAGAGTCCCGTCCTGGGCCCCCGGGGGTCCGTCTGCGGGACCTGGGCCGTTCGACGTGCTGTCTGGGGCACTGCCACCTCTCTGGACAGTTACAGTTAAAGCTCATGACTGACCAGTGCTCATCTGAGAACCTGGGGCGGTGTGACCCCAGAATCTGCAGTTTTTTTCTTATTCAACGTGACTCTTACTCTCGGTAAATATTTACCGAGAGTCTGCTGGTGCCAGGCGCGGTGGTGAGTCACCGGTGGCAAAACATGGGCTTGTCTTCGAGGGTGGTGCCGTCTCGTGGGGAAACCCCGGACAGGACAGAGCGCTGACGGGGGGTGAGCGGCCTACGCTGCAGGGAGACGCCAGGGCCAGGGATCCCCACGGGGGCAGGGTCACAGGGGACGGGGGGGGTGTGAAATGGAGGCTCAGAGAAGGTCGCGTGCAGGAAACGCCACTGGAACTAGAGCTGGAGGGCAGCTAAGCCGGAAGCAGGTGAAAGGCAGGCCGGGCTGTGGGAGAGCACCCTCGGGGGGGTGGTCGCGGGACAGGAGGTGTGTCCCGTCTTCCGCGGGGCCGTGGAAGCGCAGAGCCTCTGTGGCTCGGGCAGCCACCCACGACCACGGCAAAGAACAGCCTTCGGCGGAAGCTGAGTGCTTGACCTGTCGCCTGGCTGAGCCGGCAGCCCAGCGGGGTGGGGGTGCTCTGCCCCTCTGCTCCCCGAGCCTGGAGCCTCCCGTGTCGTTTGAACATCCTGACGAATGACTCAAACTTAGGACAGGCAGCAAGGAACTGCCATCGGAAGGACAGGATTCAAAGAGATTTTAGCAGGTGAGCCGATGGGTTCGAACAGAGGAGGAGAGATTTAACAGGGCGAAGTACAAGGTTCTGGGATTGTATGCATTTTGAACCCCGCAAAGCGGCACGGAGGAACCGCGGGTCCTGCTGTGCATTGTGCAGGGATGACGCAGAGGCAGGGACGCTGAGTGTCCGAGACACAGTCGTGGCAGGAGCGGCGCAGCGGCCCCCAGGGGCCGTGTGGACTCTGTGTCCTGGACCGAATTGGAGAGGTTCCCTGCTGAGCTGGCGCGGTCGGGTCGGGTCTGGAAATGGGGCAGTTGAAGGGACCGTGAGCCAGGGCCACCGAATTTTAAGGGACGCCACACACATAGCCGTGCCCTCCTGCCTCCGGGTGGGCCTGGGAGGCTCCTCGGGCCCAGGGCTCTTTTGTGCTGAACCAGGAGAGAGAGACCTTCGGCCTTTTCTCCGGTCAGCTCCCCACCGCAGCCTCCAACACAGCCCTCGTCAGCACACAGGACAACGTACCTACGATCCCGAAGTGTCGTGGAAAAGATGCGACACGGGGCAGAGGGCTGTGGACCCAGACGCCTCTGGGGCCCCAGTGAAGGACGGTGCTGGGTAAACGCCGGGTGGTGGCGGCACCGGGCAGACACGCTGCACACCGGTCCGAAAGCGCGCAAGCTCAGAGTCAGACAGCAGCCCCAGCAGAACCGTCAGTCTCCGTGCCGGCTGCTGGCAGGACCGCGCTGGCCCTTAGCGGTCGTCAGCTCCGACGGCGGGGCCGCACACACATCCCTTGCGAGGTGCAAGTTTGCAGGCGTGAAGGAGCGACTGCGACTCCTCCTGCGAGTCGGTCTCAGGAACGGGGGGGAGCCAGCGTCTGAGGTTCTAGGTAGACAGACTAGAGAATGAATAGTTTCATCATCAGGGAAACTGCTGAATCCAGAGCCGACCCTCCGGGCTGCAGAGTTTTGAAGCTGAATCCACAAAGCACCTGAAGTTCTATGGCAAGGACATGCGTGTGTGTGTGTGTGTCCCTGAGGAGGGTCACATGGCTCCTGCTCCATGACTCAGAAGCTCAGCCCCGAGTGTCCGGGTGGTTGTGGCCGACACAGTGCCATGTGGGGCCCCGGGGACGGCACGGCCCGGTGTCCTTGGCGGGGACTGGGCCGTGTGACCGAGACCTCATCCGTACAATCACCCGCTCTCTGCTTGTTTGGGGGACGGAAGTGATGGTTTTCGAAGCCCCTGAGGTTCGGGGTGTTTGCTACAGAGGCCGGCCTGCTCCAACCAATCCAAACGTCATATTGGAGAGGAGGCCCAGACGGACAAGTCACCAGGTCTGCAATTCCTCTGCACAAATCAGAACGACGAAGGCTTGCTTTCTTCTTAAGTCAGGGTTCAAACAGGAATTCTTTAGAACGTGTAACTCAGAGCTGACATTGATGTGTTCTGGGCTTCTGGGGTCTTCGTGATCAATGACGTTCAGACGACAAGCAGTGATACACTTTCACATTTTCCCGGGTAACTTGTAAAGGGTTGTTCCAGTGACCACATTTCCACGTGTGTCCAAGGCTCATTCGTTGAGGGCGCGTCTACACGGGTCTGCTAAACAGGCCGTTTCCCCATATTCATGTTTTGACCGGATGCCGATGGGGGGCTGGTTGGCTCTAAAATCTCCAGCCCCCCCAATAGAGTTCAGAGGCACCTCTCTGGACCACGGCTACACTTGGAGAAAACTTCAGATGCAGATGTTTAAAGCTTAACGCAGAAGTTCTGATTTCACTGGCCCTCAGCAGTTTTGAGAAGCCCCCGGGGGCTCCGATGTAACACCCAGTGGAGAGGAGCCGCCTGCAGGGACAGGGTCCAGTTTGCCTCCTTCACAGTCACTGGTTTCCAAACGGACCCACGGGTGCTGGCTTCGGAGCCCACACCGCAGCAAGCACGTCTTAGGCTCATTATTATTTATAAAAATCCCCTTGTCCTTCTTAATATCTTGAGTAAATGCTCATGGGTTCCTTTTAGATCCTGAAATGGGAACAAATTGGAAACACAGCAGGTTGAATACTCCAAAGTCATGCGCAGTCCTCTCCACTTTGTTTGCTGTTGGTATTCACACACACACACCAAAATGTTCAATTTCCTGATTCTGACGAGGTGTCGGGTTGGCCACATTGTATCATTTTTGCTAATGAGGTCAGAGTTCTCCCGGCCGGGAGAACCCGGGAAGGGAGCGGTTCCCGCGCCCGACGGTGGACCCGGCCGGGACTCGGACACCTGTCTGTCCATTCTCTCGCTGACCACCCCACCCTGAACACCAGCACCGTGGGGGGCGGGTCCTCGGGGGCAGGCGGGCAGCGTGTTCCCAGCCCGTGTCTGCAGGCCCTGGGCCTGCCTGTCACCCATCGATCTCCACGTACCGAAGTCACAGACCCACGAGGGACGGAGGAGAAGCTCCCAGGACGTCACTGAACAAACAATCAGGGCGGATACACGCGTCTGCAACCCCATGAAATAAACCCCCCGATGGAACTGACTTTTGTTTTTGAAGGGCTGGCTCTCCAGTGTTGATAAAACCCAGTATCACCTACTTTTTCAAGTTCCTCACACACATCATTTTTTAAGTCGTTAAATTCCGTGGACGCCCTGGGTTCGAACCCCAGGCCCACCGCGTCCCAGGCCTCTGACCCGGGGTAAAGGAAATGACCGACGTTTTTCCCCTTTGTGAACGGGGCCGTCACACTCCCCAGCCCGAGGCCCTGCCGTGAGGCTCGAGTGCAATTCAAACAGGCTGCACATGCCCTCGGAGGTTCCCGGGTCACGGGTCATTGGACACCCGTCAGGGGACAGGCACCCGCTAATGGCAGGACACACTGTGCTGGGTTTGTCTCTGTGATATCGAGCTGCACAGTCTCACACGAACTTGGAGTCCCGTATGTGTGGGGCTACCCCTTGTCCCCTACATCTGGGGGCAACTAGCTTGTGCGGGGACTAGGAGGTCCCCAGGGAGAGCACGGGACCCTCAGAGCCCGGGGTGGGGCCTGCGGCCACGGCGCTCCAGGGGAGGTGGTGCAGGTGGCCTTCCCGGCGCACTGAGAGCGGCAGAGACGGTGCGTTTTGGGGTCAGGCCTGGTGTGACTCACAGATACCGTAGCGATACGGCGTGTTTTCCTCTAAGTCCGTAAGTAAGCTGGGGTGTCCCCGACGGAAACACTAGGCCTGGCCCCTTCGCTGGCTTGAGCATTAAGAGGGAATTGAGGAAATTTAGGCCGTTTCAGAACAGTCCACCTGGAGCCAGGAGTTCTGGGGCAGCTATTCCTCCCCACGGGGTTGCTGGCACCAGAGCCGACACCGCAGACAGTCCCGGAACCACGCCCCGGGTGGCGGCACTGGGGTCCGGTCGGATCAGCTCCGCCTTCCTTGTGCGGGCGAGGGCACACTGAGAGCAGCCCCTCCGCGCGTGGTCATGGGCGGCTCCACCTCCTTGCGAGGTCGACCTCTGCCCACTCTGCTGCAGAACCTGAATCACAGACGGGAGGCGGTGTTTTCCTGAAGTAGCCCCCAAATCACCCTTTCAGGCTGGGACACGGGGAAGGAGCTGGGATGGCGAGGAATTCCGCCTGCCCGAGTGGCGTTTGTGTTGGAAGGGACCCGATCCGTGTGGCCGGGGACCCGGGGCGTGTGGAGCAGGACGGAGTTGATGGGAAAAGTACGTTATTACTCATTCCACGTGTCCACTGCTCACGGCAGGAGTTTAAAGAAGGGACGGACACTGCCGGGCTCTCGTCCTCCCCGCGGAGCGGCCTCACTGACCAGACAGACTGTGGACAGCGCCGGCCAGCAAGCGGCTTCTCCAATGACTCTTGTGTTTGAGCAGCAACACAGCCCCCCCCCCCCCCCGCCCGGGGAAGTTCTTGGTTCTCAGAGAGGAGACGACCCTTCATTCTGGCTGCTCAGTTGTCCCATCCGTAGGGCCAACTGTTTGTCTTCATCGTTAGCCTTCTACTTTTTAAGGAACTTCGAAAGCACTTAGCCGCGGTCGGTCTCCTTCACGGTCGCCCCCCACTCCAGCTGCTTCCCCGCCCTGCCCGCCAGGCGCCGTCCGAGTCCCATCCCAAGGAGAGGGCGCGCGCCTGTGGCTGCTGTGGACCCCCCCACCCCCCCCCACGGGTGCCGGTCGCCAGCTCACTTTTAAAGTCCCCTCCTGACTCATCTTCGTATTTATCCGTAATCTTGAGCCGTTGACAGCCGATTCTTCGGGAAAGGCCGCGGTCCTTACTTAGTGCGTTTTCCACTTTTCTCCCTGTTGCGAAGCCAGCGGTGAGGGTGAGCCGGAGTAGGGTTGCGGTTCCTGAACACCCTCCCGTCTTCCCCTCCTGCTGGTTTTAACCATTTCCTTGCCTCCGGAGCTTACAACTTAGTCTGCGCAGACACGGTAGTCCAGGCGGTAAAGGGGTCACAAAATCTGGACTTTCGCACCCGTTTTGGGTCTCTCTCCCTGCCGCAGAGTAACTGCACCCCTTAACTCGGCTTGGAAGGGGGACTCAATTCGGCCTGCAGAGCTCTGCCTTCTGGTTGGCAACCCCAAGGGGGTGCCGTCCTTGCTTTCCCAGCCCGGACCCCCTCCTGCCCCAGGCGGCCTGACCCGCTTCCCTGGGCGCCCCGCAGCGGAACCGCACCCCAGCCCACGTGCTGGGTCGGTGTCCAGGACGTGGGGACAGCGACTGGCCCTGAAGGACACTCTCATTTCCTTGGACATTCTTAAGTTCTCCATTTCTGGGCAAGCTTGAAGTGCTTCGAACTCTGTCTGTTTGGGAAGCTAAAAATGGTCTGTTAACGAACTAAACCCTCTAACCCGGGATGCGCCCCCAGCCGCCACCTCTTGTCTGGGAGGCACCGTCTGTCCTCTGCTCCGGAAAGCAGTTCTCCTCCTGCATCGTCTTAACCGAGGCTCGCTCTCCTGAGGAGATTCCAGGCTCCCACTGAGCGCTGGCCACGGAAGAAGGGGAAAATCCCTTTAGAATATCTATAGACTGTACATCTTCAGAAAGTCAATAAAATTAATCTGAAGTCCATGCCAAGGTTCTATTTTAAAATAAACAATCACAGAAGTGGGCAGATCTGCTGGTTCATCTCCTGCGAGGAAGGAGGGAGGGACAGGTGGCCTGAGCTCAGCCGGCACAGGGGGTCCAGCCTGCAGGCGGCCAGCGGGCTGGGACTGCGGGGCTCGGGCCCTGAGGGCGGTTTCATGACAAGGGGTTTCAGGGACAGCTTCCTCCCAGGACTTCTGACTCCCGGGGTCTACGTTGTTCCCACACTTTTTCCACGTCACTGCCCCGCACCCCCTTCTCCTGTGAGGCAGGTGCTTGGAACCTGGGCCCCTTCAGACCCAGTTCCCTCCTCCTGAGACCCAAGTGCCTCCCCCACCTGTCTCACGCCCCCTGGCCTGCCCGATGCGACCCGGCCATCAGGCCTCCTGGGGGACAGTGTGGCCCTCTGTGAACACCCACCCGCCCGTCAGCACTGCAGGGAGCTGGAGGGCCCGCTGTCCGTGCCTCTGCAGGGACCACCTGAGGCCGGGGCTGACGGAGGCTCCCGATGTCCATCTGCATAAACAACTGAGGTACAGCTAACTGGGTTCTGGGGTAATTAAGGGAAATCGGGAAGTTTGCCTGAGGCTATTCCCTCATTAGAACCCTTGTCGATGGCCAAACGCCACCGAGACAGCTGTGGAAGCTGCGACCGGACGGTGCCACCGAATGTAACAGCCTTTCACACGGTGGGTCCCAGCGTGGGGTGCGTCTGGTCTAGGGGCTGAATCGGCGTGGGGGCGGCAGGATGTCCGTGGGAAGGCTCGATAGGTTCTGCACATTTAGTGCAGGAGAGGGGTTCCTTTGAGGTTCACCTGTGCACTTTGTGGAGCACGGTTTACTTACGTGACACCGGAGACAAAGAACCACAGTGACCCAGCAAACACCTGCGCTGCTCGGGTGCTGAGCGGGTGGCGGGCGGACGCCAGGACCTCAGACTGAACGGGGCGTGGCCGAGCGAGATGAACATCAGCCTCCGGTCGTCATTAAAATATTCTAACCCCGCCCCCCGCTGACGGCTTTGGGCAGCAAGCGCCCGTCACAGGCTGCCCTCCCCAAAGTGAGACTCGGGAACGTTCTCAGGTTTTACAACGTTACTGTTTTAGAATCCAGCGTCTCCTACGAGAGTCTGTGTTTCCAGGAGGTGAGACCCCGTCTCCTCCCTTTCCCCTGGCTTTGACCTCACTTCCAGTGGGTCTGTGGGGAGTCCGGGCACAGCCCACGAGGGGCTGGGCACGGCGTTTGCTGGGAGCTCTCCTCTGCCTGGACTTGGGTCGTCCGGCCATGTGGCTGCTGAGAGTCCCCCTTGTTTCCAGCGGTCAGGCGCGTCACGCCCTCCACGGCCCGGGGGTCCCTTCCACCGTGCTGCCTGCCACCCTCTGCTGTGCCCATGGAAACCACCAGGCGGTGGTCTCAGCCTCTCCGACGACACACGTCTCGCTGGAGCTCCTTCTGAACCCACACCGCGCTGGGTGGGGAGAACGGTGTCCGGCCGTCTTTGTGGCTTTCCCTTGCAGGACAGGATGGCACTGGAGCTTTCTCATCCAGTGACATCCGTCCACAACGGCTCCGGACAGGGTGACAGTTCACGTCTCCCTCGCGCACAAATGAGGGAGGGCTGTTCTGTGCCCGCGTGACAGGTGAGGGGACCCACGCCCCTGGGCTGCCTCACCCGCCTGCTCCACCCTCCTCCCTGCGTCTTCCATCTGCCGCCTGCTTCCACCGCCCTTTATCGCTGAAGCCGAGAGGAAGGGGGAATGTTGCATGACCAGGCGTGGCTGCATGGGAGGCCAAGAAAAGAATCTTTTGCCCGGGAGACCTTGTCACTATAAAACGCTGCGGGTTCTGTTACTGAAGAAAAGGGGAGATGAATCTGCTGCGTTGGGGGGGGGGGTGTGGGGGAGACACCACAGCAGAGACTGGCCTGTCATCCGCTCCAGGCTCCCTGCTGCCTCACCAGGACTCAGTCCAGGGGCTCAGAGCTCCTTCCTGAAGCCCATTCTCACCCCACACCCAAGTTCTCTTTTCTTTTCAGGAATCCATCTTATCGTTGCCATGGGGACAGGGAAGGCCGGAAGGGCCAGGGCGTCTTTTCTGATGAAGCATCCACCTTTTGCCAGAACAATGCATCTTGAAAGCCAAAAGTCAAAACTTGATCGTCTGTGTTCTTCTGAGTCATCCTTTTCCTGAGGCCTCGAGCACAAACCCTTTTGAGCAAGGGCCTTGGTCAGGGAGGGTCGAGAGGTCACGGTATGAACACTGGGGACCCAAAACGCCGTGGGCAGGACATCCCAACGCCGGCTGGTGACCCAGGAATAAACTCGACTCCAAGCGGTCGCGGTTCTGAACGCCCACCCTGGTGCTCTGCACTAACTCCGACCCGCTCCCGAGCTTCAGTGGTTTCTCAGATCATCGTCTGTGTGAACAGTGGGCACAGGGGCTGTTACGAAAAGGGCTAAGCATGCTTTATGAAGCAAAAAACAGAGCCACTAGAGAAGTGTATCTTGCAAAGAGTTTAACTGGGAGAGGTATTCCCCCTCCAAGGCTGACAGCCTTCCCTGCGAAGTCTGGGCAGGTCTGAAACCTAAACTGAAAGGTAAACTTCCGTAACAGAAGGAAATTCAGTTCCCCGGTCTTAGTGTGTATATTAGCGTGATCTCCGGAGCGTTTCACGGCATGACATGCTTGACCTGCTGGCAAACGTCTCCGTACAGCAGTGGCACATGCGTGACTGCAGACTGGGGGTCTGGTTCTGCCCCGGGCCGGGGAGGGTTCGATTCCCAGCCCTTCCACAGGATCATCGGAGGTCACACTTAGTTTTGACATTCTTCTTCTATTTATTGTGAATGGGATTTCAAGTGTGTCCAATAAATTCACGTGTATAAAACTGCTGTAGTTATATTTCTAACATGCCCTCGAATTAAACCCTTGGCCATAAGTGGTGGCGGTTTTTTAAATCAGAAATGATCACGGGGGCTCACCTCAGACAATGGGCTCTGGACGCAAGAGTAATTTAATAAACTCTCTCTCAATCTGCGCACCGCGCAGCGAATTGGTCCTATCTTTTTAAGAATTTCTGTCAAGGGGCAACTCATAAAAATAGAATCTCGTTAGTGTTAATCTTAATAATTCACCCAGCAAGCTCATGTGCCCAATTCCGACTGTTCTCCGTGCCCCAAAATGGCTTTGTAGCTCTGGTTTCCACAGAAAAGCTGTAACCAAACCATCTCCCAGGCACATGCTCTGCACACAGAACAGGCTCTTCTGTGCTGGGAATGAGGTCACACAACTGGAAGGGCCATCAGTGACCAGAAGTCCCACCCGCTGGTTTCATGGATGGGGACGTGGAATTCGTGTGGCTAGTTCATGGCTGTGCAGCTACGCAGTGAGTCTGAAGTTCGGTGATGCTGAAATGAGGGTGTTAATAACAACACTTCCAAAGCTCAAATCTGGCACCGTGACCTTGAAGGGCCACCTCGCACTCGGGGTCACAGGCTAGAGGTGTCAGGGAAGGCGAATCCGCACATGGTCAGGCACCACTCTCGGCCCCGACCGCCTGGCACCACTCACACCAGCTTCCGCCCTCGTCTCTGTGCAGCAGGGGTGCGGGCTCTGCGGGGACCACGTGCTCTCACCGCGCTGGAAACGACCTGGGATTTCTTCAGCAGCCGATACGGGAGGCTTCCTTCCAACACCGAACCCGGCCTTGGTCTCCGCAGTGGAGAGCACACGGTGGTGCTGACTGTTGCCAGGGGCCGTGGTGTGTGGACCAGGCACTCGGTGGGTCCCGGGGTCATGCTCAGCATGATGGAGCCGTCCCCGCAGTGTCCCATGGGGCTGCCACACCCTCTGGCAGAGAAGGCCTGCCCTGCCCCCACGATCACACGCTCAGAGACCCGGGCTTGTTGTGTGGCACTGTCTGCATTGTTTAATTTCCTTCTTAAAATTATTTTCTCTTGTGCCCCGGCTGGTGTAGCTCAGTGGATTGAGCACTGGACTGTGAAGCAAAGGGTCATTAGTTCGATTCCCAGTCAGGGGCACATGCCTGGGTTGCAGGCCAGGTCCCCAGTAGGGGGTGAGCAAGAGGCAACTACACATTGTTTCTCTTCCTCCCTCCCTTCCCCTCTTTCTAAAAATAAATAAAATCTTTAAAAAAATAAAAAATTATTTTCTCTTTTGCTCCGTTTTTCAAATATTTAAGTTAAAATTAAATGAGATGATGCAACTCCCGTGTGCATCTGTATCATCATGGTGTTACGTGGCCGCAGGGTCCTCGGTTCTGTGCACATTTATCGGGGGCCTGCACCGTGCCTGCGGCGGGCCAGCTCTGTGCGGACTCCCAGGCCCTGTCGGGAAGGTGCCGCATCAGGTGCTCGCCCTGCTCCGCGCACCTGGCTCTGCACACCTGGCCCCTCCATCGCTGCGTGAGATAGCTGTGTGAAGTTTTGTCTGCGGGGGCGTGGTGGGGACCGTGGCAGCAGAAACGCAGAAGAGGCCCGCGGGGACTCGGTCTGTCCCGCACGACTTATCCTCGGCGACCCCGTCGTGTGTCACCGCTCTTGTCACCTGCTCCCACGACTGTGACGCGTGGAAGTGCCGCCTGGAGCTGGGAGGAGACTCCACGATGTCACAGGGGACAGGCTGGCCCTCGGGTCTGGGAGGTGACTGAGAGTCTACGAAGCTGGACGCTGAAGGACCAGAAAAGCCCGGGCTGGCTCTGCTCAGGGCTACGCAGCAGGGAAGTGCGACCCCCCCAGGACAGAAGGAGGGCGTTGCTGAGCCCCCTTCCCCCCAAGCCATCCGACGCGGAGGAGAAAAGCCGGCGCTGGGTCCGAGGGGCTGTTTCCCTGCCCTGCCGCCCCGCAGAAGAGGCGCGGCCTGCGGCAGAGAACGTGCTTCGCTGAGCTCAGCTCCACCCGCGTGTGGCGTCAGGGGTGGGGAAGGACTCGCAGCGGCGACGGCATCCGCTCCGTGTGATCGCGAGCACTGACGTCCCCACCGGTGGGCGTCACGGGCCCTGTCTCGGCAACACGGTGACAGAGGGGGCGGCAAGGCCCCGCCTTCAACAGCCGGTGGACCTTCCCAACAGGAAGTCCATAGGGAGCCGTGGACCTGACTGACAGGCGGGCCACACGGACCCGGCAGACAGGCGCGGACGCCCTGCCCGGTGGCAGCAGGATGCGCCTGCTCCTCCGCGCGCTGGGGGGCGCCGCAGGGCAGGCCGGGCCCCGGACAGGTCCCACACAGCCGGGGAGACTGGGATCACATCAGGTTTTTCTTTCTAACCAGAGTGCATGAAACTAGAAGTCGATTACAGGGGAAAACTGGAAAATTCACAGATGTGAGGAAGTGAAACAGCAACACGGTCCTGAATGACCAATCAAACGAGAAATTAAAAACTTTCCTGAGACCAACGAGAAAGGAAACAGGACGTACCAGAGCTTACAGGACACAGCAAAAGCCGCCCTGAGAGTTTATGAAGGTGGGGAACGCCGCGTCAGGAAGAAGGGACGCTCTCGCAATAGCGGCCCCGCGTGGCGTCTGGAGGAGGGAACAGAAACCTGCGAGTCAGCAGGAGGACAGACGAAACGGAAGTGGGAGTGGAAGAGAGTGAGCCAGGGACGGCAAGAAAGACCCGCAGGACGGGCTCGGCGTGTTGAACAGAAACAAGACCGTCCAAGCTCTGGCTGGAGTAGGAATGACACGCAGCAAACTCAAATAAATGAAACTACAGATGAAAAGGAAAACGTGGCCGATGTCACGGAAACCCAGAAGCACTGGAGACCACTGTAGGCAATCACATGCCAGCAAACCGCACAACCTAGAAGTGGACACATTTTCGGAAACGTATGAACCACCAGGACTGCATCGGTGAGCATCAGAAAACCTGAACCAGCAAGGACCGAGGAGAGTGAATCCAAACACAGAAGAAAAAGCCAAACTGCCAACGAGGAAGGTCCAGGGCGCGGTGGTGTCACTGGTGAGTTGTGGCAAACCGTAGAAGAAGAATTGATGCCAATCCATCCCCACTTTTTCCAAAAAGCTGGAGAGGGAGGAACCCTTTCAAACCCATCTGGCCAGGCCAGCACTCGCTGGCACGGGAGCCACGCGGGGACGGGACGGGACGGGACGAGAACACTGCAGGCCGGCGTCCCCGACGAATCCAGGTGCAGGACCCGCAGCCACACGCTGGCAGGCGGGACGCGGCGGGACGCGGCGGGACAGCGGGACGCCGCCGGCACCCCGCGGCTGAGCGGGACTTGTCTCCTGGATGCAACGTAGGCGGCGACCACCACGACCCACAAGAACAGAGCGAGGGAGGCGAGTCACAGGACTGTCTGGCTGTCTCGGCAGACGCAGAACGGCCTTTGGCAGAATTCAGCATCTCTCATGACAAAAACTCCCAATGAGGCAGGTGCTGAAGGAACCTCCCTCAGCAGCGGGAGGCCACGTGCGGCAGGCACACTGCGCGTGGCTCTCAGCGGGGAAAGCTCAGAGCGTCCCCCCCCCCACCCATGGTCAGGAAAGTTACTTCGCGTTTACAAACTGAAGCAAGTTGAGTTGTTAAAACGGCCAAGCTGCCCAAAGCATTCTACACATTCAGTGGAGTTCCTGGCAAAACCCCAACAGAATCTGTCACACAATCAGAGGAAGCCTGTCCTATAATTCGCAGGGAACCACTCCAGACCCCAAGCAGCCAAGGCAGTGGTGGGAAGGAGGGACAAGGTGCGGTCCTGGCACGGGCACAGGCTGACGGGACAGACCGCAGGGCCCAGAAGTGGAACCGCCCGCGCACAGGCCGCCGGTCTTCGGCAGAATGACCACAGTGCGCGGCGCCCACACCGCGCTCCCTGCAGACAAGCCAACGCAAGCCGCGTTAGAGACTCCAGCACAGGCAAGGCCTGAGGCTGTGCACCTGCTGTATGAGGACGGAGGAGAAGCCCCTTGATGCTGGCCCGGGCAAGGACTTTTTTGGAGATGACCCCAAAAGCACAGTCGGAAAAACCACCGAGTGGGACCGCGTCAAACCACCCAGCTTCCGCACAGCGAGGGCACCGCCGCCGAGCGAAGAGCCGGCCTGCCGCACGGGCGCCGTCTGCAAACAGTCAGACAAGGGTTAGTATCGAATAACAAGTGAGGAGCCCAAACAGCCGAACAGCAAGGAAACAAGTAACCCGATTTAAAGATGCTCAACGTCACTGATCATCAGAGAGACGCTCATTAAAACCACAACGGAATATCACCTCACACCCGTCAGAAAGATGACCATCGATAAATCCACGAACGACAGTGCTGGTGGGATGTGGAGAAAGGGGACCCTGGTGACCGGGGGTGGGCGTGCAGGCTGGGGCGGCCACTGTGGGCGGAGGTTCCTCAAAGCATTAAAAATGGAAATGCCCGTGACCCAGCGATTCTACCGGGAATGGATCTGACTCAACCCAAAACACCGATTTGAAAGATAAGCCCCCCACCGCCCGCCGGCCCGCTGTGGTTGGTGTTTACAGGCAGTCACCAAGGTGTCCGTCGGCAGGTGGGTGGAGAAAACCACCACGGTGCGTTTACACAGTGGGATTCCACGCGGCTGTAAAAAGAGGAGGAAAATCTACCCTTTGCGACCATGTGCATGGACCTGGAGAACATTTCGCTGAGTGAAATATGCCAGTCGGAAAAAAGACAAAACCATGTGATTTCACTCCTGCGTGGAATCCAAGGAACAAAGCCAACCGGTAAATGCAGTGGAGACCACAGGTCACAGACACAGCACAGGCCGACAGCTCGGCTGGAGGGCCGGCAGGGGAAGGGATCGAGCGAAACCCAGACAGGCGCGCGGACGGGGGGCGGTGGCGGGGAGAGGGGCTGGGTGGAAGCAGAAGAGGGCGTAAGAGGGATGAATGGTAGTGGGAAAAAATACAATAAAAATGAACCATTAAAAAATGGGCAAAGAGCCTGAGTAGACAGCTCTGAAAAGAAGATAGCAGACGGCTGACAAGTCGGTGAAAAGGTGCTCGGCATCCCTGGTCACCGGGGGAAAGTTCATGGAAACCTCACAACGTGCCCCTCCCGCCCGGGAGAGTGGGGGTCGCCGTGGAGACCACAGGTCACAGAAGCTGGGGGGACGTGGAGGGGAAGTCGCACGCTGTTGGTGGGAACGCGCAGGCGTCAGAATCCGCACGGGCCCCTCGGGAAGCAGAGGTCCCCACGACCCAACCCTGCCCCTTCCGGGAACACGAGGAAAGGAAACAAAATCTGCGTCTCAAAGAGTCTGCCCCCCCCCCACCCCGTGTTCACCGCAGCAGCATCCCTCCCAGTTGAGGCCTGGGAACTGCGGGTACGAGAGAGCACTGTTCAGCTTCTAAAAACAAGGAAAGCCGGTGTGACCCGCGACAGCGCGGGCGAGGTGGGAGGACGTCGGAGACGGGAGGCAAGTGGGACCCTGAGGGCCGGAGGCTGCGGGGAGCCGCCCGTAGGTGGGGTTTCCCGAGGCCCCCTGGCAGGGCAGGGAGCAGGTCCCCAGGGAGGGGAGGGCGGGCGTGGGTGCGGGGCTCGAGGCTCAGCTGCGCAGAGAGACGGTGGCCTGGGGGCTGGGGCCCTGGCCCCCCAGCGTGGGGCCTGGGGTCACCGGCCCAGGGTCGTGACCCTGAGCCTGCCCACAGCGCGGATGCGAAGGGCCCTCCCCCACGCGCAGAGGTGCCTCTCTGAGGGGAGGGCTGTGCCAACCGGCTTGACCGTGACCACCGTCTCACGACGGAGGGCAGCACATGAAAACGCCTCGCCGCCCGCCTGAGGCGCGTGCGGTGTCCACTCCTTGACGACGCCCCAGGGAAGCCGGGGACACTCCCGAAACAGGGGTGGCGTCTGCGTGCTGGGACCTCCCTGTGAGCGCACGCAGCAGCCAGGCCGGGCGCCGAGCGAGGCGGAGCCGCGCTCCCACGCCGTGATCAGACTCCAGGAAAGGCAGCTCCTGCCCCCCTGGCCGGGGGGGCTGGCGGGGGCGCTCCCAGGCTGCTGGCCGGCAGGCGCTGGTGGTTACTTAGTGCACAGAGGGTGTGTGAGGCAGGAGGCTGTATTCCCACTTCCCACGTGTGTCCGACAGCCCTGAGACCCTCGTGAGGACAGCCTGGGGCTGCGCTTTCTTGCACCACGCGCCGCTGCCAAGCCTCCATCCAGAGCGAGGGCCACGCTTCGGTCCCGTGAGGTGTCCCTGTCCTCAGCACCTGGCGCAGCGCTGGGTCTCCAGCCGACACTCGGCACCGGGGGCAAGGGCGGTGGTGCCACCCCCTCCTTTGACACGCCCACGGTTTCCCTCCCTTCTTTCTGCCCCATGTCGTCTCAGGTCAGCACGGATTTCTCTCCTACCTCTAACTTCCCTAAGTGTGCGGACCTCCCAACGTTTCCGGCTCACGTCCCACCCTGCCGTGCCCTGCCAGCGCTCAGACAGCACCTGTGCGGTCCCGTCAGCAGCCCAAGGAGCCGTGAGTCCCACCCCGGCTCACTCGGCCCCAAGCCCACAGGCTGGGACCAGACAGCATCTGCTTGGAAAGACAAATACCCAGTCACGTTCAGAAGTAATGCTTTTCTGCTCTTACAGCCTCTTCGGACAACCTGCCCCACAGCTCAGCGGCAGCATACGGTCTGAAGGAGGTGATAATTTCAGAGCAAGAGGGAGAGTTCATCTCTCTCGCAAATAAAACTGTCACTGAGCCTCATGACAAATTGAATCTCAGAGCCTGAAAATATAGACCTTGTTTCCCTTCTTTTATTTTTTCATCATGAGGACAACCTCGCCTCCATCGTAAATCAAAAGTAAATCAAAAGTAACCAGTGCCTTGCGGCTCTCATGAGCTCACAGGGACCAGCAAGGGCCCGGGGCAGGGCCGCCCGGCTGCGAGGGGCCTCCATCCCCGGGGGCCGAGGTTGCGGGCAGCCCCCTGGGCTATCCGCTGCGGGAGGACGGTTCTTCCAGGAAGTTCTCACGGTGGCAAAACGCAAACCCAAAAGCTCGATCCGACGTCGTTTTTCCCGTTGGGTTTGTGGACAGAGGATGTCAAGAGGTCAGATCACCAGGTTTAACCGCCGGGGCGCTCTCGCCCGCACATCCTGACAGTTCCACGCGCGACGGCTTTTCTCGGCTTCTCCCTGGGAAGCATTTACCGGGCGCGGTCAGCGGAGTGGCAGCCCTGACGGAGCCACACACAGCACGGCTGCGTGTGCACCCACAGACTCACGCGCAAGCTCGGACCAAGGCCCCAAGGCAACAGTGCTCAATCACTTTGCAAAAATTAATTAACAAGAGAGGAATGGAATTGATTGGAGGTGAAGGGCCGTGTAATGTACTTTCTAATCACTGCATCTCATTAGAAGAGGAAACCGTGGCTTTTAATGGGTCTTCATTATTGCTGGGGAAGAAGAACCATTCAGCAGACACACAGCTGGACACTCAGCGATGGTTTGGACCAAAGACCCTCTAACCAAAGAGACTTGGCCCATCAGACAGGAGCAGTGGGTTTTCTGAGAAGGCCCTGCTGTGACCGCTGGACGATGCAGGCTTGTCTGCTGGTCAGCGCATGCACACGGCGCGCACTAGGGCCGCGGAGAGGAGCCGCTGGGGCGTGAGAGCCGGACAGGCGCCCAGACGATGAGCTCCATGAATCACCTGCGCTCAATAATCTGCAGGCGCCCCGAGATCCCGCATGGCTGCAGGGCCCCCGTGATGAACGGACGTTCCTTTTCCGATGATCGGATGAAGAATGGTGGCCGCCGTTCTGCCTAACGCGCGGTGGGTATCGACTCTGCCTCCGCCCAGCCAACTTCTCAGTCTCACACTCTTCTTTCTGGACCGATTTCTTTCTCCTGATGATATTTACTTGAGTTTCTAATCATACCAGTGATACGGCCTGTTGACCCTGAAGAAGACGGAGTAAATGTTCAAAAGCCACCAGGGAAAACAGGTCATTTTATTTTGACTCAGCGATGGCAAGGAGCCCGTTAGTGCCGTGGTTTCCGATCGCAGAAGTGCTTCCTGTGCGCAGCACATGATGTCAAACAGCTTTGACATCGTTTTTTATCAGCTCAGTTAAATATTATCCTTCGCAGATGCGATTTTGTGATGACTTTTAAAAATCAGCCCTGGCCGGTGTGGCTCAGTGGGCTAAGTGCTGGCCTGCAAACCAAAGGGTCGCCGGTTTGATTCCCAGTCAGGGCACAGGCCTGGGTCCCCAGTAGGGGGCACATGAGAGGCAACCACACAGTGATGTTTCTCTCCCTCTTTTTCCCTCCCTTCCCCTCCCTGAAAAAGTACATAAATAAAACCTTTTAAAAAATGAAAATCACAACGCACAGAGCAGTGTGCAAGCAGTGTGCCGAGCGAGCGGCCTCTCCAGAGCGGGCAGCGAAAGGGAGGCTGGTCTCCCGCACAACCGGCCCGGCTCACTCGTTCTCACGGACACGCGTTTCTGGCTCTCGGGTGCAGCCCCAGGCCCCAGGGAGCGAGCAGGGAGACGGGCAGGTCAGCAAACCCAGGGGGCTTTCTCCTCTCCCTGCCGCGTCGGGACTCCTCGGCCGGGGTCCCCCGGAGAGCAAGGGCAGGCCCCACCCCGCACACGAGGAGGGGGAGGCTCCTCAGACGCCCCCATGAGATCGCGGGGCCGCTGGTGCGATGTGGCTGCTGGTCTGGGCTCCTGGAGGCGCGCTGTCCCCAGTGGGGCTCCAGCTTCAGACGTGGGCTGCCGGGTCTCAGCGCCGGTTCCGGCCCACATCTGCAGGCTGAGAGGGAAGGGGGCTCAGGGTGGCAAGGAAGAGCTGGCATCCCCACCCCCGCCCCCAAGAGACAACTGTGTCCCTTCACGCGTGCGTGTCGTCTTCAGGAGAATCACCAGGACTTGCCCAGGAATGACAAAGGCTTGTGCGCTTGGCCTAGAGTGGAACCCAGCGACGCGGCCCCAGCGACGCGGCCCCACAGGTGAAGAAGGTGGAGGTCGTGCTGGGGCAGGGGCACGGCACTGGTTCGCAGCTCCGTCCTGAGGGGGCCCCTGGAGGGAGGGAGGGAGGAGGGCGGAGGGAGTGGGCTCCGGTGGCCGGGATACTTGCCTGGCACTGCCGTCCCTGTGAACTGCTTGCTCACAGGGGCAGGAATGACCAACTAACGAGGCGCGTTTTTATAATCCTGGCGTTTTTATTATGCAATTTGACTCTGACAGTAGAAGTGAACCGGCGGAATCAGTTTATAGGCAAATACAAATAAGAAGGTAATAGTACTAGGAGAATGTTAAATGAAAAGATAATATAGGAACAAAGTATAAACCTCAGTTGCAAGTAGAAGTTCTACATGCCAAAGCTCTTTTCAGTCGCAAAATACCCTTGACCTCCTGGAAGCCTTTACTTGGGTTAGTTTTTAAAATTGGCTTTTTTAAAATCTTAAAGCATACCATCTTTCTTACAGGGACGGAAAGGGACCCCAGGAGGCAGTGAGGTCACTGAGCAAGCAGCCGCAGAACTGAGCCCACGGAGAAGTCAGCGGCGGGGCCCCGGGAACGTACATGGCGACCACAGGGCACACTGCGGGAGGCAAGGGGTGGGGACCCAGATTCCTCTCCTGCCAGGAGGGGAAAGAACCGAGGCCGCAGCGCCGGACAGCGGCCCAGCCCAGGTGGGCGGGGAGACACCGGTGGGCCGCACTCACCCGGCTCCCTGGCACCTCGGACCCCCTGCCTCTCCGGGCAGCCTCGCCAGGTCGTGGCTGCCCTTCAGCCACACAGAGTTCCACAGGAACGGACAGGAGCAGGGACCCTCCCAGCCTGAGAGCTGACCGAGCGGATGGATGGGAACATCAAGGCTGGGACCCAGGCAGGTCACAGGACTCACCTGCTGCCGCTCTGCGTCTGGCGAGTGTGTGCCCATCCTGGGACGATGAGCCTGTAAACACACATGTAACCTTGTCGACTCGCTGGTAAAGCTGCATAACACAAAATTTCATGGTGCTTTGGTCACTGTCGTAGAAATAATTTACATGTAAATGATGGCAAACAAACCCGGGAAAACCATTCAAAGTCTGAAGAGTTGTCGCTGGGCAGGACCAGCGGGCGCCGTGGTTCAGGCTGCACGCGGCGGGGGCAGAGGAGCGAGCCTGCCCGCCCTCGGGAGGCCGGAACAGACGCCCAGGCCGCCTTCGTGCACTGGGGGGCCCGGCCGCACAGCCCAGCGACAGGCCACAGCCCCACCTCGTCGCTCTGTCGCTCTGCTCGTGCGACCTCACCGCCGGACGCACTCCCAACCGGCAAACCGCACTCCTCCCAGCCTGCAAAACGGAGCATCACGCAGCAGTTAACACGGAATGACTCAGAGCTACCAGCCGCAGCGTGGGTGCACACTGAGAACCTCACGCCAAGCGTGGCGAGGCCGGCAGGGAAAGATGCCGGCCACAGGAGACCCCACGTGGCACGGTTCACGCATGCGGACCATCCAGAGAAGGCCGGTCTGCACAGACACGGAGGACGTGATCGGCGGCCGGGCAGGGGGTGGGGTGCAGACGAGACGGCCAGTGGCGTGTGGTTCTGTCCAGGCCAGCGGCCGTGTCCTGCAGCGGGGCTGGGACGGCAGCCAGCCCGGGAGTACACCTAGCCATTCAACTGAGCACCAACCCAACAGCCAGGTGGGTAACGTCAGGGATCCTGTCACGGCACGAACAGGGCCCATCACACTTTCACCACGAGCAGCCACCAACGCCCCCGAGGAGAGCACACTGCGCTTCCATGCCAGGTTCCATGCCCTCGACTTCGAGGGGCCCGACTGCGGTGACGTGCTGAAGGCTGACCCCGGCCCCGGGAGCGGGGAGCTGTCTCTTCGGAGGTCAATGTGCCGTAAGCACGTTTTGTCGACGGAGACACACGGAAAAATAAAACCCCTTTTGATTCCTGAGCAGCCGCTGCTAGGTTGGTGCCTGCGTTGTTCCTGGGGGCACGGCATCCTGCCCCCAGTGCACTGGTGGGCATGGAGGGCACGCCCCCGTTCCCCACTGAGCAGGCCCCCAGTTCAGAACGCACCTTGGGGGCAGGAACACCTTGAGTGTTGCACAAAAATCCTTCAACCTATTAGGGGCAACCCAGGTTTTTGGATAAGCGGCTCCTTTCGTACGAGACGCAGAGCTGGGTTGGGGACCCTTGGCTGCCGCATCGCCAGAGAGAACCATGCCGAGGCCTGAAACGGGCCCCCGGGTTCACACAGGGATCGGCTGACAGCTTGGGCCTTTGCCAGTGTCCTGTGCTCTGGGGTGGCCACAGCTCTGCCACCTGCCCGGGTCCTGCTCAGCCCAGGGTCACTCCCCTACCTCCAAGGGCATCAGGCTGGCGGGGACCGTCTCTCAGATGTCAGATACAGGGGAGCAGGACATTGTCCTGGAGACGCTGTAAGACTCAGAGAAGCTGCCACACACGCCTCCTCACCCCCAGGGCCGGACCCCAGTACTTGTCACTAATCCTGAGCCCAACGGCAAAATCTAAAAAATTAAAATTAAAGCAGCTACCGTCTTCCAACGAGTGCCTGAAGCCAAGGCAGGGCAGGTGGGGCTCGCTCTGGCCAAGGGGACCAGGAAGGTGGAGAGGGCTTGGCAGACAGAGGGCCCAGCAGACAGGGCTCTTGGGGCTGTCATTCCGGACCGTGGAGCTAAGTGATGGCAGGCAGCTGGGGCCGGAGCCTGGAAGCGAAGCAGGCTGGGCGGGGGCCGCCGGCTCCAGGAGAGAGCTGTCGGGATGAGGGGCCCTGATGTGCCAGAGCCGCCTGGGTGGGGCCAGGGGAACCGTGCTCCAGCTTCCACCCCACACAGGGCCCGCCCAGCCAGCACCGGGCCGCCGGGGTGCAGCGCCTGAGCGAGCCAGGGCTCCCCTGTGGGGAGGGAACCTGGCGTGGGGGCGTCTCAGGCCATTCCGCAAGCACTTCATCATCAAAGGCCGTCGAAGGCCTGGGGAGACGGACAGCGCGGAGGGAAAGCCCACGTCAGTGATTCACAGACACTCCCAGGGGGACCGAGACCAGGACCCGTGGTCCCCTTCCCCGCCGAGCCGTCCCCACTCAGGCCCCCGCCCTGGGCCTCCTCCCGAGGAGAAGGAAGGGCTATCCCTGCCCACTCGCCCCGAGGAATTCATCTCCGCCTGGGCTCAGGCTGCCTCAGAGCCTCAGCATTAACTCATTTTCCGCGTGTCACAGCCATGAAGCTCCCGCCAGGGCTTTAAACAGACGCCGCGTCTCAGCGTGGCAGGAAGGCGACCAGGCACAGGCCGCCCGCCCAGGTCCCGTCCCACCAGCTTTCTCAGCCGGTCTCGGCTCCCATGGGGGCGGTATCTCCTGAGACCCGCTCCGCCACACCTGCCCTGCCTGGGGGGGTGGATGCACAGGGTGGGGGGCGCCCGGGGGCACCGGCGGATGAAGGCCTCTGTTACAGATGAAGAGTTCTGCGGATAAGTGAATCAAATGCTCACTGGCCGACGTGTGGCAGACTATGTGCATGCCCAGCCCCGTTCACGCCGATCATTCTTGTCCCTCGTTCCTGACAAAGTGACGGATTGGGAGGGTTTCCATTTCTGCGCCTCTCATCCGTCTTCGGTGTCTCTCATCAACGTGGAATTAAGCAGGTTTCATGAAACTGACCGTACATGGCAGTTTTCATCAGAAGTGACGGTGACAGAGCAGATTTCTGCTCCCTCAGCTTCAGTAACAGCAAGGCCGAGGTTCTCACCTAGACCTCGCGCCTCCGTCTTCAGGGTGGGGCCGCCAGCGTTTCCCGATTTACGCTGCTCGGAGTCAGCAGAACGCAGCAAACTCGAGGGGAAGGAGGCAAGCGATTTTTATGAACGCCCTTTCCTACCGCAGGATGAAGACACGGTTATGTTCCAAACAACATTTTTGAAAACCAACATACTAGGAACATGCATGACAGTTACTTCACATCTACACCCTCAAGAAAACCCTGAGAAGTGGGGACAACGATGCCCATTTTACAGATGGACAACCGAGGCAAGCTGGCGGTCACGTAGGTGGCCCCGTACGAGGTGCGTGGAGGAAGCATCACGTCACACGGCGGTGGCCTCACTGGAGCCGCGCACACCCCCCCGCCCACCGTGGGCACAGCAGCATCCTGGGCTGCGGGACCCAGGATGCCGACGAGTCGCCCCCTCCTGCAGGGTTCCGCTTGGACCGCAGGCTGCACGCTGGGCGGAGACCTGCGCCTCCAGCCGTCCCCGGGCCATGTGACTTCGGTGCTACGATGGCCGTCAGCACCCGGTGGAGGAAGCCACAGCGGAGCCTCCTGCCCGAGGTCCCTCAGCAGGGGAGCCAGAGCGCGCCCAACCCCAGAACCTAAACTCCGACCATCGCACAGCACCCCCAGCGCCCAGCCCCGGTGAGGGTGCCGTCCCACTGGTGATGGGCGCCACCGGCGGGTTTCCGCTGAGCTCGAGATCCGAGTGTTCTGCGTGGGTGCTGGCGAGCCAGTGTGGGAGGTGCTAACTGGTTGTTGAAAGCACTCTCCCGGCTTCAACCGTTCTCGTTGACAGCTGGACCCCCGATTACGGCCGTGAGCACAGCCCGGACCCGGCGAATGCCGAGCCTGGCTGGACGGGGCACGTGAGGTTCTCCCATTAACTGTGTGGGGCAGGCAGCTACGGGTGCCTCTCCACCTGTCCTGTCGGCCAGTGGGAGCGCAAGGCGGGGCCCTGCCCTGGGTGTGCAGGCCAGGCCTCACTCACGTCACGCTGACATCGGCACTGCGTGGATCGGAGGGAACACCTGCACCGTGGTGCTTCACGGTGCTTCTGGTCTGCCCATTTCTGCCGGTCACCTCGATTTTGGGCAACATCTGCTTCGGCCATCCGCTTTAACAGGCTTTTCCCAGGTGGGCGTGGAGAAGGGACTAGCGAAGGCGCCACCTGGAGCGTCCCTCTTGGTCCCCACCCTGTTTATGCAGCTGCTGAAGGCTGTCCCTCCTGCCGGCGATGCAGCAAGGACACCGCACCATCTTGGTCGAACACACCAAGGGGAACAGATCAGCCCTAAATGCGGCAATTTCAGACGCAGCCTCCTCCCGCCTGGGCCTGGGACGGTGCCCTCCCGGCGCCCCCAGCGCTGGCTGTTGGCTCACCTGCTCCTGAGCTCAGAACCTGCTCAGAGCCCGTCACCTGCCCAACACCCACCTTCCAACGACAGCAGGAGAGCCAGGGGCCCGGCAAAGCAGGCAGCACACCCTCCTCCCTCCTCCTGCCCTATTTCTGTTCCCAGAGCAGACGCAGGCGGAACGAGAAATGCCCAGCCCAGTCAAAAGGGGGCTCTGCCCCTTCCCTCAGCGAGGCAACACTGACCGCCGTGCCCGGGAGTGGGGGAGGTGCCGACTTCGCTCAGGGCTTTGAAATTCAGGCCCAGCGCTCAGAACAGCCGGGCACGTGACTGCATTACCTGGGGCTGGTGGGAGTGGGGGGGCACTGTGCCCCCGGCCTCCTGCCCAGCTTGGCCTCCTGCCCAGCTCGGCCTCCCGCGAATCGCATCAGGACTCTGTCTGCCAAAACCCTGGGATGATGCTCATTTCGGGAAGCTGGTTCCTCCGCAGTTTAAAAATGTATGAACTGAAGAACAGAACCACAGCCCTCCGGTTCGACGTCCACCTGCGTCGGACCTGCAGGTGGGAGCTTTAGGGCTCACTCAGGCCTCATGAACTGGCCGGAAACTGCATTCTGGTCAAAAACTTTCTTAAGGAAAACATTTTTCTTAAGTTGTGAGCCCCCTTAAGTAGTCTCTTCATTTTCAGACCGTTGTTGAAGGACCAGTTTTCCTGGGATCGAAGGAGAAGTTTCCCTTCTGTGTCTGGGTCAGCTAACTTGGAGGTGGGGCTCCTACACGTGACCTGTGTGGACACGGAGACGCTGTCCCTCCCGGTGCCACGCCTCCTGCTCGAGCTCCCCGAGGCTCACAGCTGACCCGCCCCCGCCGCAGGGACGCCGAGGGGCCCCATCCACACTGGACCCTGAACCCAGCAGCGTCGGGGGAGCGGCTGGGACAATGCCCTCAGGCTTTTCCTCAGACCTGGGCAGTGATGCCCAGAGGTCCAGCTCTGAGTTTCAGGAGAAGAGATCTGACCATAGGACCCTCCCCGTGGTCTGGAAGAGGAAGCTAGACGCCCGGCGGGCAGACTGCAGAGCGGGCCTCAGACCCGCGAGGACTCAGCCTGGAGCCCTGGGCCTCATCCGCGTCCCTTCACCAGGTGGACTCAGGCCTTCAGTGCCGAGGGCGCGCCCGACAGGGGATCAGACGCCTTAGAGAGTGTGGCTAAGGCGCTGCCGAGGGAGGGGCCCCCACGGAAATCAGCAGGACCTTTACAACCGGCTTTGGTGCACAGCGTTCCGAGCGGTAAGGAGCAGGTGCTGGGCGGGGGGGGTGCCCTTCCATCCGGCGGCCAGGTGGGCTCCGGGGCAGGGCGCGTCCGAGCAGGCTGGTAAGACGTAGAGGGCACTGGCCACTCAAGCAGCTTTTCACTCACATTAGTCCAGCGACTCTAACCTCTGGAATCTTCGGGGAAGGAGTCAGTACCCCCCTCTGTCCAGAAGTGGGCGCCCCGGAGCTCAGACTCCCTGCCGCCTGCCTGCCTTCCTAAGGGCTGAGAAGACACTGTGGACAAAGTCAAAGGGCCTTTCCCTGCCCCGGGAGCGCTCACCCTAGTGGTCCAGTCTCCCGCTCGGTTCCCCTGGTAACCTGATGGGGCACTGTGTCACGGCTGCTAGGCAACGCTGCTACAACGCCCTAGAGGACTGCCTGTGGACCCAGGGCCAACGTTGTGAGGCCCTGGGACAGCGGGAAGCCTCCTTGTTGACAGTCGGGGCCCGGCAGCCGGAGCGCCTCCCATATGACGCTGGATCCCACAGGGGCTCTGTCCCCGGCCCAGGGGCCTGGACTGGACATGCCCCCTCCCCTGACATCTGCAGCCCACCTGAGCGGGACTGGCCAGCTCCTGAGTTGGCACAGAACTGCTGGCACAGCCCACCGCTCCCGGCAAAGTGTCAGTTTGGGGGGCACGGCTGGGGTCCGTCCCCGAAGTAACGTTCGGAGACGAGAATGCTCTGGGGGTGTTTCTCCCCGTCTTTGCAGCCTGCGGAAACCAGTTCCGACTGTGACAGCAACGCGGACTCCGATGCGATGGGTTTCATGGACGGAACAACTGTACAAACAGGCACGTTGACCAGAATCTCCGTAAAATACCCGGCAGGCAAAATGAATCACACAGCGCTGGCTCAGAACACAGCCCTCGGGCCTGCAAAGATGCTCACCGGTAGCTTCTCACACAATCACCCTGAAACTTCATGACACAGGTGTTTTCACACTCGTTTAGCGTGCACAGCCCTTCTCAACGGCTCGATTCTTTCCTCGACACCCTCTGGGTTCCGTGAGATCTGGAATTAGTTGAAAGACCAAGTAGTCAGCCACAGGCAGATGCTCCGATCAAATACCATCATCCCTTGGGCCTGACATGGACTTGATTATAAAAAAGGAAAATAATAGTAAGGCTCTAAGAAAATGCTTTCATGGGAACTCATTTTTGAATCAGAGCTAAGAGAAATGCATGGATGTGCTCAGGGCCCCCCCAAAAAAGTCCTCAGCTAGCCTGTGAAGACCAGGTTTGAAATGGCAAACACGGGACTAGAATGTGAGAAGCTTAAAAGGTGCTTCAACAAGAAAATGCAGAGAGCCAATGAACAGCGAGATACTGGAAAATAATCGAAATTCCGACAAGCCAACACCCCACCGGGCTTCTGCGCCTCCGCGGACGCTGTCCCATGTCCTGGGTCGCCACTCCCTCCCCTCCAGTGGCACGCTGGCCCCGGGCTCCTTGCTGAAGGCTTCCCGGACCCCCCACAGGACGCTGGCCCCACGGCCCCCGGGCAGCGCGTCCAAGCGGCCCCCTGCACAGACGCTGCTGCGTTCCGACTTCCTGAGTGATGCTCACCTTTCTGTTGGGTGATATCGCGGTAAAACTACTTCTTCTGCCTCTTGGGCACCTTTAGAAGGCCGCTTCGAGCCAGGCACGAATTCACATGGTATAAAAATATCCGTTCTAGCTCCCGCTCGCAATTCTGTTGGACACACACCCAGACCTGTGACCGCTGGATCATGCGGTGGATCTATTTTTAATTTTTTGAGAACTTGCCGCACCACGTTCCGCAGCGGCTGACACTTCACTTCCACCAGCAACGCACAGGGGTTCCGAAAGCTCCGCGTCCATGCCAGTACTTGTCATTTTCTGTTTTATTTTTTTTGATAGCTACCGTTTCGAGGGTTCAAGGGCAGATGAACAGATAAACAAAACGTGGTCAATACATACAGCGGGATACTTTCCAGTCTCAAAAAGGAGAACAGTCCTATCCCTGCCACAGTCTGGATGAAACCGCAGTAGCTGACTGCAGATGAAGCAAGCCAGTCACGGAATGGCAGGTACCGCGTGACCCCCCCGACACGAGGGACCGAGGGGGGGTCCCCGAGGGGGAAACAGAAGGTGGGAGGCGGTGGTGGTGCCAGGGGCCGGGACGAGGGGTCGGGATGCACTGGCTCCGTGGGCACAGGGTCTGGCTGTGCCCGACGGACATGCGCTGGAGATGAGCCGCCCCTCGAGGTGAACGAGCAGGGTCCGGCACCAAGGGCACCCCCTCTTCTCACATAAAAACCCGTTACCGCCAAGTCGTAAGCACGTGATTCCGTGAGGACAACATCGCCCTCCAGCACACCTGTGACACCGCAGGTGGGACGTCCACGTGGCTGTCCATCTGGTGGAGACGCTCAGGTCCCCGACCAACCCCACGCGCTCCAGCAGCCGCTACTTCCGCCGGGCCCTGTACTGAAACACTGCGGAGCCTGTCAGACGGTTTACCTGGCAGGTGTAACTTCATGTTTTTTGTTACCATAACTACAAATAAACTCTGAGTCTATTATTGTCTTGGAACATCCGCCAAGTTTACAGGTACCACTCCCCACCCTGACACACGTCACCTCACTCAGTCCCCATGAAACCCCCAAGGTGGGCGCCCTGTTGTCAACACTGGTGCTTCATGGGGGGAACATCAAGGGCCGGAGATGGCCCTAAAGGTAGTGCAACCACCGGCAACGGGGATTTGAGCGCGGACAGCGCCCGTAGCCCACATCCTTGCCTTAACATGGCTGCATTGGCCTGGAACTCACATACCTCCCCCCCCCCTCCCCACCCCAGACAAACCTGCCACCAGGTCCAAAACAGGTGACAGGGCCGCACTAGCACCTGCCACTAAACAACAGCAGGAAAGACCCAGGTCCCCCAGCTTCCACCTGGTGTCTTTCCCGGATGGGACGGTTTTCCCGCTGCCCCTGGATCAGCCCTCGGTTCTCAGGCTCATCTCCTGCCCACTGGGCTTCTGGAAGCTTCTGACAGGCCAGCTCCGCTTCATCTTTCCACTTCCATGTGGTCCCGTTTCCCTCGTGGCTGAGGAGGGGAGGGAAGTCAGACCGTGGAACTGCCTCCCCCAACACCTCCATTCGTGGACAAAGCCAGGGCAAGCGCGGCCCCTGGCTGTGGACCGTCTGGCTGCTTGTCTGTTCTTCGTTAAACACTGAGCTCTGTCCCACGGTCGGGACAAAGGTGCCCACAATGACTACCATTCACAGGAGGTGCGGACAAAGCAGACCCTCCCTTGGAAGAAGGAACAGCCCCTAGTCCGTGCCAGGGCACCCGGGAGCGGCAGAGAGAGAGGGGTCCCACCCACAGGAGCCCCGCTGCAGAACCCCATGCTGAGGGCGACAGCCTGCCCTCGGAATTCAGGCTCTGCCGGCTGGCGCTCAGGGAGAAGGCCCAGCCTCAGGGCCCGCCCGTGAGGGGCGTCTTCATGGGCGTTCGTGTGGCGGAGTCAGTGCCAGGCATGACAGGAGGCGCTGCAGTGCCACCAGGACCGGGAACAGGGTGGGCGGAGGGGGACACGGCCCAGTCCTGCGTGTGTCTGTGCTCGCTGACAGGAGGGACCCTGCGAGTTATCCCGAGTCAGAGCGGACGTGGGAACAGGTGGGGGACAACAGGAAACCCGGACTGCCGGCTGGGGGGGTGGGCGTCCCGGGGGGGGGGCGTGGGCGCCTCCCCGAACAGTGGGCGAAGAGAAGCATCCTTTCAAGTCGCAGCAACCAAGTGCCCCCGAGAGTCCGGTCTGATGGGATAACATCCCTCCGGTGGCATCTTAAAGGGAAACGAGCCCCAGGCCTGTGACCCCGCAGGAGCGGGTCCCAGCTCCCGGCATCTTGGAAGAGCCTGACTTTGAAAAGTGGTCCCTCCGGACTGTGAGCTCGCCCAACGAGCAGGAGTCTGCAGCCCTGATTTCCAGCAGGTGCCCCCTCCCCCCGGGGCCGGGAGCTGCCGGGCCCTGTCAGAGTGGTGAGCAGCGAGGGGGCTGGGAGAAAGCACACTTCCACCAGCCTGGCATCCCAGGAATGTTGCCAAGGGGCAGCAGAACCGTCACAGAAAGAGAATTTTGCCAGCTGATCACGAGGCTTGAAGGGTCTGGGGCTGGGGGCCCAGAGATGGAGGGGAATTAAATGGCCAAGCAAGTCACAGACGCCTTCACCTTGTGGTGTGTTTGCAAGGACTCGGCTGCTGCCCAGGCTGCTCCCAGCCCTCCCAGGTAACGCAGTTACAGTCGATTTTCAGCTCATCGCTGCAATTTCCTTCCAAGGGCTGCACAGCTGCAGCCCGGCGCCCCTCCCCTCCACTTTGTACTCTGGCCGGCGGCACCCCAGGCACCCCGTGCGGGTCCCGCTACTGTTTTCAGCCACCTTGGAGGCTTTGCTCTGGACAGAGATCAAAACCCAAAACCTCAAAAGGCTCCAGAATCAAGGGGACGCCACCTTCCATCCGGAGGGAGGCGCTGAAAGACAGGCGCGTGCAGGGCTGCCCGTGACAGTGACAGCCACCGCAGCCACCGTGCTGGGGACAGGGGAACCGCCGTGTTACAGACTCTGCAAACGCGGGCGAAGCTCCACCCTGACCCCGCTTTGTGACCTCGCCGCGCCTGGATGAGACGTGGGGCGGCCGGCCGTCCACAGGCTTCCATCTGTCCAAAACAGCTCTCCGAACAGGAAACCACGTGGGAGTAATTTCACGGTTTACAGACGGTCGTTATCTGTGGAAGGCGCGTGCCACGGGCCACGTTTTAAAGCATCGACCACCGAGTTTTTGTTTCTCCTATTCATCCTCTGCCCTTTCTGCAGGCAAGCGAGTGGACCGAGCGGTCACTGCCTCCAAGGCCAGTATGACAGAAAAGCTGAAACCAGTTTCTGAGCTTTGAAGCGATGCAGAGCTGATGGCAAACAATCACCCAGGACCACGGTGAGGACAGCAGGTGCCTGCCCCCTGCGGGCCGGCAGCCAGAGTTGCTCCCCAAAGTGGCCGTGGACTGAAGCCCTGGATCGGTCGCTGAGCCCTTTGGGTGTCCAAACCCCAGGCCACATGGAGGTCCCCACCGGGACCCAGGCTCTGCCCTCAGAGGTGAGCGGCCAAGCGATCCTTCCTGCAGCTGCTGGTAGAGCCAGCATGGCTGGCACTGTGGTCCAGGTCCCGGGGGACCCTCCACAAAGGTCCCCCTCCACCTTCATGGGACTGCCGGCCTGCAGAACTGTGGTGAACTAAGGGTTATTTTAACCTGGTTAGTTGTGGCTGTCTCTTACGTAGCAACAGCAAGATAACACAAAACTAGACGAAAATTAGCAACTTGCCGGATTTCAGAAGCTTCCCCCCCAGTTGGGGCAATAGCATCTGCGTTCTCTACCTGCCGTGCCCCCTACACTGACGTCCAGCCAGGCCCTACCACGTGCTGGGCCTGGGGTCCGGGCAGGGACTCGGGGCCACCGCAGGAGGAGTTTCAACGGACAGCGTGCCGGGACCCCAGGACAGGTGGTGGCCCTGCGCGGCGAGATGCCGCAGGACCACGGGCAGGTGACTGTGTCCGCCCAGCAGGCCCCGGAGGGCAGCTGCTCCAGGCCCCGATAGCACAACGCGCCCCCGGGTGTCTGTCAGTTTCACCCCGTGATCGCACGTGACGTTCGTCCTGTTCAGGGAACAGAGCAAAGCATGTAGCTCCTCCTTAGAAACTGTGAGGCCGCTTGAACAAATACGAGGTCCACGTTACCTCCCCGAGGTGGCACCGTTGCCGACCCCGAAGCCCTTGCACCTGATTCCTGAGAAAGGGAAATCTCAGCCGGGGACAAACTTGACGAGCACCAGTCGCTGATGAAAATCAAAGCGCGCTTCTTCCTTCCCTTCTCTGGAGTGAAGGGGACCGTGCGGACCCAGCAGGGCTCAGCGTCACGGCATTGGCCGCAGGCTCTGAGAGCCGCCGGTGCGTGTCTGTGAGCGAGCGAGTCCAGGCACTGCCCGTGCACTCACTCACGCCGAGCCCCGTCCTTCGGAAGGACAGAAGCGGTCACCCAGGCCCTCTAATCTTCTCCAGTTTAAACTCAACTCCGTATCTCTCCTGTGAATTGTAAATTGCTTTCCAATTTTATGAGGCTTAGGATTATAGCACAAGGTCAAGAATATGAAAGAGGATATCATGCAAGTGTCATGTGTGTAGAAAATATACGTGCACACACGTCTCCTCACGTATAGGGATTCACTTACATCAATGTTAGTTCAGAATGGAACAAACGGGAATCAGGACTTTTAACAAACATCTTCCCAGGTTTGTTATGTCTGAGGCCCAGGAAGAGCGGATGCTGGTCTTCCATCTACAGGAGGACAGGACAGCTGACCCCCGGCTCCCCGCCCATCGTCTCCCTGGCTTCGACCAGAGGCGGGGCACTTCGAAGCGCAGACGGACGTTAAAAGGGCAGGAATGAAGAGCCACGCAATAGTCACAGCGAGAGACGAGTGAGGGCCCACAGATGAGAGGGGAAGGAGGGGCCAGCCTGCAATAAACGTGACACAGCAAGGTCCTCCGGGCGCGTGCCCTGCAGGGCTCAGAGGGGCTCCCAGGGTCAGGTGCTGCTTCCCTCCTCCCCCCCCCCCCACGAGCCAGGGCAATTCCTCCGGGTGCAGACGGGGAGCTGTCCAATGACCCCCGACGACACACATGCACGCACGCCAATAAACGAGCCCCCTCCGCACGCCCATCTGAAATCCTCACACTACTAGCTTCACTCTCGGAGTGGCTTACTGCTAAACGTGGTTAGAGCTGAAGGTGTCGCTCTCCCCAGATGAACACGAGCCAGCCAGGAACGAAGGAACCCAGGCGAGTCCGTGGAACCGGCTCTCGCTCGCTCCGGCACTCAGCAAACGGCACAGGCCCAGAAAAGAGAGACAACGTGGAACGGGCTCGTTCTGTTGGGGCCAGAAGACCCGACTGGGGTAGACGCGCTGTGGCAGCTGGCGTGGGGCAGCCGGGGACCAGCGGGGCCTGAGTCACCGAGAGTCACCTCCAAGAAGAGGTGCCCCGCGTGCCGCTGCGCCCGACCCACTGGTCTCGTGCCCTTGTCACCGCCTCTCTGGAGCAGGGGGCGCAGCACGGGCGGCGGCACCGAGGACGCCGGGCTCACCCCAGGTTTGCTGCCGACTGGCCGCAGGGGTCCGGCCGCCCACGGCCTCGCTCTCTCATCGGCGAGTTGGGAACGGCCACAGCGACTACACCTCGCAGCGGTGATGACGATCAAGTAAGAGGTTGCGTGCCCGGTGCGACCTGGCCCGTAGGGCACGCTCCGGAAGTCCCGGAGCGAACCGCAGTGCGTGGAGCGGAGACGTCGTGCGTCATGACGTTACCTGAAAGCCGTAGCCTCGCGGGAGCGCGCGGAAGGCGGGGCCAGTACGCAGCAGGCGGCGAAGGGAGGTCCCGGCTGGGTGTGGCCTGTATCTGGGGTGGAGCCAGTGTCGCTGTCGCTGCAAGGGGGCAGCGGGGCACCCGGAAGGAGGGCGGGCATCGTGCACGAGGACGACAGGGAGCCCACGTGCGATCCCGCGCCTCCTGCCCCAATAGGGGCGAGACCTTCGCGGGGCTTAGGATGCAGCAGGACCAGCTGCGCGCGGCCCGGGCCTCCGGCACTGGCAGCAGCGCACACGGGCTCTGCGGTGTGCTGCGTGCCCTTCCCTCACCCTCCAGGGGTTGCACCCAGCCCCTCAGAGGCCACCACTGATGACACGGGCGGGGAAGGGAACTCCGGGAAATTAGTGCCCGCTCAGCCACACTGTCGCAGTGCAGAGCCAACGCACCAGGCAGGGACACACAGCTCACATCCTCAACACTGGCTGGTCCCTTCCCATTGTGAATAATGGCACTGACAACAGCGCTAATCACAAGGGTTGGACTCTCCCTGGGAGACCCTCTCTGATGGGGACTGCAGGTCTCTCGGTCTGCACTCCCCGAGTCCCAGGCCGAGCGTCTCAGCAGTTAGCGCTGTCCCCCGCTCCACCCCACACCAATCCAGCATCCTCACAGGGAACGCAGCGGCTGCGTCCCCGGCCTTGGGGAGCTGGCCTCCTCGTGGGGAAGCAGAGAGAAAAGGAAAGGACGTGCGTTCCGTGTATGACCAGTTGTGAGACAGGGCTGCGAGGGAAAGGCGTGGTTGCCACTCTTACTACATAAATTCATTTTCAGGATGACTCACTGGGTCAAGGGCTGAGTTTGTGGCTGTCCAAGAGCAACGTGACTCAGTCCCGTGGAGAGTGGACAATAAATAAATGTGGCCTTGTCCGCACAGCACCCCAAATCACTGACGGAGCCACTTCGACGGGACGTTTGTAGCCGCCAAGGATGGACGGGCCCCACGTTGCTGGCGGATTCCAGCGACTTTGCGGGAAGCAGGCACAGGCTCTGAAGGGCTGTGTTTGTATGATTTCAGGAAAGTTCTTATCGGACTAAAGACTCTCAGAACATAAGCCAGCAACCTCCTCTGACAATTTGCTAAGACAACAGCTGAGTTCAGGGCCCTGAATTTTAATAATGGAATGTGAATCATGCATTTTATACCCAGCACATAAAATCCCCAGATGCCAACCCCAGAGCCGAAAACACACACGTGGAGAACAGCAGGTGGGAGATGATAAATCTTGTGAATTATCTGCCCTGCGTGCTGGGACTCTCTGATGATTCATTGCAGCGTCTCGGAGCGGCTCCCCCAGCAAAATGTGTCTTTTCCATTTGCAATCCAGTGGACTCGCTTCCTATTCACTGTGTTTGTCTTTCAGGTTGGTATTTGTCAAGTCACTCCCCTCCTAAAAATTTCATCCTCACCGACAGAAAAGCCTTTGATCACCAACCACACGTGAAAGGCTGTGAGCGAGAGAGCAAAGAGCAGCTACTGCAAAGCTCCCCGGCCGTCTGTTCTCTTGTTAATTACACCCGATTGGGAATTTTTCAGGCCGTATTTTCATTTCAGCTTGTCACAGGTCAGATGAGACATTAAAAATGCAGGAGAACATTTACTTAACAACTTTTTACATATTAGGCCATGTTGAGTCACATAAATTGGTTTTAATCAATTTAATGGAAAATATGGTTTGAATTCCAATGAGCCTGATTACTCAGCTGTTCCTTCACTCTTTCATGCACGCACTCGGTCTGCCAAGGTGTGCCCAGTGTATTTCAGGTACTGGACACATGTGATCCGGTGGTGGACCAGTCGGACTGGCGCCTGCGGTCACAGTGACGGCTGATGAAGAGATTAGCACAACTTCACCCAGCACACGTGTGTGTGCACATGCTCTGTGTGTCGGGGGCACACCAGCATCACAATAGGCGTGTACAGCCATGCCCCCTGGGAGGGAGCCGGTGGAACTCTGATTTAAGTGCTGAGAAGCAGCTAGCTGTGCAAAGATCTGGGCAGAGATTGTGCCAGGCTAGGGGAGGAACACATAAACACGTCTCAGACGAGAACGCGTGTGGCATGCGGGCAGAACCAGGAGAAATCTGCCTTGTCTGAAGGAGAGAGGGTCCCCCAATTTGGTACAGAAAGCAGGCGGACATGAGGGCAGGGGCTCAATCAAAGAGGCTCCATTTCTACAGGGGACCGTCATTTTGGGGGCCCTAGGTGAGAGGGTTCCGACGACCCACAGAACCTTAAACACGAGGAGAATTTCCTTTGTTGCTGCATCTGTGTCTTTTCCGAGTGGACTGTGACTCGACAAAGTCGAAAGAGTGGGACCTACCTGGTCTACTGCCGTTTCAACCGAGTCTAAGAACCAGTCAAACATGACTCGATGGAAAACACCGGGTAGATACATCACCAATTGGATACATCATCAATCGATGACGAACTTTTTTCCTAACTCTGATAACACTGTTCATCACTGGTTTTCAGCTCTCAGTGGTTACCTGTGGGAACCCCAAATGGCTCCCCCAGTGGCCACGTGGGGTTCTGGTCTCTCCGGTCGGGAAGCTCCACAGAGCCGTACTTTTCTGAGAAGGATCAGACTGGACTAAGGGTGGTTCTGTTCTTCTCAAACTCTTCGTCAAGGGGACCGTGTCTGACATGGACAGAGGGGGCGATGTTCTGCTCAAACATAACAGAAATACAAACCCGTCCCATCAGCACCTCCCACCAGTGTCCGGTGACTCTCGTGGGAGCCACAGTGGAAACAGATGCACGGTGCTGGGTTCGGTCTCCCAACGAGATGATGAATCACAGCCCACGGAAAAGAAAAATGGCCCAATTTTGCGTGTCTTTTCTGGAAGTTCTATGACTGTTTTGGGAAAAGTTGCAAAAAATACTAGGGCAGGAGAGACAAGGATGAAGAGAGTGAAATACTGTCTTCATCCTTTTTTTTTATGTTCTTAAGGATACTGTTGAACATGCATCATGTCGATAGAGCTGAGTTATTATTGAATAAAACTTATGATCACGAAATAGATTTGCAGACGCTGTGTCCACGAGCAGTGAATTTTAAGACCGTTCATCATGTCAACCAAAGCATCGGACGGTGCCGTTCCAACGTGATCCGTGCCTCCGTCTGCCTTATCTCATCACTTCGCCGGAAATGACCCAACACGTGAACACGCATTTACACCAGGTTTTACACTAAAAATTCAATAAATGGTATTGAGAGAAATGGACAGCCACAAGCAAAAGAATGAAATGACCACAATATTACACCACGCACAAAAGCTAACTCAAAATGAACCAACAACTTGAATGTCACAGCTGGAACCACGAACCTCCTGGGAGAAACCTGGGAGCCTCCTGGGAGGCTCCTGACATCGTTCTTGGCAAAATTACTGTGAATAAGGCTCCAAAGGCAACGGCCACAAAAGCAAAAATAAACACATGCGACTATATCCAATTGAGAAGCTTTTGTGCAGCGGAGGACGCCATCAACAGCGTGAAAAGGGCACCTAATTACCGGGAGAAGGGATTTGCAAACCACATATCCAATCAGGGGTTGATATCCCAAATGCATGAAGAACCTGTACAGCTTAACAACAAAAAGTCAACTGAAAGTGGGCAGAGGACCTGAGTATCATTTTTGCAAAGAGGACACACCGATGGCCAATGGACCCATGAAAAGATGCTCAGCGCTCCTGATCATCAGGAAAATGCAAATCCAAGCCACAGTGAGACACCCTTTCTCCCTCCCTTCCCCTCTCAGAAATCAATAAGCATGTCCTTGGATGAGGATTAAAGGGAAAGAAACAAGGTACACGGATTAATAGAACAGAACAGAGAGCCCGGAAATAAACCCACGCATGCTGGTGAGGACGTGGAGAAAACAGAACCCCCATGCATTGCTGGTGGGAAAGCAAAGGTTTTTCAAAAAACCAAAAAGAACTGTCACAGGACCCAGCAGTCCCTCCCCTGGGTAATTATCCAAAGAAAACAAAAATGCTAACTCCAAAAGATATATGTAACCCTATACCCTTTGCAGTATTATTTACAATAGTCAAGATGTGAAAACCACTTAAATGTCCATTAACGGGTGAATGGAAAAAAGTATGTGCTTGATACACACACAGACCCAATGCAACAGCACCCAAAATCTGGCCCTCTGTGACCCCAGGGATGGGCCTGGGGGGTGAGATGCTGAGAGAAACATCAGACAGAGAAAGACAAACACCACACGATTCCCCTCGTATGTGGGATCTAAAAAACAAACCAAGACACGTACACGAACAACCAGCGACCAAACTCGTCGTTCAGGGAGCAGATTGGAGGTGGCCGGGTCAGATAGACAAACAGGTGAGGGATGAAGAGGTACGCACCTCCAGGTGTAACACTCAGGGGTCCTGGGGAAGCAGTGTCCAGCGTGGGGACCATGGCCAATAACGAAGTATCGCAACATTGGAAGTTCCCGAGCGAAGGCCTCTGCTCCTGGCGTGAGGACAGAGGGTCACCAGACGCGCCAGGTCCCTCACTCTGCACCCAACCTCCTCATGTTGCGATTGGCCACCTTCGTTTTTCTGGACAAATGGAGTATCGTTAAAGCGATGAAGGAGCAGTGAAACGGAGACTCTCTGAGGAGGAGAAGCCGCCCACCCGCAGAAACGGGGCGAGGGATGCGTCTCCGTAACAACCTTGGGTCTGTGCTTTCCTTGGCACCCATGGCCGGGCTGAGTGCGGGGCGCCGGCTGCTGTGCAGGCGCAGGGGCAAGTGCGGACTGGGCGGGGGGGGCCTGGGCCACCGACACCCTGTTTACCTGTCCCACCTTCTCAGGGCTTCCCCTGGGGGCAGGGCAGGTTGACAATCTGAAACCCCCTACGGTGAGGAAGGAGGCGGACCGACCGGCAGGTCTCATGGAGAGCGGCTGCGGCACCCCCAGCTCGGCTCCTGCAGGGGCGGCTCCACGGGGCCCGCTTCAGCCACCCCGTTCCATGTCGTAACCGAGCGGGCTCAGCGCCAAGAAAATCGACTCTGTTCTCACCAGGGCTGCCGTCCACTGCGTGACTGACTTGTAAAGTTTGGGCTTTGAGTCAGATTACGCGGTTTGGGAGCGGACCCCGCAGGGACACCCCCACCAGACTGCGCCAGCGAGCCCCTCGGCCGCGTGTCTGGGACGACCCGGCGCCTCGCGGAAAGGGGTGTCAAAAGGCGATGGGTCTCCCACCCGCAACGCAGGCTATTCCCCCTTTTCCTCGAAACGGTGTCTTCCCAGCTGTTCACCAACGAAACCAGGAGAGGGGTGACCACCTCAGCTGCGGACCCCTCCCTCCGAGTTGACATCCGTGATTTCGATGAGGGGCTGGTGTGCGAGTTTCTGGAGACACGCTTGGCTGCCACGCTTGCGGGGTGGGTGGCATTTGCTTCCAGCACCTCACACGTGGAGGCCAGAGAAGCTGCGAAACACCCTACGATGCACAGGGCAGCTCAAAAACATCAAAGTCCAAAAACGCGAAGTGCGAAAAATCCCCTAAATGGATGCCCTGATGTTATCCTGAACTGAAAGGATGAAATGTTCTCTAAAAACCACTCACTGCCCAGCCTTCCGCGTCCGTCCGTGCCGACTCCATGGAGGAGAAGGCTCCGGCGGAGCTGCAGCTCTTGAGGGGCTCCCCATCTCTGGAAGCGTTTTCTGCACCAGAAGCGAAGAGCCTGTCACACGGGCCGGGCCCACCCCCTCCCGATGCGGGCACTTGGGTGTTCAGAGCACAGCCCCGCGGCCTCTGAGCGCATGCGGGAGGCGTCGCATCCTCCAGGCGCAGACGTCTCTGGGCAGGGCCGTTCATGCCGTGGCCAGCGCTGCTGCCGCCCCAAAGGGGCACAAGCAAAGCCAGTGGGGCCCAAAGGCAGACCAGGTGACGATCCCCAGGACGGCCGGGATGGGCCCTGGGGTGAGCGCAAGTGTGCCAGCGGCGAGGAGCGGAACACGCAAACGAGCAAAGGCCCTGGCGTTCGGACAGAGGGGCACGCGCCCGAGCCGTGCGTGGCCCGCCACTCCTTCCCCGAGACAGCGAGGAGTGTGGTTTAAACAAGTCGCTGGCGGACCGTCCGGCGTGCCTCCCGTAACAAACATTGAGTCGGAACCCGTGTGGGGCGCTGGCTGGCGGTGTGGGCGGCCACAGGTGCCCCGTCTGGACCAGCACGAGCAAGCAGGTGTGAAGTTATTTCAACGTGGAGACAGACGCTTTCCTGGAAAGGGGCTCTCGGATCATCTGCCTACCAACCCCGCCCCACGCTGTGGCGGAGGGGCCTGGAGTCCACGGGAAATGTTCCCGCCCCGAGAGAAAGCTTAGGAAGCAGGTGTCGTAAATTCACGACTGCAGTTAACCGAGCTCAAGTCCATGTTTCAGGATTCACGGCGCATGGAGCTCTGGGGAGCCGAGGTCACGCTGCGGCGTGCTGTGCTTCTCCCTCCGCCGTCTGGGGCCATTTCCCGGACAGATGGAGTACACAGGGCGTGCATTGGGCTGCGTTCTGGAAAGACAATTAGGTGACACCACAAAACTGTGAATTCCACCAAAGTCTGAGCAGCTTTGGAGCCGGGAACGCAGCAGGCACTGCCTGCTTACGAGTAACCACCAAGCGCAAAGCCAGAGCTCGGGGCCTGGCACGTCCCACACCCTGCTGTCCACAGTGTCCACCCCGCTCTCCCAACCTGTCCTGCCTGCTGGCCTCTCGGCGCAGCTCCTACAAGCCGTCCCCTTCCTCTCTGGTGACAGATGGCTGGGATCTTACCGGGAAGTTCTGTTTGGTTAAAGAATTTGCTTCCTAAGGTGCCGGCTGCCTTTGTTTCTATGCGGGGTTTGGGCCTGCCATTCCTTTTAACACTCTGGGCCACACCTGTGTTTCCTGACGCAGGTACCCGGCGATCTCTGCGGTCACAAGGCAGGTGCTGGTCTGCACACACAGATGACAAAGAGCAAAGAGAAGGGCCTTAGCACCGGATGGAAAGGAGTGTGAAGCTCTCATGGGCCATCCTGCCATCAGATCGAAGGACCGTTCGGTCTACCTGTTTGCTGGACACACGGAGGAGGCTGGGCAGCCTGTGTCCACCGCCCAGCGTACGTTCCTGCTGAGACCGGATGTGTTTGACTCCGTCACTGTCGGGGATGATGAAATACGTAAATGTCGAACAAAAACGTTCCTGTTTCCTCCCCCACAGCAGAAAACTGGGCGCCACCCGGGCTCTCTGGCTGCAGGGGGCCTCCCTGTGGCTCACGGTCTCGGAACTACCGCGCGGCGCTGGGAGCTGAGGGAAACTGGCGAGGACGGAGAGGACACTCATGCATCGAGATGCGTGTGTCCCCAGGGGAGATACAGTCGGTTGTCACTGCCCCCCGTGGGCCGTGACCGAGTCTACACGGAGCAGATGCAATTCAGGGGTCCCAATGCCCCTACGTACCAGCTCCTTGCTCACCTTTGAACTGGCTGCATTCCTCACTAGCTAAGTAAACTATTTGATATGCATTCATCTTATACCTGTGTGAGAATCATGATTACGTTCGCTTTTTAAAGGTGTACTTCCATGCAACCAGTGTTTTCATTTGGAAGAAAACACCCAAAAGGCTGATTGAGCATCCTCCCTTGAAAGACGGGGCACTCTGGACCGTGAGGTGGGGTGAGAATCGTTCTCTAGGCTGGAGAGCGGAGGAGGTGATGATAATGCAGAGCAAATGTGCTGTGACTCGCAGGTGACGGGCTTGTAAGGCCTCTTTGGTTTAACCATCTGAACGGTACAGCCAGGTACTGAACGAGTTGGACCCGCTGAGCGCAGTACTCCGAACGGCCAGGAGGGGGCGTCGCGGACGCCGCCCACCCCAAGGCTGCAGGGCGGCCGCTGTGGCAGCGGCCACCGCTCACTCAGGTTTCTCGAGTCATTAAACAGCGCTTGGAAGACAGTGACTTTGTCAGCGTGTTTTCTGGGTGACGGTCCATCAGGCTCTGCTACGCGATAGCTGTTTAATTAGCAGGTGCATTAGCACAGAGTCTTCCGTTAATTAAGAACTTAATAACCGCTGGCTGGGAGCTGTGCCCCTTCAGTGGCTTTGCCTCCTCTCGCCCACCTGGATGCTTAATGCAACCTGTCCGGACACAGCTCTGCTGCCTGACGGTGCTCGTCGGTGCCCCGCCCAGGTGCCTCAGCAACGCAGAGGTGTCGGCTGGTCACCTCTGGGACCAGGCGAAGCCATTTATTCCAGAGGGGAGGGTTCAGGCTGGGGCCTAGTTTGCTAAGAGTAACGGTGTCCCTGTTCACAGGGGGGCATTTCGGTGGGCTGGCAGATAGGAGAATTTTGCAGCTCACCCACAGATCTGCCAGCCCCCACCTGCTTCTGGAAATAAGTGGATTCCAGGCGCTGGCTTCCCTGGGTCTGCAGGGGCCCATGGCAGGCGGTGGGGCTTCCCCGTCTCCGTGACAGTGGCCATGTGCCGGGTGAGCCGATTCCTCACAATCGAGAGAAGGGGATGGAGCCAGGCAGGTGGACAGTCTCTCCCACCCCGTGTCCCTGCAGGTCCCTGACTCACGCTCTCGGCTGTGAGCTGCCGTGGGCCTGGGAGACCACCCCGCCGGTCATGGGCCCGTGCAGGTACACCCAGCAAGTGGAGCCTGGGGTGAGCTTCTCGGTTTGCTGAGGCCGTCTCTGCCGACTCAGCAGAGAGCGATGACATCAGCCTTCGGTCCGGCTGCAGGTGACCGAGAACGAGGCGTGGGTGGCATGCACTCATCTTCCTCGATGCCGTGTTGCAAAAATACACTGCGACCAGTGTTTGAACGTTTCCTTTGCTATTTTGAACTAGATCCATGTTAATTCTGAGTCTAGAAGTTTGTGCAGCTGGAAATGGGCACGTGAGGTCGCACGAGGCCACCCCTCGCTGCGTGGCCCCAGACGTGGCCGCTGACAGCACCCTTTATACACACGCTCAAGCGCAAGGTCCCGTCTCGCTGCTGCTCCAAGACGGTGTCCCGGCCCTTTCACGCCCTGCACGTCATGCTGTTTCCCATGACTTTGTAGTTAACAGATGTAGTTGAGCCCGATTTTCAGTTTTATTTTTGCTGTAAAATCTAACGCGTGACAATTTACACTGGACTAGCTGCTAACTATGCAAATATTTCTAGAAGAAAAAATCGTTGTAGCCCAACCGTGAAACCTGGAGCTGTGTGTAAATCTTGCTTTCACGGCGGGGGCTCACGCACGGCTTTCCGCACTGTGTCCCGGCGTCTCCGCGCATCCTGAGGTGGGAGCTGCACGTGTCCCCGTCTGGTCAGAGGTGGCCCCTTCCCGTGGCCCCTCCCTGTGGGTGGGCGTGGAAAGCTTGTAAAAAGTCAGAGGTCCTTCTCACCCTCTGTTCATCTTCAACGGCAAGAAAATGCAAACATTCCTTTGAGCTCAGTGTTTGGGGAGTTTGGAAATTAAACAGCGAGAGGCTGGCCACCCAGTGGCTGAGACCAGAGGCACCCGAGCTTTAGCTGGTTCAGGGCTTTTCTCGGCGACAACACTCCGTTTGTGAGAACGCAAACTGCTGTGGGACTCCTGCCGCCAACTTGCTCAGACCCCACCCCCAACCTGCACACCCTGGGTCACCACCTCTGAGCAACCAGGGGCCCAGCCGGCGGTTGGGCGGCTGCGCACCTGGGTCCAAACCCCAGTTCACACGACGACTCCATTCGGGGCATGTTATTTACCCCTCGGGGCCGCAGCTGTCAGACCGGACAGGGACCGAAAGCCCTGAGCAGCATCAGGTTAAACGTCCGTCTCTCGCTTCTCTGTGGGGATGCGTTTCATCCCCACAGGATCAGACTCACCAACAATTCGACTGAAACGTGGATTCCCCTTGGACGAGGGAGGACAGGAGCGGGCTCGACGCCCAGTTTTCTTCCCTCCCCTCCACACCTGCGTGGGGGTGTGGCACACGCGTGCACCCTCCCTGGACCCCGAAACGGAACTCGTGGGCCTGTTTCATTTTACGCCAGGGAGACGGAAAGGGGGTTGGCCAGCACCGTGTGAGATGTTGTTTCTGGAAACGTTTGCAGGGCTCCTGGGCTTTCACTGTCCGACGACTGGATCAGGTTCTGGCTGATCTGCGAGCCAACAACGAGGAAGCCCCCAGCTGAGTGGCACACGAGGCGACCGATGGACGCCACGGCCATGACGGAGGTGCCAAGTGCCGTGGCCCATGTCTTCCGGCGGCCACCGCACACATGCCTCAGTGAGCCGTTAAGAGCCCGCTGCGCGGGTGGGACGTGGAGGTTCTCAGGGAGGAGAAGGGCTGGGACAGATGAAGGGAATCAAACGGAACTTTCAGCACCAAAAAAATTCAGTGAAGAAAGAACAGAGAATCGCTAAACCGGAAGACAGGAGAACAGAACTCACGCAGCGCAGACAACAGAGAGAAACCGAGCAGCAGTGAGCACCTGACACCTGTGGGACCACAGCAGGGAGCTGAGGACCTGGTCACACAGCCTCTAACCCTCGAGAGAGAGAGAGAGTGGGGCTGAGAGGGGAAACGCAACGGCCGAGAGCTTCCCAAACTTGGCGAATGGAAAGAAAGTTCTAGAAGCTGAGCAAAGCCCAAAGAGAACACATACGAGGAAGCTCACCCGGGCACCCATCACGATAGTACCTCTGGAAAACTGAAGACAAGAGAAAACACATGGAAGCAGCTATAAGGAAACAAACGCCTCCGCCCCGGCTGGTGTGGCTCAGTGGATTGAGCGCGGGCTGTGAACCAAAGGGTCGAGGTTCGATTCCCGGTCAGGGCACATGCCTGGGGTGCGGGTCAGGTGCCCAGTAGGGGGCCACGTGAGAGGCAACCACACACTGATGTTTCTCCCCCTCTCTTTCTCCTTCCCTTCCCCTTTCTCTAGGAGGGGTCGGCCCGGAACTCCGAGTACCTTCAGGAATGCGGAAGAAATCGAGATTCTCAGATGAAGTGAAAATGCAGGGAGCGTATGACCTGCAACGTGCCCTGAAAATGGTTGAAAGGAGCTATCTAACAGGAACGGAAATAAAAAAACGTCCTAAAGAGCAAGGAACCCTGGCAACTCAGGAGGAGAGAAGGTGGTAAACTAAACCACGGAGAAGCGTCAGAACGCCACTGCAACACAGGTGTCCCGCCCCATCCGCGGGCGAGAAAACCGAGGCTTGCCGGCAGCGAGCTTCTCCAGCGCAGACACCAAGCAACACCGGCTGGGCCCTAAAGCCGGTCCACGCCTCTTCGTCAGCAGGGGTCCCACGGCTCAAAGGACCTCAGGGCGCCGCTGACGAGGGTCCTCCTGAAAGGGTCAGGTGTCGCCCGCAGAGAGAAAGGAGTGCGCCTTTGGAGACGTGAGCAGGGTCAGTCACTCCCTCGTCACCTAAACTGAGAGTAAGTATTTGGGGCGCTTCGGCGCTAGCGGAGTGAAAGCTGGAAGGCTGGGCTGGGCAGCCACATGGTCACAACAAACCGAGCGTTGAAGGAGAAACTCTGTCCTGGGCTGGGAAGCTGGGGGGACAGAGGGGACAGCGCGGGGCGGGGGGGGTCAGCAGGCAGTCAGTGTGTGAGAGGGGCAGATCCCTGAAGCCTTCCAGCCGCGAGCTCATCCGCTGATACTTCCACAGATTAATTAACCTGCTTCCTTCTAAACTGTCCCCCAAATTAAAAAACACCATCTGCGCTTACGAGGGGCCAAAGACCCAAACGTCTGCTTCAACGACGATGATTATTCTGAAATCTGCCGGTCCTCCCCCCCTTGGACAGAGGTCCTAGGCACTTGCAATTTTTTGAGAGGTTCTTTGTCCACTTTTCTTTACCCCGAACCGCACATCTTCCAGGAGAACGGTGATTGTACGGCAAACGTGTGGCTTCGCCATCACCGCTCACAGCCTTACAATTTCCTAACAATAAATCCGAAATTTCCCGTGAAATACAAGCAGAATGAGCTGCCAAAGCCCTTTTAAACTCGCCAACAATTTTTAAAACGTATTCTCGGATGTTTCTCAAAGAATCAGAACCGGCAGCCTGATAGCTTTGCTCCCCATTTCAATCTTTGAATGGAGATTGTCTGTAACGTCCAACTTGGCACGTTATTGAGGGATCACGTTTTCCTGGGTTTTGGTTTACAGGTGAATTCCTTTGCTTGACAATTAAAAACATAATTAACTGTAAACAAAAAGCTTCACTGTGATTAGTGAGAAAAGCACCCACCCTAAGGTTTAGACCAGCACCTGGATAGTGAAGTGAACTGTTCTTTATAACGTCATTAAACCTGCAGCCCGCAGGAAAACAATTTAAGCCCAAAGAGCCCATTTATCTGTCTAACCATCATGCAACTGGCTTTTCATTTTGACAAAACTTCCTTTACTTCGAAATTTCGTTGACATGTAAGCACAAGATGTGCTTGGTACCTTAGAACGAGCGCTCGGGTCCCACGCAGAGACGCCTGAGAAGCGACACAGACCGGCCGGGGTTGTTGTCGGGCTTCCCCCCGTGTCCCAGCCAGCACCGCATCCCCCGGTGCCCCTGCTGAGGAGCAGCGGCCCCGTCCCACCGCAGAGAGGTTGCGTCAGCCAGTAGGACGCAGGGACAGATTGAGAGGGACCACGGGGGAGGCTGGGGAAGGACGGGGTGACACAGGGACGGGAGACTCTCTGACAGCTTTGCAGGGAGAGAAACTCTGACACTCAAGTGAGGGGAGTGGGTGGAGGGGAAAGAAAATGCTGGTCTCCATGGAAACGCACCTCATCCCCTTTCTGTGAAGTTGCCCAAATACACACACGCAGGGTTGGTGAGAAAATATAAAATGTATCCAGTTGCTGTTCCCCCCCCCCCCCCGACCTGGGCACAGAGCTCCTGGGGCCTATGGTCTCCTAAGCGGTCAGAGCACCAGAGTGTCATTGGTGAAGGGTGGGGGGGTTGGGGGGGCCCCGGGTGGGGCTGCCACCGGAAAGGCCAGGCCATGTTGTCAAGTGTGAAGTTTGCAGCACCGCCTCCCGCCCTCCACACTGCGGAGGTTGCACATGGAGCCTCCAGGACACCCCAAAAGCATGGGGTTCGAGAGCCTCCAGGTGGGTGGACACGTCCACGTACAGGGGGACGGGTGATGCGCCCCAACCCCATGGGGACAGAAGCTTCTGAGCTCAGGACCCTCCCAGACCTCCCCTGCATGTCTCCGCCGGCTGTCCCCTGTGTCCCTAACCCCAGGTTTTAACGAACCGGTAAAGGGACTAAGCGTTTTCCTGAGTTCTGCAAGGAGGGGGTCCGGGGGAACACAGACCTCTCCCCAGTGGGTCAGGAGCACGGGGACGATGCGGACTGGGAACTGCCATCCACCGTGAGGGGCAGACAGCCTTGCGGGGCAAGCCGCACCGGCGGGGTCTGGCCCCACGCCTGGGCGGGCCGTGTCAGAACCGGGGTAGACTGGAGGACCCCCACCCATGTGTGGGCATCAACCCCCATACATTCACTGCCCAGCAGCGTCAGAGGGAGAGGAGACTTCTGTGGAGGGTTAAGGAGACGCTCAGGTGGGCAGACGGGACTTTTCCAGTCAATGACGCTCAGGTAAAGTTGAACTTCAGACGAACAACAAAGAAATGGCAGTGTAAGCGTGTCCCAAGTGCCAGCCTGTCCTGTCCTTTTCCTTCGTTCTTGTCGTCCCGTCTGGCAGCCGGCTCCACCTGTTCTCTGAAGGGGGCGGATTCTTTAAACGTGACTCGGCCATTGGACCAAGTGTCTTTGGCGTGGCCTGTTCCGCAGGGGACCCTGCACGCAGGCTTTGACGCGACGATTCCAGCCACAGGCGCCAGGGGGCGTCCTGGGGACTTTCTAGAAGGGGGAGAGCCTGACCTTGGAACAGCCCAGAACTGGCCTGGGCCTGGGAAGAGCCGAAACCTCAGGACTGAAGGAGAAAATGATGGTCCCACCAAACCTCAGACGTTCACAAAATGCAATAACATGATCTGTTCCAGTAACAACCGTTCTTTGTTTCCTGGGGATTTTATCCCATAATTAAAGCAATTAGTAAAAGAATCAGATGCGTACTGTGAGGTCAGCTTTATAATTATTTTCCACTATCTTATGTTTGCCTGGAGTTTTTTTTTAAAAAATGGAGTTAATTCCTACAGCAGAACAGAGAATTGTGCTGCAGCAATTTCACTTGCTTATTTTACAATTTAGCTTTGAGGAAGAAATTACATTCACGAAGGCGTTGTTTGGGTTCTCGTTGAGTCTGCAGAGGAGAGGCAGGCCTTTCCACGCGGGAGGGGCCCCGACGGCATCGCACCATCAGTCACGGTGGCCACGCACGAAGCGTAACCGCACTGGAAAACCTAGGACGCCTGCGTTCTGAGCTCTCAGCCTCAGCTCTGTGGGTTTTCTTCCTCTAGTCTGATCAAAAACAAAAGTTGAAGAGCCTCCTCTCCTTTTTTAAGCTTTTAAGCTTTGCTAATGAATTCGGCCCCACCCCCACCCTGAAGGTTCCGCTATTCCCGTGTTTACTTACAGGCCTTCTGCAGCCCCTCCCCGGGGGCCCTTCTGTCTGTGGAGCCTCTTTGGCGCATGGCCCCAGGGACCCTCCCTCCCAAACCCTGTCGTCTACGCAGGACGGGCGCCTTCTCTGAGCGGGTCCCCAGCACCTCCCATGTAAGGAAACTTGCACATGGTGGCCTTTCTGGTGGGGTCCTTGTCCCCACCCTCCCTGACTCCTACCTGTTTTCCCTCTCAGGGTGGACATCACTTCTTCTGCGAAGCCCCCCTTGACCAAGACTGAGGGGCAACCCCGGAATTAGCTTCTGCACACCCTGACCTCCTCCAACTGTTACAACGACCACCCTGAACCGCAAACGTTTACCGAAACCTCCCCACTGCCCAGAGGGTCCTTGGGAGTGAGCCTCAGTCACAGCTTGATCCTCGGCACCTGTTGACTGGACGAACACAACAATGTCCCTGCTGCCAGTTTAACACGTATTTTCCGATGGCAAACCGGTTTCATGAGCGACACAGTCCCCGGCAGCCTCCCAGCCGCTGAAAACACCAGCAGAGCCAAGCCGGTGGGGCCCGCACCCCAGCCGTGACACTGAGCCCGCTGCTGGCAACAGGCAACAGAGGTCACCGGTGACACCACCCACTCCTCTGCCCCCCCCCCCCTTGGAAAGCCGTGTGCGAGCTCGGATCTCCGTGCAGACTCACCGATCAGTGAACGACCCAGCTCCTTTCTGATTTCGAGTCCCCCACCCGAGGCCATGGCTCTGTCACCAATATTTGACCAGTTGACACTTAAACTGTGTTCCAGGCTGGTAACCGTTCAGTGGGTCAGTAACAAAAGAAAACCCCACTGACTCTCACTTCCGGTGACTACTGACAACCCAGCACCCTCTTCAGTCTTGTGAAGACTGATTCAAACCAATCGACAGAAATCTGCTCCTTGGCTTGGCAACGAGCCTGCCCACGGTGGCCGTCAGTGGCCCATGGACCAGACCTGGCGTGGAGCCGAAACGCTACGCCGCCTGGCCTCTGCGTGACCCAGCACCTGGGAGTGAGAAGTCCTGGTGTTTGACGGGCACAAAACAGGAACACGCAGGAATCGGTTTCAAACGCTGAGCCCCACCCCCAGCAGACCAGGGTCTGCTCATGTGCTGCCCTTGGTCAGCAGTCCCCGGGGCCAGGGGCTGCCCGGCTCTGCTCTCTTCTCAGAGCAGACCTCACAGCACAGCCGCCTTCCCGGACAGCCAGACGACGCTGGGGGATTTCAGTGGTTTTCACAATTTACTGTTATTACTGGGCGGATGGAGAGACCTTGTTTCACCGCCCCTTGAGCCACCTGGGCCACCTGCTGGGGTGCATGAGCACCTGCTGGCTGCCTGTCCAGTCCTGGGGCGCTGAGGTAGCACCTGCCTCTCGAAGTGTTCATGCCAAACCGGAGCCCCTTCTAGAGCTGGCCGGAGCGTTCCAGCTCGCCCACGCTCTCCGAGTGCTGCCCCGATGAAAGGTCTGCAGCGCTGGCTTGAGGCCAGTTACGGGAAGCTTATTAGACGGGACGGGCGATGTTGGGCCAGGAGGAATCACTGAACCGTTGGCATGGCGTTGGTGCATGTATCTCCGCCTGGGAGCCCCAGACACACGCAAGCCTTACACCCTCGTCGGTTTACCGCCTCGGCTTGCGGATGGACAGTCTGCTGAGAAAACGCCACATGCCAATCATTAGTGATCTCCGTCCATAACCACAGCCTCCTCCGAGCCTCCAAATTTTCAGCCAAGTTGCTGTGAAACAAAGCTTCCAACCTGCGCTGAGTCACAGTCGAGTTTTTTCTTGTTTTTTTTTTTTTTTTTTTTAACATTTAAACTGTCTCAGAATCTGACATCTGTGTAACACAAGGCATTCGCAAAGGAAGTGTTTGACTTAAGCAGGTTACCACGCCCAAAACACTGAGCAAACACTTCACTTCCAATTGCCGACTGACTAGTTGGGGAAATCCCGGGAGACGTGGCTTCCCGGGACACCAGCTGAGCTTCATCGGGGTTGGTGAGCACGGACGAGGACGCAGGGTTCTTTCGGTGTGACAAACGCGGGAGACAGGCCACCACGACCACAGCTGGGGGGCGGGGGGGCTGACGGGCCCCGCGTCACTGCTGCGCCGTCCCCGTCCCTGCGTTTGACTCTGGAACGTGTCCGGGACCAAACGCCTGGGGAGCGCCCTGGACAACCAGCGCCAGCGTGGAAATCTTGCTGCTTCACTTCCCTGCTTCCGTGACCTTGGCTTGAAACAAAGCAATCAAACGCGGATACTTCCTCCGGAGGGGCGGGGCTCCATCCTTGACTTTGAGCGTCACGTGTGCGCAGAAACCTCTGTGACTGCCCTTTGTGGACTATGGGATTAGCGGCCTGCAGTCTCTGCGTTCAGCTCTCAGAGCAGAAATAACCTCAATGTACCCTCCACGGCCTTACTTCGCAATGCAGCCCTGCGGACCCGACGCCAGGCCGCAGCCGCGCCGCTGGGACGGAGGCGGCGGGAGTGGGGACGCCCGGGAGAGCCGAGGCTCGGACTCGGACAGAAACTGGCAGAACGGGCCGACGGCCTGCCCCTCTGGCAACGCGTTCCCAGCCTGCGGCTGCATCTCCAGCCTTTTGAATGGGAACGCGGGCCAGCCGCGGGGGCAGGGAGCCGGGGCTCCACCGCAGGCCGGTGGGGAGAAGGCAGCTCCGCCCAGCAGAGCGTCCCGCCCGGGAACCAGAGGGCAGAACACGGCGAAGAGCAGGCGTATGGCTCTTTGGTTGGCGAAATCCAGGGAGGAACCCTTTCCCCTCACGGGTGGCTGCTCAAAAACCGCTGACGTACCAGGCGTTCAAGTCTGGGCAGCACTTGCGAGCGAGACGAGGCCGGCACCGCGCACCCCGCGCACCCGCGCACCCGCGCACGCACGGAGTGAATTCAAACCAGTCAAAGCCTCGATGGCGGCACTGACACCGTCCGCCCCTCGCCCTGTTCTCAGCGAGGACTGGGTGGATTCGACACGAAGAGCAGAGGCAGTGACAGTGGGACCACGACAGACCAAAACCCCTGCACGGCGGAGGCGCCTCGCCACGTGGAAAGGCAGTCAGCCGGATGGGAGAAACACCTGCTTGCCGCCACCGCGGCCCGCGAGCGCGAGCAGGTGTCACGGGGCGGACGGCAGACGGGAAGCCCAGACTGCGGTCATCCGAGCGTCCACCCCGCGAGGCAGCTGGGCACCGAGAAAGGCCACCGGGCTGAGAAAGGCGCTTCTCAAAGCGAGGGGAGCAGGCGCACGCCTTTCTAACAGGTGGATCCTGGCTAACATCCACTCGCTGGTGAGCATTTAAGGGAACCCTGTCCCTGTCCCTCCCCGGCCCACCGACCTTCGCAGGTTCTCATCTGCTTGGTGCCGTTTCCAGCCGTGAACACCTCTGCTCTCCCCACAACGAAGTACGAGGATGGAAACCGAACAGTTCCGACTGCTCCTCTAAAAGGGACACATCCCGCTCTCCTGTTAACTCCAGGGACAAGCGGGTCCTGCACAAAGTGCCCACCCTTCACTCAAAAGGCGGCCTCCGGGAAGGGGGCGGCGCTCAGCAGCCTTTGACTCGACCCTGCGCCACCACGCGGACGGCGCAGAAATGGGTGAGGACCCCCGTGGGCGACCGCCCGTCCCCCGGGACTTTTACCGGCCCGAGGTGCAAGGAGGGAGGGTCATTCCGACACTCACCGGCCCTTTGACACTAACCTTGTCCCCTGAGTCGGGAGCGGCAGAGTCCGGAGAAACCTGGACCCCCGAGGGCAGCTCTCCTTGCTTTTGGACGGCAACCACCCTGAACTTCAGCTTGGGCGTTGGCGGGGCGCATTCGGCCTGGAACGCCCTGAGGCTGGGTTGTGATTAACGACTCAGTGTGGGCGCTGGTGCCTAGCCCACGTGCTGCAACACGCAACTTCGAACACGTGGCTGCGGCCACGGAGGGAGAGAGATACGATGTCGGGCGAGCCGTGCGGGAAAGGGCGTCCGCCCGCGCGCAGTCGGAGGAGCCCACCTCCTTGGAACACCTTCCCACGACACCGGGAAAACGGGGACGTTGCACTCGCGTTTCCCTCCGATCTGCGCGGACGCGCACCTGCCCACACGAGCCATTTCCACTCGCCGTCCTCAGGCCGCACACGGCGGCTCGGGGCTGCGGCTGGGGCAGGGAGCCGGCTGCCTTGCCCATCCAGACGCCCTCGCGGCGCCCCCCTCCACCTTCTGCCAGTGTCCTGGGCCGGGGGGGCGTGTTTTCCAGCGCCCGTGGGAGGTCCCGCAGTTCGCATGTGCTGTGTCCGTTTCTGCTCGTAAAAAGGCTGGAAGGGTAGATTTGCCCGCTTTTCAAAGCCGAGCGCATGGAGAGTCTGTCAAGGTTGAGTAACTGGCCCAACACCGAAGCTCCTGAACGTTGAACCGGGAAGTGGAGCGCAGGCGGGCTGGTCGGTCACTCGCACCCGGTGATGATAACGGAAATAAACAACAACGACCAGCACACTTAGCGTGTTCACGGTGTGCTCAGCACTTCCCATCACCTAACTAGCCCATGAGGCAGGAACTATTATTTTAAATCCTTTTCCTTATCCTCACCGGAGGACGTGCTCATCGATTTTCGGAGCGTGGGAGGGAAACGTCGATGTGCCAGAGGAACCTGGCTGGGAACCGAACCTGCAGACTTCCGGTCTGCGGGACCACTCTCCAACCAGGGAGCCACCTGCCAGAGATGATTTTATCTGCCTTTCCCGCGCGGGGGGTGGGGGTCAGCGTTACACAGTCAGCAACGCGGCCAGGAGTCCTTCCGGGTCAGAGGTCAGGGTCCCGGTCAGACGCCAGGGGCACGGCGCCCCCCTCAACGCCTTCCTGCTTCCCCAGCTCGTCCCCAAGCTGCTCCTGGGCTGAGACCCCCCCACCCCCGAAACGGGAGCCCGGGCGCCTCCGGGTCTCTGGGAAGGGCTGTGTCTGCACCGTGTCCGTTGACCCCTTGCTTCAGGGCTATGTCCCTTGCCCGTGGGCTCTGGGCAGCACCGGGGCGCGCGCTTTGTCTCCAGTGCGCACCACGGCCCCGGAGCGGGATGAACTGCACAGTGGGCAGCGCCTTCTCGCAGAGCCCAGGACGCTGAAGCCCTTCCACCGCCGCCGCGGGCCCCCACCCCCACGGACGGGGAAGGTGGGGTTTCCGGTTCGGAGCTGGGGTCTGTGAGAAAGTTCCCCACGGGGGCCTCTAAATGTCCCTTTTGGGGACCCTTCATTCAATGGCCGGTTCTAAAAAGAAAGCTCCCAGCTCGTAGTGTCGGCACACCACATGGAATTGAAAGCGCTAAAGAACTCGTTAGGGGCTCCCGCAGATGGGGAGGTGGTGGGCGCTTACTTATTTTTGCGCCGCGGTTGAGCAAATTGGCTCCCATTTTCTAGCTAACAGGAAACTGTTGTGGAGAAAAGTGATTTTTTTCCTGTTCAGTTTTTCCCCCGCTGTGAAGGTGCCCACGAGAACACCGCTGCCGCTGTCTTATCTAACCTTTGCATCTGTTTCTAATGCATTTACAACCGATGTGGCTTCGTTTGATTTTATGACTAACACTCTGACTTGATGGGGAATTGCTAAGTCCAGCCCGGTCAATAACATCTTTAGTAAGTGAGGATTGCCTCTAAAGCACCAATTAATCATGGATGGCGAACATGCACCACTTACGCTGAGCTCGATGTGACAAGTATATATACACACGATATATTGGGAAAGCATTGCGAACATCCGGGGACAAACCGACACGCCCCTTGGATCTGAGTTCCATTTGTTACATTTGTCGACTCCAATCGATACGATAACGAGAACCATTCTCACGGCCCCGGGAGCAGGGGTGCCCGCCGGAGACCGGAGGGAATTTAATTGGCACTTTCCTGAGATTCAGAATCGCCTCATCCGTGGAGCCTCCACACGAATTTCCAATTCAATTTCAACCTCAAACGGGGGCTCCCCAAACCTAAACACCTTGTTGAAGCAGCAGAAAGGGGATGACGCGGGGGACAATGTTTCATCGAGCTGAAACTCAGCCGCGAGTGTCCAAGGCCGTAAAACTGCAGAGAAATTGCTAAGTCACAGTGAGATGGATGACTTGCATCATTTAAAACCGGGATGTCTGGTTCCAAAGAGAAGAACAGAAAGCATCCCTTTCATGGGTCACATTTTGCTGTTATTTTTAAGGTCAAATCGGAGGCTGGAGTAAAGCACTGTCCGCGACCCTTCCACAACATCCAATCAGCGTTAAGTTCTGTGATTCGGAGCGCGCATGCGCAGCCACGCCCCCCGGAACTTTTTTTTAAACTAAGGTTTTCCCACCCAGATTTTTAAACACGTGCGGTCACAGTGTCACTGCACTGTAACGAGCACGGAACTCTCCGCTGTAAGGGAGGCAAACAATTGCCTCGACCCTCCAAGGGGCCCGGCTGGGCCTGGAAATCAAAGTACAATGAGGAACAGAAGAAACGCTCCGCGTTTCATCCAGCGTTGTCGGGCGCACGGAGCCCGCACAGGCGAATGGGGACCCGGCTGGGGCGCCGCACAGGCCGCATGCGCCTTGTGCACAAAGAATCCACGCGTCCGTATCCGCTCAGCGGGGACCGGGCAGGGCAGTGGGGTGGGGGTGGGGGGCTGTGGGTGTGAAGCAGCGACCAGGCAGGTGCGGGAGGCGTAATGGGGGTTTCTGTGCAGGGTGCTCAGCCCCAAATTCCCAGTCCTGGTGACAGACAGCACGTCTGCTGTCCTGTGTGCCAGGAGCTCTGTCCGCAGGGGACATCCACGGCCTGGTTCTGGGTGGTGGTGGTGCGGGGATGTGTTGACGCAACTTCCCTGCTTCTGCCTCTCGAATTCCTTCCCTCGGACCGTGTGGCACATCCAGGGCCCGTTTGGGGGTAGCACGTCCTGACCCCATCACAGCTAAACCTGAACTAAAACCTGAAACAGCACAACCTGGGGGAGGCAGGCTCTCTGCCACCCAGCAAACATTTTAAGCAACTCAGATATCATAAGAAATTTTAAAACGGACCAAAGCCCGCCCACTAACAGCTGCTCAGACAAACAAAAATAATACTTAGCAAGAGATAAGAACACACCAGTTCCTTCTGGAGGCCTGTTTGAAAATCTCAGTGAACCCTGACCAGAGAATCAGAGAGCCCCTGGGGCCCATCCCTGTGTCCCCCATCCATGGGCCCTGCATCCTTGTGTCCTGTCCCTGAGCCCCCATGTCCCTGCTGGGAATGGTCCACTGAGAGATGTCGCCACGCCTCAGGTGCACAGAGGTAAGAAGCTGCTTGGGGAGGAACAGGTCTGGGAGGAGGAGGAGGAGGAGGAGGAGGAGGAGGAGGAGGAGGAGCGGGAGCAGCGTACCTGCCTAAGATCTTCTAGGAGCAGGAGTTCGTGTCTGGGTCGCAGTGGCCTCTGCCCCCTATGCAGGGTGGGGCTTGCCCTCCAACATCACCCTCTGCTGAAGGGCAGGGGCCCTGGGACCAGCCTGCTCCACTTGTCACCGCAGGGAGGCCGGCGTCAGGTTTGCAGGAGAGGTGCCACCTGTGAATGCCGTCAAGCCAGGTGTGCTGGCTGCCTCTACAAGAAGGCCCACCACTCGGAGGCCCCCAGGTGAGAGTTTATGGAGCACTTCCCCCAGTGCCCCCCGGAGGGCTGGCAGGTCGGGCCCAGCAGGTGCCGGCTCAGGGGGAAGGCCAAGGTCTCATGCCGAGGACAGAGAAAGCAGGCCTGGTCTGGGGGACAGGCGTGGGCAACACCTGCCATTCCGGACCCGAGGGGCAGCCTGCAAGCTCCACCTGGACCTGGGACTGTGGGGAGCCACCTCCTCTGTGGCTGAGGAACCCGTGGAGTGCAGCCCACTGTCCCACTGTCCTTGCTGGGGTCTGGTCCCCTCAGGAAGGTGGCCAGGCTGTGCTGCTGTGCTTCAGATGCTGAGGAAGCTGCTCTGGCCTGGGGTCGGCAACTGGCGTGTGGATGCCTGGACCCTGGCCCTGGGCCTCTGACTCAGAAACTGTTTCCACAGGGCGGTCTGTGTCCTCACCCTGCTGGGCGAAGCCCACCCAGGACAGGCCGGCCCTGTGCTGATGCTCTGTCTTCCAGACAGTCTGCCAGCCAAAGTGGGGGACAGGCTGAGACCCTTTTGCACCCCTTCTCTTGCTCTTTATTCACTCAGTCTTTTCGCGGGGAGCCCAGGATGGTGCCGAGAGCATGTTCGTGGGGCTGTGTTCCTCATTACCACTTTGTCCAGAAACGCAGCTTTTCTTGATTGTTTGACATTGATTCTGGCCTACTCCACATTTTATTCCTCTTCAATGCTTAGAAAGAAACTGGAAGGCAAGAGAGAGAGTGTTAGAGGTGAGCAGCTGACCCCCTCATGCAGGGCGGACTAGCAACAGGGCGGTCGCTGAGCTCACACATCACCCGCCTGTGCGGCTCTGGGCCCTGCCCGCTCACACTCCTCCATGGAAGCTCCCACCCACGAACCTTCACAGCTCCTCATTCGTGAACCATGTGCGTAGTTCAAGGTCGCTCTTCCAAGGGACTGATTTCCTTTTCCTTCTCAAATCACAGCCTACTAGGGGAGATGGGGACACCTGGCCACGCTCAGCTCTTCCAGGCACGGCCATTACCAGCATTTCGCAGGTTGTCTCAGGAGCCGGCAAGGCTTCCCGACGCAGACGACGCTTGGTTGAATCAGCCGGAGGGCCTGGGGCCCTGGTTTGTGTTTTGTGAGTTTGTCATTTTCAGTGCGCGATGGGAATGTTGAGAGAACTGTTCTTGTGTTTGTCGGAAGGCTGTTTTGTGATATTCAGAACAGAGGAAACCAACCCCCCAGGAAACCAGAGTCCATCTTCCCAAATGCAACATCCATTAGGAGCAAAAAAAGTTCCCGGTGGGAAACCGATCGGCTAAATTGGCTTGAAACATGTCCTTAAAATGAGGTTTATGCGTTCAAGGGAAGGTTGTTTTATTCTAAGACACAAACGTCTTCTGGTTTTCAGCTATTTCCCATTTCGGTGTCCCCCCTTCTTCCGTTTTTAGTGGTTTCGGAAATGAGCAGCAGAAGATGAAGTGGGGCTGCTTCACGGAGAAGGTGGACTTGGCGGGGCACAGAAGTAAACTTCCCAGGGGTCTGACCCTGGGCACCGCCGAGGGCGATGCTCAGACCCAGCGGAAGCCGAGCCCGTCTGCCCTCATGCAAGCTTTTCTCTGCGTGAGTTCTCACGCCTGGGGGTGGGGGTGGGGGGTCGCCAGGGCCCATCCGCTCCCGGTCCACATCCCATGGCCTGTACTGCTGGCGGCCCATCACCCATCAGACTCCCAGTGCAGGACAAGCCTGCTGGCCCTGCCGGGGTGATGGGCTCCTCCCAGGGAGCTGCAGACGGCCCACCCTGCTTGTGCTGCAGAGTCTGAGGAGGCCCGGTGGCTCCCGGGAGACGATCCACGGATTAATGTCAGACAGGGCGACCTGGGTGCTGGGGAGGCAAACGCACCCGCACGGCACAAAGGTCCCAGCATCATCCACCTTAAAAAGGCCTCGTGTAGAGCAGCCGCCTCTGAGAGGTCCAGGAGAAACAGGATTAGCAGAAAATCAATGTTGTTTTTTGGGGTTTTTTTTTTTTTTTTTTTTGGTATCCAGGGGCACAAGCTTTCCACGTGAACATGTTCCGTCAGCTCCATTGTGGGGGAGGAACAGCGTCTGATGTCTCCAGTGGGGAGTCCCGGAAGAACCACGGCCCCTGCAAGGGAACGGGCCCAGGGCCGGGCTAGTGGGAGGAGGGGCGCCCTGCTCACCCGCTGGGGTGCCTTCCGTGGCTCTGTGGGCGTGGCCGGTGCTCCCGCTCAGGTGCGCAGGCTCCTCCTCTGTCCGGGTGGTGTCGGTAGGAGGGTGCTTCTGCTCAGGGCCCTTGAGTAACCTGAACAAACCAAATCGACTCTGTGTGGAGCCAGGATCTGACTCCCAACAGACAGGAGCAGGCAGGCAGCTCCCCTGGGTCCCGAGGGTCGCAGACACCTGCTCGTCCGGAGCAGGAACGGCGGCGCCCAGCAATGCGGGGCGGATCCCAGGACAGCGGTCAAGGGACTGGGGCCGAAACTTTGCCTCTGGCTTTCACTGGGTTTCTTCCTAAAGCGAAGAAGGAGGAAAGGTTTAGGAGACTCACGAAGTCTCAGTGCAAACGGGGCGGATGCGCGCAGGAGTGAGGAGATGAGATGCTCGCACATTGTCAGGCGGAGCTGCGTCCCTCTCCGTGGTTTCTGGGTGCACAGAACAACACCCTGGAGAGGTGGCCTAAGATTCTGTCTTCTCCCCGGCCCACACCCTGACTTATTCAGACTTGTCACCGTGACAACCTTGGAGAATCACAGTGTCATGTCACATTTAAACACGAGACCCCTGGGGCCCCGTCCCCTCGGCACTGTTAAGGCAGGGCCGCAGACTTAACCGCTGAGACTGTCACGCAGCATGCCCACTGTCTCCTCACTAGAGGCCAGCACAGCCCCCTTTTCGGACAGCTGAAAATGTCCCGGGCATTGCCACGTGTCCCTTGGGGTGAAACTGTTTCTAGTTGAGAACCATGGGTTTAAAAATCTAAAACGGAGGTTGTGAAATCCATAGAATACTTTTTATCAAGAGAACGCACGTGCCGCCTGCCATCCGGAATATAAACATCTTGTCTCTTCTTGTCACTTACATTCTGGCTCCACTACAATCATTTCTTTGGAATTCAGCACAAACATTTTTTTTTTTTTTAAGTTTTGAGAATAAAATCCAAAACTGCAAAACAGACCCTCAAAGGTGAGGCACAGAGAGCCAGCTTCCAGGGGAGCCTGAGGATGTGCTTTTAAATGCAGATTCCTCTTCCCATCACCATGGCAACGGAGATGGGGGAGCCTCTCTGAGCAGGCACTCCAGCAGGGCACACTCCTGTTCAAAGGAGCCACACACCCGGACACCCCAGGGTGTCACACGGTCCTGGCGCAAACCCTCGGGGTTAAGAGTGGACACAGCTCGGCCACGTTCACTTAGGCGTCACTTTGTCAACTCCCTCCTGGGAGTTTTGGGTCCCTGGACTCTTGCCGGGGCTGAGCAGCGCCTTGCTCAGTGCCTGAGGACCGGAGATTCTCGAGGTTGAGAAATGAGCGTGTCCAGGACAGTGAGGGGACAGGACTCTGAATATTCAACTCCAGGCTGGGATGGGCCCACGTTCTACCTGAGGAGCCAAGACAATATCTGCAAAGGCGGGGGGGGGGGGGGGGGGGGGGGGGCAACTGTTCTCTCTGTTTTCTTTTGTTTCTATGAAAGTTTAAAAATACACTTAGAATTGTGTTTAGAGCCAGAGATATCTTTCAAAATTGCATCCACAAAGTGCAAGACACAAGCGATGAGTTTTTTCCTGGTGGGATTAGAAGCTGTTACTGGGGATGTAGCATGTCCCGATTTTCACCATCGTGGGCAATGACAGTGAGCTAAGTGCGGGGCTGGGGCTTTCTCAGGCTCCGGCACCTCGGGCGGAAGAGAGCGGGGACTGAAGGTCTCACTTCCGTAAACTCGGAGCTCCGACGGCGACCCCTATGGAGCTAACCACGTCTTGGTCTTGGTGAAGAACCAAATTGAAGCTGTTGTAGGCCAGTGCCTCTGTCATTCAAAAAAGTCGTCTAGGAAAAATAAGACAATGTGTGGCTCACCCACGTCCTTCGGGAAGGAAGTTGTCCTTGTGCCTGACAGAATCCTGCACCATTTTTCCACTCCTGGAGCAAACGGCGAGTTCCTGGCTGTGCCGCGTGGGGACGGGCTTCCCAACACCCGTGCCCGGCACTGAGGCTCGCCTTCCCTGTCCTCCTCTCCGGGCTGACCTCCAGTTCCCGCAGCCTCAGGTAGAATTGGTGAAGTTTTCACTTCCTAACCGATGGGGGGGGGGCTCTTTCTTGAGGTGCCATGTGCTCCGTAAATGAGGACAGCTGCACCGAAAGTGAATTCGGAGTTCCATACAGCGCAACACAAATGGAACCTTTAAAATCCCCATTCGTGTGATCTGGGCACTGAGTTCCGTGAAGAGGTGGAACTCTTGTCTCATCGCTGAGATCCTGGCTACTCACTTAATGAGCTCAGACCCTTGGGAATCCTCACCCCTACTTCTTCCTGAAATTGCTCAGATAAGTAGCAAGTTACCCTTGACGCGTGATGACAAACCACGCCAGGCCCGGGGCCAGCGGTGACTCAGCAGCCGGGCTGGCAAGAGTCCCAGGTGCAAATGGGGTGGTGATGCTCCGGTGAAGAGGCAGACACCGGGATGCTCTGCATTCAGAGGAGCAAATCTGAGGTGATCCAGAGAGTTTTTTTCCCCATGGGGGCTGCGTGAAGAGAAGTTTGCAGAAATTTCAGGTCAACTTCTGCCTTTACTGTTTAGAATGAGAAAAAGGACGGAAATGGAGGAGCTTGAGTTTGCTAATGTCTCTCCTTTATATAAATTCAGCCATGCGTGCAACAAAACACATTATGTTACATGGAAAATGATACCTGGTTGTCAAATTACAGGGCACGTACGTTTAGATAACTTTTTAAAGAGCCAAATATACTTTGATACGTGTTTGCCTTCCCCACCCTATCCACTTCAGTTTGACTTTGGAAACAGCAGTTAGTCTTAAAGCTATAACCATGGGCTGAAAGGCTTATCTCTTGAGAATAGAACCGGTGTTCAACAGCTTAAAATAAAAATAAAAAATTAAAAGATAAGTAAACCGAAAGAAAAAATAAGAGTCCTACAAAGCACGACGTGAGGTTTGGCAGACCCCCCCCCCCCCCGTCCTTAAGGACAGCTTCCTGCCAGGCCAGAGACCCTGATTGTGAAATTCCCGGGGGGGGAACCACCCCATTAAACCCGGGGAAGGCCCGGGTCCAACCGGAGATGAGATCGTCCGCTTTCTCAGACGAAGCAGCGCTGTGACATGGACATGCAGGGTCAGGCCTGAGGCTTGGAGGGCCCATCAGGTGAAAAGGTGTCTGTCCGCCCGCAGACAAGCGGCTGTCCCTTGGGGCTAAGTCGTGGAGAGTCATCAGCTGGCCCCAAGCACAGAAATGAGGCGCTGGCATCGATCGCAAGTTGCGGGGAAGGGCCAGCGGCGCAGTGATCAGAGATCGGCCACGCTTCGCGGGAATATTTAAAACCCCAAATTAATCTAAAAATGCCGGGGTGGGGTGCGAATGTCCCACATTTAAATGAAAAGAGAAGCTGTATTGATTTCAGTGTATTGCTGGCCACAGCTGGTGACCATTTGCTTGCAACATGAGAAGTTTTAGAAGATGGTTCACATCCACTCTCGTCCATCCTGTATTTTGATACAAGAAAAGGGAGAAGAGGGCCTTTGCCTCCTTCACCTGGTCTTCAGATCACTGTTGCTGGGCCACCTAAGAGACATTTCAGCTCCAGGCTCGTCCGAGGACCTCCGGTAACCGAGCAGGTTGTGTGAGGGACACATCGCCCTGCGACAGGTCACGTCGGATGCCAGCCGTGGAGCCGCCGGATGGGCATCGTGGTGTCCGAGGGTGCGAGGCTCCATGAGCTCCCGTGCACTGCACTTCAAACCTCAGGTCCCTATGTGGTATCGGATATGACATGGCAGGTGCGCCCAAACTCACATCCCGTCATACGCTGAAAACACCGTCGTACGTGCGGTGAAAATGTGTGCGTACACCTAACCTGCGGAGCCCCGTCGCTCAGCCCGCCCTCCGCATGCGCAGCGCCCTCCTGTGAGCCTGCGGACGCGCACCATCGGCTGGTGCAGCGAGTCCACTGCGGCCTGATAGGGAGCTGCCCCGCCCTGCTTCCCAGAGAGCATCCCACCGCGCGCCAGGAAAACTCCGAAATTCCAAACTCAAACTATGGTTTCCTCCGACTGCGCATGACTCTCACTCTGCCGTAAAGTTGAAAAATCCGGAGTCAAATCAGCTTAAGTCAGGGACCTCAGCACCTCCAGTGGCTCCGCCTCCACACATTGTCACCTTTGGGTGTTGCGATTTCAACCTGAGAATTTAAGGTGGGTACAGACACTCAGACACCCCGTGCTCCTCACCTGCCGTCGCCGGCATCTCTTCTGGGGCTGCATCTGGCCACATTTGTTGGAAAGAGCAGCACAGTCCCCAGCTGGGCCACTATGTGTCCAAGAGCCACCTGGGGACCCATTTCTAAAGCAGAAGGGAGACATGAGGTGACCAAACGCCAGCCTTGGGGAGTGCCCAAATTTTGCCTGAGCTGACTTTTTGATGTTTCCCCATTATCTCTCTTTCTAGGTCGCTGAGCCACAAAATTGCTTGCATGTGCTGAGAACAGCATCGCCCAGGAGACAGTTAAGATGGAAAATCCCCAGGACACCCGCCAGAGGTGATGGCTCACCTTCCAGGGGGCAAGGCAAGGTTGTGACATAAAGATGAACCCAGCATGGGTTCGGCCTCGGCAGAGGCCGGCAAGGGTGCACCCACTCACGGAAGTTGCTGATGCAGGCAGCCTGGCGGGGAGACAGAAAAAGACCGGCGTGAAGCCCTGGCTGGTGTGCGTGGCCCAGGGGTTGGAGGGTCGTCCTGGAGGCCAAAGGGCCGTGGGCTCAATTCCCACTCAGGGCACCTGGTGTGAGGTGACAGGATGGGGAATGTGTCTCCCTACTCACAGTCCAGCCAGGCGTGGGCTCCAAAGAAGCCGGGAAAGCAGGCCCCGCAGTGTGGCTGTGGGAACCTCCGTGGTCCTCAGAAGGAGAGGAGCTCCCTTAGGGATTTGGACAGACCCCCTTGGAAGACGCAAAAGACAATATGCTTTCTATTCTTTAAAAAAACTGCAGTCGCCTTGGGGACCCAGGATCTAACGCAGGGGAAGAATCACAGCCGTGCAGGGGCGCGAGACGAGGCTCTCGGATCGGCAGACCTGTCATACGTGAAGTTTTCACGCAGTGCCTCTGGCTGTCGGATTCCCAAAAGCGAGCCAGGGAGCGAACACCGATCACACGCTCACCCTGCACCCTACGCCCTGCGCCGGCGCTGCTATTTTAAGAATCCCTAACTTCCTCCGGATTTCAGACTCTCGGCGTCTGCTGCGAAAGTTCCCACCTTTTCACGGGAATCAATCCACGAGACGTCGGTCGCATGCTAAGCGGTAGGATTTGCTGTGTGGTGGGACCAGGGGAAGCTGGTGGATGGTGGCTGGGGAGGAGGCAGCCCCCTGCTCGGTGACCAGGCCACACGGCCACGGTCACGACCCGGGGAGGCAGGGACAAGCCGAACACACGCGGTGGGGAGGCTGTTCCAGGTGAGAGCAGAGCTCATGGGAGAGGAGCATCTGTGAAAACCTCTGGAAGGAGGGGAGCATGTCAGAATCGGTGTTGGTGGAACAAAGGCCTCCACGTGGCTGTGGACGGCCAGGGGTGTGGGACCCCCCACCCCAACCTGGTTATTAGACCCGAGCTCTTGTCCTCGGAGACTGGGTGGCACCTCAGACGTGTCCCCTGAATGAGGACTCAGCCCACACACGTGTGGTCAGAAGGCCCAGGGCTCCCCTCAAAGACACGACCTCTTCTGATTTTAAAGCGTCCTCATGTGTCACCTGCACAACTTGCCACGAACATCCAAACAAACCACATTTACGCTGGAGCGTTTCTGAGGCCAAAGTAAATAAAGTTCAGAGGTAAACGACGAGTCGGAATTTCTAAGATTGCACTTCTGGTAAAAAAAAAAAAAAATTTATTATAGGTAGCATAAAAAGCAGGTACTTCACACACCGTCTAAACTATTCCTGGGATTTTTACATTAGCACATTTTCGATCACAGTTGGCACTTGATAGCATATCGGTTTCAGGTGTAGGGCAGCGCGGTCAGACATTCACGCACCTAACAAAGTGACCCCACCGGGCACCCCACACAGCTAGGCCACGGCGTGGATTATATTCCCCGTGCTGACCTTCCCGGCCCCGGACCCTCCCACTGCATCTGCTGTGCAGACGGGAAGGCGAGGCCGGAGCTGGGGGTGGGTTCCCCCGCGGCCCCGCCGTTTGCCCAGCTGCTGGGAGGACAAGGCCTGCTGTCCACAGAGGGGGCTCGTGCCGTTGCTGCCCCCTGGGTAGTTTGACCTTCAGCGTACGAGATTCGGCAGCAGGTTCTCTGAAACTGTAGGTTTTTGCTGCCTGAAGAAACGTCCCGTTTGCTCTGGTTAAAATGTGGTATAACTAATACTCCAAAGTTAAAGACCGTGGCCGCAATGAGAGGTGATAAGGCCGGCAAACGAGGGTTTACATGCAAAAAATGCCAAATCCGTCAGGTAATCTCTGTGAGACTGCTAAGCACCCCACTGTTTGGTGATTTTAAAGCTCTGCTAGCAAATTTTTAGTTTTTGAAAGCATTAGTGGTTCCTGTAAGATTACATAACTTCTGACCTTGCAAAGCAGGACTTGGGGCCCAAAATGTTGACACCTCTTTAGAGGGAAAAATGTCTGCTTGTAGATCAGGAATTAAATCGGATGGATTTGGGTGTAAAATAAGACTACTTAAAATAGATTAACTTTATAGTACACAGTACATGACCGAATTTCATTTTTAATACAGTGTTCTACAATGACTTTTACCCTCTAAACCATATTTTGCCCAATATACACAAACCTGGAATTTAGAGAGAGAATCCTCCTCCACTAAATCTTATTTGGAGCAACGCCTTCCTTACCAGTAAAGAATGAAGACAAGCAGTATGCTTATAGATGCAATTTGTGCTAAAATAATCCTAATCGATATCTCTTAAGTCTCTAAATAGTTATTTTTCGATAAATGTATTTATGGGCGGCTTTTGAGTGTCATAATTTACACTTCATTTAAGTGAGCGAAATGCCAAGAAATGATCACTTTAACGCTTTGTTAATTAATTAGGCTGCTTCGTAGATGCCGAAAGGAGCGTTTCGAAGTCCGGTGGACGCACACACCTGTGGGGACACACACCCCTGTCGCTGGCACCCCAGGCTGAGCACGCTCAGTAGGTGTCAGCCACCGCAGCGTGATCACACAATCCTGGGCCCGACACGGCGGCCGCGCTGCGGCGTTGGCCCACGTGTGATGTATTTGTCCACGAAGGGATTTGTCTGCTTGGTACTGAGAGGTCTATCTAGACCTGTTGTTTTCCTTGTTCTGCTGTATCTCTCATTTTGATTCCTTTTCACTCCGTGACGCAGAGAGAAGAGGGATAAATAACATTTCCACACCCGGCGAATCTATCGAATCTCACGTCGGCTCTGACCCCTGAGAAATCGCTCGTGCTCCGAGAACACAGCACTCAGGACCCGCAGCGGCGCTTTCTCTTCACGGGGAGGAGATTTAGGCACAAACACGGAGCAGGGCGCCAGGCAGAGTCCGAGGTCGGCTCCACCAGCGGACACTCTCGACCCGGGATCCTGGCATACGGGGTCCTCATCCAAGCAACAGACTGCATCTCCGTGTTTAATTTGCATCCCTTGACGGATGCATGTAGGAAGCAAGAATAAAGAGAGAAAGTTTCATTTTTAAAGTGGGCAATGGGATCTGTCTTCTGAGAATCGTCTTGGGTCAGAGCACATCAGTGAAATCACTAGGGGAAGTGAGAAGTGGGTGTGTTGGCAATAGATCACGTGAGACAACGCGCTCTGAGAGACTCGCACCTTCGGTGAGCATTTACACACGTGTTTCACACGACAGTGCCATGGGCGTTCAATTCTGCAACTTCCTCCCCCACGTCGTCCCCTAACGTTGAGTTTAGTCGTTTAACGCTGACAGGGATACAGGAAACCGTGGAGGAATGTGAGAGGTTTTGTTCATTTTTGCCCCTCCCTCGAATTAGGCAAATCCAAAACTGACATTTGAAGAATGCAAGAATTCTGTGATTTTCACTCTCGCTCTTAAGGCAAAGTAGAAAATATGTCTGAAAACAACTTTCTGATGTTTTCCCTTCAAGAGTTTCATACGGACATACTCGGTTCTCCTTCTGGCTTGTCAGGCATTTCAAATTGGCATTTCCTTCCTCGTTTCTCGACGATGAAGCACAATTATAGGATGAATCCTTCTCTTCCCAGTGACCGTGTTATCACTCTTCCTCGATTTCATCTTAGCAACGTCACGGCCTCGGGGCCAGGCCCACGGAGCCTGGCCTGTGGAGTGTAAGTGGGAGCGACTACAAGGAGCTCCCACGAAATCTCCTTGTAAAGACAGAAGGAGTTCCGGGGACAAAGCCTTCGCCCTTGGCCGCCTCCCCCTTGCGCCGGCCCCCTAACAGCAGGGAAGACGCCTGTGCCCTGAAGGTGCGGAGCAGCGAGTCTCAGGAGCCTCCGCCCCTCGCGCCTCTGAGATACCCCACTTCAGCTTCCTCACTTACCCCCTCAGGGAAGATTAGACCCACGTCCTGTTAAAGGCATTTTTATTGGGGATTTCTGTTAGGAACGCTAAAAAGACATTTTCGAAATGACATTTGGGGGCCTGCATTCCCGGACGCATTTGATTTAAGCACCGGTTCTGTACGGTCAGTTGGGAGTATGAAACCTTAAAAGCGCGCTGCCTATGTGAACAACCTGCAGCTGACGTCATACTCAGTGGGGAAACACTCAGACCTTCCCCCTGAGATCGGGGACAAGACAAAGACGCTGTGGCTGTCACCACGCCTGTCAACCCAGAGTGAGCAGTTCTACCCTCAGCCTTTCCACGAGGGAGAGCAATGCTGGCATCCAAATGCAGAAGCAAAAACCAAAGGTATAAAGTTGTCTCCATTCACAGACAATAATCTCACTGGCAGGAAACCGCCGCTGAACAGCTGAAACTCCACAACCGTTAAAGCAACACCTCGGGGGGATTCTTCCTTCAGGAGCTGGAGTTGGAAATGATCACTTGGCTGTGATGCCAGACACACAGACAACAAAACGGAAAACTGATAAATTGGGTTTCATTAAAATCAGAAAACAGCAACAACCTTCGTACATCGAGGGAAACCACAGAGAGTGAAAGACAACCCATCAGATGGGCGAAAATGTTTGAAAACTGCACCTTCAGCGAGGGATCAACACCCCAAATACATAGAGAACACCCGAACTCCAGAACACCTAATGCAAAAAAGGCTCAGGGGCCTGAATGGACATTGTTTTGAAGAACAAAATCAAATGGTCAACAAACACATGAAAAGATGCTTGATCTCACCGGTCCTCAGAGAAGGGCAAAGCAATTGCATGATGAGGCAGCACCTCCCATCTGTCGGGATGGCCGTTCTCATCGAAAAAGGGAAAATAACAGAGGATGGTGAGGATGTGGAAAAACCAGAACCCTTGGGGGCTGGTGGGAACGGGAAATGGAGCAGCTGCTGTGGAAAGAACCCGTTTGATGGTTCTTCAAGCAGTGAACCGGAATTTCCATGTGACCCAGCGATTCCACTTGTAGGTACGTTGAAGGCAGGGATTCTGAAAGATAACCTGAGCATCAATGTCCATAGCAACATTGTTCAAACAGCCCTAGGGTGGGAGTAATCCACCAGAGGAGCAGGTAAACCACGTGCAATCATATAGACACAACACAGTATTATTCAGCCTCACACGGGGCAGGAGATTCCAACACCTGCTACAACATGGACGAGCCATGGGCATACGCGGAAGGAAGTCAGCCAGACACAGAAGGACACAGAACGATGACTCTCCTGATGGGACGCACCCAGAGTAGGCAGACTCAGAGACAGAGAGTGGGAGGGCAGTCCCCGGGCTGGGTGCAAGAGAGGGGGAGTGTTCGGCAGCGTTGTGAGAGTCGGAAGCCCCCCAGAGGGGGCACTGCATGCAGAAATGGGGCAGTCCGTGTGAGGGGCCTCATCACAGTTTCTAAAAATGCACTATGAGGATTCCATGTATTGCTTTTCACTGTAAAATTCGTAAATAATTTAAAACGTTTAACTGTACATTTTCATTATATTAATCTAGGAAAACAGTTCAGCATTTCATCAATACTTGTTGCCTAGAAATTTTAAAAGATGGCTATGAAAGAATATCGATGGAATCTGATCACCATGGGGTCTATCCTTGTGCATTCTAATATGAAATAAAGAATCCAAGGCCGTGGAAATTCCGGAGTTAAAACTAACTTGCATGGACACTAGTAGACGTAGGATTTAATCTAAAATCAATCAGTCTCTTTAACGACCCTTGTCATCCGCCACGATTCGGAGCACATGAAATCTAAGATGAAATTAGGATGTCGAGCCTTGAAATGGGGGTCTAATATGAAATTTATTTTGAAAATAAAGTAACCCATAATGGATTTGCCCCCCAATCTCAACATATTTGCCTGTTTCTCTTCCTTTATGAGTTTTAACTAATGAGACTAATGAGGCAAAGACAAAGTAGCTGAATGCTTAAAACACGAGTTTTAGGCACATTGTGAAGAATTGTAAAGAGCATTGTGCTTAGTTTGCTTTTTCTAATATATACAGAAGGTATATCAGTCATAGCATTTCCAGGAGAAATAAGCTAAAAAATGTGACGTGTGTCCAATTCTACACTGTGTACTCAAAATAATTCTTTTAAGATCAAGACACCGTGTCTTGGTGCCTTTGAGTATTTAAGCAAGTTTTCTTTGACAGAAATCTTACAGTTTATCTCCGAATATCGGAGGGCCCCTCGCTTTGAGCGAGAACAGATGGAAAACTCACACCCTGAGACAAGATGGCGCCCACAGAAAGTAACACGGGACACTTAACCATAAAATGCAGAAAAAATAAGAAGAAGAATGTCCCCCAAATATTACTTCCCCAACCGTCTCAATCCTGTTCGTAATCAGTATACATTCCGCCAATCTTAACCCCAGGTTTCCAAGTATTAAACACCGAGTTTCTGGAACAGGCCCGTGAACGCTCCCCCCCACCCCCCCACCCCCAAGGGCTCGTCTCAAAGGCCCTGGCCGACAGCCAAGGGTCCGAGCCAGCACTGCTTTCAGCTCCTGGAGGACCAGTTAAAAGTGAAAGCCAAACCTTTCATTTTACCGTTGGAGATAAAAATCACATCTGCTGCTGGGGATTAGAGAAAAGCAGGGATCATTTGCTTGTGAAGAGTGCTGGGCCGCGGGCTTCGGGGGCGATCAATATGTATCAGGGTTGTTTAGAATGCTCTGATAAGGACGCATTTCATCCGTCCTGGTTTTGATTTTCAAAGACAAGGCCATTACAAAGAAGAGACGTTGGCCAGGGGCCACGGCAAGGACTGGCCTGCCTTATCGCCTTCCCGTGGGCGGGCGGTCTCGGATCGCACAACAGCACCTTTCCAAGCCCCAGCCGTGGATCCTGCCAAGTACACGCGCCGGAAAGATGAGAACGCGTCTCTGGCACGAAGCTGTTGGCTAGCCCAGTGCCTGCTCACAGGTCAGACCGGATCCGCCGGCAGAGCAATTTCTTGGATGGAAACCACACGTCTGACACTGGAACCGTGTCCTGCGGGCTGATCAGAAATGCTCCCTCCAGAATCCACCACTTACGTTCCAGGTCGACCGTGGCCTCTGGGCAGAGAGAGGAGAGTGTTAGCCCAGCAGACGCAGGACAGCTCCCTGATCGCCGCAAGTGCTTCCAGCGTGTGGCCTCAGCCACGTAGCTTATCTGCATGGGAGCGGCCGTTGTCAGCTGGGAATCCTGGGCTGGCGGCTCACTCCTTCGCCATTTCAAGACACTCGGGAAAGCCGGAGCCCGATTACCCAGAGAGACTGGAGCCCCGTGGCTGCGGCAGAGCTGGCCCTCCCTCGGCCAGTTTCAGGCCCGTTAGCACCGCCGCTGTTACCCACCCACCACTGAGCTGCGGACTAGGTGGCACATTCCACTCCCAACGACCGTTCGGTATCCAAGGAGCAAGCTGTCCTGCCCGAGGACAACAAACTCTCCTACGAATTTAAATTAACAAGCACGTAAATAAGACTTCAGACGGCTTTCCAACTCGGTAAGGCGGTGTTCTCCACCTGAATCCTAAACAACAATAATTGACAGTAAGGCTTAATATTGAAGCACCAATTTGCATACGAAGACTTGGTACTTGTCAACATTAAGCAACAGGATTTGCAAGATCAACTGTGGTTTCGTGACTCCCATCTGAAGAGGGACGAGGTCCCCACAGGCAGCAGGGCTCCTCCCCAGACCCCAGGGATCGGTGACACGGCAGAAGGCCTGTGAGCAGCCCCGGCCCAGCCGACGTGCTGACACCCTGAGCCCCGTGGCCAGCGCCGAAGGGGCCGTCGTTGGTGAGTCTGTTGTGAAAACACAGTACGTGACAAGTTTCAAATGAGCCGAACACGGTGCATACGTTTAATTCATGCAAATTATGTCTTCAGGACCTGGAATAATTAATTCATCCCACAAAAATAACCCGATGATCTCTGGGCTTCTTGGAAACGAAGCCGTGCATTGTTCAATGAAGGGGGTCAGGAGTTCCATCACAAAGGCCCCGTTCACCGCAGGTCGGCGTTCTGCAGGGGTGTTGGTACGGACGTTCTCCTCTGGCTTTCTGTGGATACGGGAGCGGATCAGAGAGCCCGCTGGGTATGAGAACTCCTTTGAACATATGGTTCTTGACTATAAAACATTTTGAATGGTGTTTTAGACATGTAAATAAGAATATACATAAGATAGCAAAAAACTGAAGAATTGGCTTATGTGGTTATAACAACTCCTGCGGAAACATTTCTACTTTGGGGGAATCTCGGTATTTTCTTAATGTGGTGTAACCGAGTAAGTAACTAGGTAAACAAGTAACTTGGTTTTCTTTTTCTTTGGCTCGCAGGAAAAGAAACTCTGGAAATTTTCAGAACTAAATAATAATAAAGGTAATAACATACCAGATCCGACATACGTGCGATGCAGTGTTCAGAGACGTAAGTACATCTTCAAAATGCAGGTATTAAAAATAACAGTAACTGAGAATCAGTGAACCAAGTGCTCATCTTGAAAAACTGGAAAGGGAAATGCAAATTAATCCCAAGAAAGTAAATGAAGGAAAGCTATATTTGACAGTTTAGACAATTTAGAAAAGTACATATTTCTTGAAAACCACTGATTACCAAACTCTGCAGAAGAAACCCTAAATCCAGATGGTTTTAGCAGTGAGCATTTCCAAACATTGAAAGAGGAAAATGTGAATTTCCAAAAAAGAACAGAAGTTATGCTGATCCCCTTGTTTGAAGAGAGCAGCTTAACTTTTGATACGAAACCTGACAAGAACATTACAGGAAAGAAAATTACAGGGAAAATCTTTCTCATCAACAGAGATGCAAAATCTTCAACAAAATATTATGATGCCTCATCCCAGGAAGGCAAACGCTCCCCAGTTAAGCGAGGATTCGTGTGAATGCCAAGTTGGTTAACATTTGGAAAAAAAAATGTAATTTGACACATTCAGCCCAAAAGAAGCAAATCGTATCCCTGGGTGCAGATAAAGCGCATCATAAAATTCAACACTCTATTCAAAATGAAACTCTTAGCCAAAGTGGAATAGATAGGACTTCTCTTAATCCGATAAAATGTTTTTAAAAATCCAGCAGAGACGATTCGAAATGACAAGTTCACGCTCTCCGTGGGCAGAAACGAGATGAAGGCGGCTCGGTGGCCATTCCATCACATTGCCTTCGAGTCCTGCCACCCCCCCCCACCCACCAGTGAGCAGCTGGGAAGGCAGGGGAGGCCTTGGAAAGGGAGGAGGTGATGTGTCCGCCCACCACGAGAGCACCCGTGAGAATCCGAAAGAACCGACCCACGAAGGTCGCAAAAGCAAAGCTCGTCGGCGACGACAGATGTCAGGTCCAGGATCACACTTGGGGGGGCGGTGGGCACGGTTTCCCCAACAGAACAGGTAATCACGTCCCCTTCCCTGAGCTCACAGCTCTCCAAGCGTTTTAAGAATCTACTGAGGTACGTAGGTGTTGTGCGAACTTCACGTACGTGAAACTACAAAAAACGTGCATTATTGAGCTAATGAGAGAATCATCTTTCCAGGGCGACACTATTTAAAACGGAAAACAGTTTCAGGAAGCAGAGCTTGTCTTCAGCCTCATGTTAAAAATAAATAAGCCCTTCGGGGTGGGTCAACCTGTCCACAGCATAAAGAACCCCCCCCCCGCCCCTGTTTGAACCCTGAGCTTTCCGGTGTCCACTTCACGTTCCCGCCCACTAAACTTCATGTTTTCAGTGCTTCGTCATTTCCTGGCTTTTCAATCTCTCTCGACCATGTGCGTCTGTTCAAGAGTCTGGGCAACAAACACACGTGGCAGTCCAGTTCACAATTGTTGTGAGTTTACAGCAGCCACGACCTCCAACGATCACGTGCCCGGAAATCTCACTCCTGGGGAGATGAAGTTGAGCCCACGCTGCACTTTACTTACATTCACGCAAGGTTAACTTCACCTGTCGAATGTCTAGACTGCAAAGCCAGACGTATGGTCCAAGTAAATGGTCAATCATGCGCACAAGGCATCCTGGCCACGCCAGGCCCCCGGCGTGGCGGCGGCCCCGGGCCAGCCCTGGCCACGCCTCTTATTCGTGGTCAGTGATGAGACTTCAGAGGCAGCGAGCGGAGCACAGCGGCTGGATGAGGGTCCGTAAAACATGGGGCGCCACGCCGGGGGACCAAAGCCAAGACCGGAAACCGGATCACGGCAGCGCTCCGCACCCCATGTGGTTTCTCCCTCTCCCAACTGCCACCGGCGGAGAAGACGTTTGCTGGTTGATGCCACACACCGAAACCTTCCCACTCCGCGCAGATGGAAGCTGGCTGGCTGACATGTTCCAACACATCTTAAAATAAACTCTGGAGGTGGAATTGCACCCAGAAAAGCTGTGCAGGAAGCAGCAGACGTAGGCAAACAATGTAAATTTCCAATATGTCCCTGCAATTTTTTTTTTTTTAATTCCAAAGGGGTAATAATACTAACATTTCAAGTCATCATTTGATGCCTTTCGAAACCCACTCGTATTTGAAATGTTACATCAGGCCTCATTATTTCAAGCACGTTGAAGTTGCTTTAAAAAATCAATTACGGTCCCCAGCACATTTTGCGTCCTCTCGCAAACTCATTGCTGGAACTTGCTGCCAGAGCTCCCAGTGGCAGAGAATCCAGCTGTCATCCGTGGGTGACAGCTGTCACCTGCCCCTGCAGGTGGAGACCGTGGGAGACTTGGGGAACTTGGTCATGAAAGTGTGAATCGACCCGTCTAGCCTCAGCCGGCACACCTGGACATGGCTGGTGGGACAACCGGATTCCTCGTCGCTGAATTTTGACATCGTACTCAGCCCTTACCGACCCAGTTAATTTTTCCGGGGAAAACAGAAAAGCTGGGCACTGAATTTTGGTGGCCAGCTGCTCCGTGAGGGGCGAGGCCCCTACGTGCTGGCCTGTAACTAGGTGGCACGTTTTCTTCCTCGGGGTCGGGGGGAAGGAAGGAAAACAAAAGGACGTGCTGAAAACAAAGGGGTCTTCGTCTTTGTCTGTCTCAGCCCCGCTGAGTCCAAGCCCCAGCCGGCAGGGGCCGCGCGGCCTCGTTCGCAAGTCCACTCCCGGACTCCAGCACTGACGGCACGCAAACGTTTTTGGTAGCAGGTGCTCGGTCGATTTCCACTGACCCGATAAAGGACTTTGCTCCACGGGGTCACCTATGAAAGTGAGGGACAAGGAAATCGAAGACAGTATTTGGGTCAAGGGCCCCCAAGCGCACCGCCAGGTCGATGGCTGGTGGGAGGGCCCAGCGACAGCGTACTCACCGCTCTGGTTTGTCTCAGGGAAGGACGTGGCACAATCGGCAAACGACTCACAGGGCAAAGTCTTAAGAACGTAGGCATGGGTGTCCCCCACCCCTCCCCCAAGGGAGCCACAGGGGGTGTGCCAGTTCCCAGCCACAAGCCTTGATGGTATGCAACACACTGTCTGGGGGGGACACTGGACTCACCGCCATGTGTCCCCGGGGGCTGGTCACACGGACGGTCATTCTGGGCTCCTTGAAGGAAGGCCAGGGTCTGGTATAACGAACTCTGTTTGCAGAAACAGTGCCCAGCGACACGGAGGGAGCCCTCTCGGAGCTCAGCCAAGACCCATGTAGTGAGAGGCCCTTCCTAAGGACAGTGGTCTCAGGTCTGCTCCGGGACTGCTGTCCACCATGGGCTCATTTCACCTCGTCATTCACACACGGTGCTTCTCGGCGCCCTGCTGGAACCCTGCCCTCCATGTTAACAGGGTCCCGTGGGAACTCCCATGGGTTCTGACGGTGCTGACGGTGCCCACAGCCAGTGATACGCACCCTCTCTGAGGGGAACTGTGGTGAGAAGCCTATCGGTTGGCACAAATCCAATCCCAAAACTGGATTGCCCTGTTGGCGCTCTCCTGTTAAGAGCTGTGCTGGTGGTGGCCCCGGGAGGGGTCATTTGTCCAGTTGTGCGACATTCACAGCGCAGACCGGCACTGGACTTTCCAGCACGCTGGCCAAGAGATTTTGCCGGGCGCCCCAGTGCCTCCGCCAAGTGGGCTCATAAGCCCGGGGGAAATTCTCCGTGGCTTCTCATCTGTGGTCCTCACATGGTCACTTCCACACCCAGACAGGTATGGCAGTGCCGTGGGGGCAGACGTGGCCAGAGCATCCTCAGCCCTGTGACTCGGGGTTCGAATTTCTTGACATTGACCTAGGACATTCGTTGCATGAAACTTCAACGACTCCCAGCTGGACAGGGCCTCCCTGAGCTTGCTGACTTGTAGGCTGCGGACCCGGGGGAGCCATGAAGACAGAGCGCGCTCTCAGGAAGGATCCTTCTTTCCCTCTTTGGGTTCTAATTGCGTCTCAGCTTCTACGGTGAAGCCAACGGAGCTCATGCCGAAAGCTCCCCCTGCGTGGATTGTGGGCTGGTTTGATTTCAAACGCGAACTCAGAACTCCATGCGGAATAAAAGGGAGCCCGTGGGCAGTGGTTTTGCCTCCTTTCCCTTGGTGACGAGGATCCTGCAGGACGCCTCGCGATGAAAAGCTGCTGAGAATCGTCTCCCACTTTAAAAGTCTTCGAAAGGAATGCCGGGCAAGGTAGAGTGGTGTTTTCTACACCTGCTCCTAAGAGAATTGTGGCAGCATCACCTTTCATAATAGAAAGACGGGGCTTTCTATTCATCATCGATATCTCAAGTGCTTTACAGGCAAATTGCTGTTTTTACAAAGCAAACAGATTCCCTCAGGCTCCGCTCACATCCACTCATAACAATGAGCCCAAGGCAGCTCTGAGATGCTCCACGTACCTTCCGATCTTCACCCCTCTCCATTGCCATGAAACAGCCCACTGCTCAGACAGAGTGGGGGCAAGACAGGTTGCTTTAACCTAGTGCTCCCCCCTGGGCTCCGGAGAACACAGCAATCATGTGCGGACACCGAGTCGCTCAAGTGTTCCTTATAGTGGATTCCTCTACTAGGGATTTTATTAGGATGAGACTCCACAGCACCTCGGCCGATGTCCGTCCTTCCTGACTTCCCAACATGGGGGGTCATTTGTGGTCATGTGATAACCTCAGAAATAGTCCCATTTATGTTATTTGAAACCTGTGTTTCCTAGACATTGAAGAGAACTTTCCGGAAGGTTGATGTGTTGAGTTAAACGCGGACTTTGGGTCAGCAGCCAGCAGGTGCACAGGGGCCCACTGAGGCCTTTGGGATGGTCAGCGGTGGGCAGGAGACTCTAGGCTTGAGGCCACGTGGCCACAGCTGAATATTTGGTGTTTCTTCTGGCTGCAAAAATGTACAATGGCAAATTCTCCAAATTCGAAATACTATGACAGAGGTATTTCTGTCACAGTGGGCCAGCTGATCACAGGCACGGTTCACCCGGACAGATGAAGAGTGAAAGGCACGAGGGAGTGAGGAGGGACATTGCCAGTGAGAATCCACGGTGCCTCTCGTGCTCATGCTCCGTGAACCAGGTCCTGCCACGGCCGGGGGCCTGGACCCCAAGGGGCATTTCCGGGGTCGCATGTTGAATACATTATGATGACACGAGAGAGTAGAATAAGGTATTTGTAAGTCACTTTCAACATTAAATCCTAAAACCACAAGTGATTTCTGGTTAAATGAGCTATTTAATCTCTGGTTATTAAATGTGAGTTTACTGAGATTTATTTTAGGGGAAATATCAAAGATTGTTGGATTGTTTCATCTCAAGTGATTTTTTTAAAAAAGCTTTTATCTATTTTCAGACAGAGGAGATGGAGGGGAGAGAAAGAGGGAGAGAAACATCAATGTGTGGTTGCCTCTCGTGCGTCCCCTACTGGGGACCTGGCCCACAATGAAAGCATGAACCCTGACTAGGAATGGAACCAGCGACCCTTTGGTTCACAGGCCGGTGCTCAATCCACTGAGCCACAGCAGCCAGGGCTCGAGTGATTTTTTTATTATCTTGGGGATGGATGAGTAAGAGATGGAAGCATTTTAGGGGATGTGGGGGAAAGACAAGGGGATTGACGTGAAGGAACGAGGCCCTTGATGTTTACAATGGAGAGCACAGCACCCGGGTGAGGTCCTGCGGGAGCACCGCTGGCCAGTAAGCGGTAGAACAGGTGCCGCACAACCGCGTTGAAACCACCCAGGACGTCTGAGGAACTTCTGGGCTCCTCCAAGGCCCCTCAGCTACCGACCCCGCAGCGCAATGGGAGCTGCATGGTGAGCAGTGCCCCCGCATGGAGAAATAGACCCGAGTGAGGGGGTCTGGAGGAAAACACGGAAAACGGGGACCCATCCCTGGGGGCACGCTGGCTGGAGCCGAGTGGCAGGAGCTGAGGGGAACAGCACGCGGGGCCTGAGCGTGGGCAGCGCCCACGAGTCCCGCGAGGATCTGGGCTCATCCTGACCGAGAAGGGGCGGCGGCAGGGCCCTGAGCTGGGGGTTCCACCCCATCCTTGCCAGGAGGACTCCAGTGTCTGCATGACAGGGACTCTCGGGCGGAACTCCAGGTGCCTCCTGGCATCCCCTGGGTCTGGGAAGCGGGACAGCGAAAAGAACTAAATAATATTCATGGCCACGGAAGGATTAGGTGTTTTCCTGAGGGACCACAGGATTCTTACCACAGACGTGGTTACCACATGAACCTGCTTCCGCCGATTGGCTGTCCCTGTCATCCGTGCATTTGTTTTTTGATTTTAGAAATGTTATTCGGAGGCGGGACCAAAGGCCAGAGGGGTCTGTGGCCCAGAAAAAGGGGAAGACCCCCAGGCGGGCCACAGGGTGCACACAGACCCACAGGGCTGTTCGTGGCCCACGCAGGGGACAGGCCTGGGGGTCAGGCACAGACACCAGTCTCAGCGGCGTGACAGTGCGGTGGGGGCTGCAGTGGGTCATGGTCCTGGGTTAGGGTTCGGCCACGCCAATCCCCACATGGCTTCAGTGCCTCCAATCACAGGAGCCAGCGGACAAGGTTCTGAGTGTCTCCCCGGGATTTGAACCCAAGGGGCCATGAGCACGCAGCTCAGGCTACCAGCTCGCCCGGGGGTGGGGAGCACAGCCCTGGGGGCCCCGTTTCTTCCTGGAGGCACAGCTGACTCTGGGCTATTCACACTCACACACCCAGGCGTGTCCTTTCTGGTTAATAACTTACAGAGAGATCTGAAAAGATTACTGGTAGATCAAAAGGCTCCTGATGGCAAGGCTGGCACCCAAGGGCCTGGTGAGGAAACCGTGTAGCTCGTAGCCTGACGTGGACGCTTTCCTCCGTCTGACCTCACCGCTGTGCTCCCAGGGCTTCGGTGCCCGTGAGCTGTGATTTCAATCTCGGCCTCAGCGTCCTTCCCAGCACAGACATCGGGTCTCCGATCTCGGGCAGCGGTGCAGCAGGAGGCAGCTACTTGCCACGGCGCCCACCCACCAGGCAGCGTGGGAGAGGGTGGGGCCCTTGTTCTCTGGACCTCGACCCTCCTCGGCTTCACGATTCAAAGAGGCCGCGGGGATCATTCCTCAAGGTCTAGGCCCGCGTTGCTTTGTCAGGGGAAAGGGAACTTCAAGGCTCAGCAACCGCTGGTGAGCACCTGCCTGGTAGGTTCCCAGGGAGCACGTTGTGTCGGCAGCGGCCATCGCTGATCCTGCCCGTCTGCGGGGCGTCTGCGTGGATTTCCACTTGTTCTGAACTTACATTCTTCAAAGCGAGCTGTCCTCGCTCGGAAACTAGCCCTTAGATCTTGACAACAGGACAAAAGTCCCAAGGAGTCCCCCTTTGGAAAGACCCGGAGCTGCCTGCTCCCACCCAGGTGGTCACCGGACTCGGCACCTCACTGCGTGGGCTGTGCCTGAGCCCTGCCTGAACCACCTTTCTCTGGCCCGCACCTTGAACCTGAACCCTGGCCGGGTCCTCTCCTCCGTGTGATCCTCAGCCCTGAGGTTCCCCTCACGTCCGCCCTGCCTCCCAGCCCGGAGGTTCTTTAAGGATTCGTTTACATGCCCTTATTTTCCACACGTTCCGGTGTTGGCTGTTCCTGGTCCTGATCCATTCAAATCTGCTCCACAGTCGGGAGAGTAGATTACAGTCCGGCCAGTTGGAGCCAGAGTTTCACCCCCTCACCGGGGAGCGGACGCCGCTGCGGTCGCCTTCAGATTAAGCAGAAATTGCTCTTTATGGGACCCTATCACACTGTTTCCTCTTATTGATCTGTGATCGATTACACTCCCGAAGGCTCCCCGCACCCATGCGGCTGCTCCCGTGGCGGCGTGGCTGGAAGGTTCAGGCTCCGGAGCCGGCCGGCGCATCTGTCATTTTCACGGTCTCTGGCCTCGGAAACGCGAGGGGCCCCTGTGGCACCGGGTCCCCTGTGGGACGTTTTGTGGGGTCTCCAGTCCCTTTAAGCAGTGTGGGGGCAGCTGAGGTTCTGCCCAGTGAGCAGGACAGGAAGTGCCTGCTGCTGCCCCGAGTCAGCTGTTCGTCTTGGACACCCCTGTCTCCTCTTGTCACAACCTTTGACTGATTTCCTGAGTTCTGGAAAAGATGGTTTTTACTATTTTCGCAAATGTTCTTGTTGTCCTGAAGGAGGAGCAGATTCCGGGGCCTCCTGGGCATTCCAGAGGGGCTTCTTCTGGTTTGCTTTTCCATGTTTGTGAAAAATAACCGGATTTTCCATCCGGTTATTGTTTTCATTGCTGTCAGCACATGGCTCTCTTAGGCACGCTATTTAACTAATATTTTCCATATCACTTGATGTGGATGTTAATATATTCAATCACATAAAAATGGCCATGTCTACAAATATCATGAGATTTTTACTCCACAGGGGTGGCATTTACAATAAACAGATTTTTACAATGAGAACGGTGGATATTCAACAAGGAGATTGTTATAGAACAATGGCAGATGGTGGGGTCCAGAATTTTGAAAAGTGCAAAACGAAGATCAGAACATTGCGATCTAAAATAGTCATACTTATTTTAATGGAAGCATTTAGGTACATGGGAAAACTCACAAAAAGGTAGAATAATTACAATAATTCATCATCTTTCTTGAGGAAACCACATCACACGTCATTTCTTAAAAAAAAAAAAAACATTTTGCTTATTTATCTTTAGAGGGGAAGGGAAGGAGAGAGGGAGAGAAACATCAATGTGTGGTTGCCTCTCGGGTGTCCCCTGCCGGGACCTGGCCTGCAACCCAGGCTTGTGCCCTGACTGGGAATCAAATCTCGATCCCTGGGTTCACAGGCCTGCGCTCAATCCACTGAGCTACACCAGCCAGGGCACATCACACGTCATTTCAACGCGGTGGAATTAACAAGGCACCAGTGCAGGCACCTGTCATGATGCAAGCATGGGGGGGGGGGTGTTCAGGATGGGCTGCTCGGGTCTCCCAGCAGCTCCGTCGGGCTCATGTGGACGGACACGGAGCCGGAAACCCCCCACTGGCAGGGCCAGGCCCCTGGGTGCACCTCCACTCCCACACAGAGTGACCCCATGACACCAGTGCAGGGGGTGAGGAGGGTCCTCTCAAAATCTCTCCCATCAGGAACCTCAGAAGGGACCTCGTTTGGAAATAGAACCTTCACAGGTGCGGTCGGTTAAGGTGAGGTCGTGCTGAGGAGGTGGGTCCTGAACACGCCGTCTGGCGTCCTGCCTGGAGAGGGGACGGCTCACGGAGACGCACACGGAGAAGAGGACGCACGGAGATGGAGGCGGAGCCTGGGGTGGTGGCTGAGAGCTAAGAAACGCCGCGGCTGCAGGCACCCGCTCGAACGAAGCCAGGGATGGGCAAGGAGAGGCTCTGCCCCGGAAGCTTCCATGGGAGCTTGGCCCCAGCGCCTGGATCCGGGACATCTCGCCCCTAGAACCAGAAGATAAATCTCTGTGTTTTCAAGCATCCAGTTTATGGTGCTTGTTACAACATCCTTGGGGAACCAGGACACCAGAAATCCCATAATTTATGGGAAACATAAGACATTTTCAAGGGCAAGTTCAACCAGACTGGATTTGGTATTATCGCCACCCACAGGCACTGACTCACTAGAACGATCTCCTCACTCTCGCTGTGACTCGACAATACACGGGATTCATAATTCTAGAGGCAGTTTCTTTAAGCCTATTTAACACAGAGCCTACACGTGCTAAAATCTGATCTGTGTTATTGGTGATATCATTCAAATGCTCTGCCCTTCGGGAAATGGGATGTCACGTCCTACTCAGTGATAGATATTTCTGGGTGTGCGCACGGAAGTCTGCATTTTTAGAAATTTAGACTGTTACTGCGTATGAGAAATCTCTGCATCCAGGAACCTTATTTTATCATCCTTTATGTCACAGACAATAATATCTTGCCTGTCTCCCAAGCGCCCAGACACTGCCTACATCATGCCAGGCATTCTAAAAACTGTTACAGAACTCTGTCTGCTTAGCACCGGAATCATGCAGTTTGAAAGTTGGAGAAGAATTGAACAAGGATGGCACCACTGGCAACATCTCCAGCTTCCCTTCTGGGGACAGAAGCTCGGAGAGCTGACGGCCACGGTGAGACCATCGTCCAGGTCCCCGGAGGGCCGCTGTGATAGAAGTCGCTGTCACCAGGGGAGGTCCCCACGGTTTCAGCCATCGGCACAGCAGCGGGGGGTGGGGGAGGGGTCGGCTTTGGGGCTGACCTCCTGGGACAAAGCCTGATTCCGCCACATGCCTACTCAGTGACGCCAGCAATGAACAGGTCTCCCTGGACTCAGTTTCCCCCCTGCGGGATGGATCGGACCACCACATCTGACGTCAGGGTTGGGAAGAGGCCCGAGTGGGCAACCGCACAGGCCCCTGTGAAGGAGCCGAGGGGTCCGTGGCTCCAGGACCACAACCCAACAGCGCCGGCACCATTCACAGTAGCTGCTCACAGCACACTTCTTGGCCTCATTCTGCACATGTCTGCTTTACACTCCGGGAGCCCTGGGTGTCCCCGCCAAGGCACTGCTGACGTTTGGATGAGGTGACCTGTGGCTGTTGGTGGCTGCCCTGTGGAGAAAGTGCTGAGCAGCATCTCGGGTTCCACATGCCTGCAGCACCCCTGGGGGCAGGGGGCAAATGTCTCCAGACAGTGCCAGATGCCCCCTGGAGCAAATCACTTCTGATTAAGACCCTCCCCCCATCTCAGGTTCTCGGAGGTCTGAGTCACTTGGTTAACCCTTGACTGTCTGGTCTCATGTCCCCATCTGAACGCTGTGCTTAAAACTTCTTGTATCAGCAACAACTGCAGTTTAGCCTACTGTGAATTAAAACATTCGGGTGTGTGATGACGGGGTTAGCCCAGCACCACTACCCCCTCATGACGACCCCAGGGTCTAGCTCAGGGCCTGGCTGAAAGTGGGTGGAGACCTTGTGCCCCTTGTGGGCGGGCGAGCTGTCTCCTTGGGTGTTGAATCCCGTCTGCGCACACATGGAGAAAAAGTGGCCTTTAATCTCCATAAGGTGGCAGAATCCCATCTTATGGATTAAAAAGAAACTGAGATTAGGTCCCGAGTGACGTAACAGTGAGAGACCAAAGCAGGGCTCGCCGCAGACCTTCCCACCCGCTCCGCACTTGTTAACCCCTCTGGTATCGCGGAGTTGCGGCGATTAGTGCTGGGACGAACGGAACTCGCTGTTACCGCCCCGACGCTCGAATCGGTTCCCTAAGATTATACAGACGCAGAGGAAAGGCTGAGATCCAAACAGCCGCGACGGACACGCGAGCCTCCTCTGGGGACGGTTGTGACAGACGCCTTCCAGGGTGGCGCTGAGAGCAGCCGGTGTTCGCCGCCAGCCGCAGTGCAGACGCTCGCTCGTCTGATCCGCGTCCGTCTCGGCTCCTCGCATCAGCGCGCCGCCCTCACTGGGGACCGTGCACTCGCGGCGGAGAGGCGGACTCGGAGGATTTACGGTGTCGTTCGTCAGTGCTCAGCGCCGCAGAGCCAACCAACCGCAACCACGCAGAACCTACCCGCTCGGTGGCCTCGACACCGCCACCCCCGCGTGGCTGAGACCCGAGCGTGCGCGCGCCCCAGCTGCGTGCGCGCGCCCCAGCTGCGTGCGCGTGCACAAGGGCGCACGGCCCCAGCGTCCCGGCTGGAAAAACCAGCCTGTCGCCTGAAGACTTACCACGTTCCCAGACATCTCAGGTCAGACCGTAACCTCCTAAAGAATAGCCAGCGCGGTCACTTTTAAATGGGTTAAAAATATCAAACGTAACCCTGTCTTGTTTTAGGAAAATAAAAACCAATAAATGCATCTTAACACATAGGATTCCCTTCAAACCTGTGAGCTGCCAAACACCGAAGTGTACCTGCATCTCCCCCAACTACGCAGGTGTGGAACCCCCGCCCCAACCGGGCGAGCACCGGTGGACGAGCCTCCCAGACAACGCTCCGCGGAGCAGCTCAGCCGCAGCAGAGCCGGCACCCACGCGTCCCTGAGCCCAGAGTCGCTCAAGGCCGGACAGTGGCGCCCTTGGCCTGCAGGGCAACTGGGACAGAGGATGAGGGGCTTTGGGGACACGGATAATGTTCTTAAAAAAAAAACAAAAACTGCGGGTTACATGGACATGTTTACTTTGCGGTAACTCATCGTTCTTCACTTATGATAGGTACATTTTTCTGTGTGTACTTTTGGATAGTTTTTTAAAAAACCAATGATAGAATGCAATGACCTCTGAACAAAGTAGGTATTCAACAAGTGTGTACTGAACGGGGGAAATACTAGCAATTTAACATTGTCCAATTTCATCAAAAACACTGTTTGGATACCCAGCTTCATGTTCCCTAACTGGACACTTTGTAACCTTTCAGTGAAACTAAGAGTTCCATGTTTCCGGTTTGGATCAGAGTCCTGGGTGGAGGGTGGCCAGGGACCAGCAGTCCTCTCGGGGACCCTGGGCAGGGCTCCTGGGTGGGAGCCTGGGGCAAGCAGGACACCAGCGGCGAGTGAAAGTCTGCAAGAGAATCCTGGGGCCCGTCCCCGAAGCAGGCGGGTGGCACCAGCGTCTCTGGGGGCACAGTGCAGGACCTTGCCAGGCGTGAATCCATAAAGCTGTGAGCTGCTTCCTTGGGCCACAGCACCAAGTTCAAAGTGGGACATCGGGGAGAAGCCACAGAGAACCCTGGGTCCAGGCCCGGACCCACAGTAACCATCTGAAATGGTGTTGGGTGCCCCTGGTGTTGGATGCGAGCCCCACAGCCGCCTCCGAAGCCGCTGCGGAGTCTCCATGTACTGACCATCGGATCCAGGCCGGTCCCGGGAAACGCCACTTGTGTGTGCATTGACGTGCTGTCCTTTCTCCCTGAACCTCACAACCGGCGGGACAGCAGGTGGGGCCCTAGAATGTCCAGGTCGAGGGTTCAACGTTTGCAGCCTTCAGGTCTGAAAATGTGGACCCTTGTCCTGCAGCCACCTCGCTGTCACAGGTCCAAGTACTGGCTACTCAACTCAGGCGGCCATGGCTTGCGGGCGGAGGAAGCCGTGTGGCCCCGTCTGGGCTGGGAGCACCGGGGGTCCACTCTCGGGTGGAGGGCAAACAGGCAGACTGATCTCGTGTCCCACCCCCCCCGGCTTGCTAATCTGTAATTAGCTGGGAGCGGCCCAGGAGAAGATCTGGGCCCAAGGACCAGCTGCAGCGGCAGCCTGAGACCGGCAGATCCGTCCGGCAGCAGCAGGAGCGTGGAGCGGTTTTCAGACGTGTTCCCAGTGCGCCGCGTTGGGCACTGGGGTCCCGCTGCCGCCACGCGTGGGTGGGCACCGCAGGATGCTCGGCGACCTTTAGCAATTCCTCTGACTAAGTGCTGTTGTACGACCAGATTGGACCTAATAACTCCAGCAGACACGGGTGTTAATAACTTCACAATTCGCCGCTCTGCTATTTTTAATGCACGCGAAATTCAGTACAAGTTTTGCTGGCTGGTGACTTCCATGAATCACGTAAATTAGAGGGTAACAGAGGTGCGCATTAGCATTTGTCAGCCCAGATGCACGACTCGGCACTAACCACTTTAATATGCGCTACAACTTCTCCACCCGCAAGTTAAAAAGCCTTTCAATTTTTCAGCCGACCTCGTAATTGAATCGGTGATCTCTGCCTTTGGATAAAGTCTGGCCCTGACGGAATCTTCATCAGCGTCCCAGGACTAGGCGGCTGGCACCGCTTTTTCAAGTCGGCCAATGCCACCAGGGGAAGCGGGGGTTTCGGTGAAATCATAGGCACAAAAGGAAAAAAGGACACATTTGTTGTTTAGGGAGAAAGTGCTTGTTTTCTTATTACTACAAACTAAGCTGCACAGGCATCCGATCACTGACTTCCGGGAGAAACGGCCGCACCCTGCGCCGGCCGGAAGCATCACACAGTCAGACCGGCCCGACCAGCAGGCACTTTTCCCACGGGGCGGGGTCTTGTTCACTTTCTAACGAATGCATTTTTAAGTGACCGTCGGAAATCGCTTCAGGAGTTAAAAGATAGAACCTTTCTGTTTCCAGGGGAAAATTTTGGATTGTGTCATCTGAATCACAGTTTCTGAGAGGGGATTTAAATCCACGACTTCCTTCCCGTCAGGGTTCAAGTCCGTCGCAAGTGATTTTCAAAGTCTGAACGGTGAGGGGCTGGGCTGGAAGGGAAGCATCCCACACTCGCCAGTCAAAGCCCTGGGTCTCACGTCGGAGACAGGCCGACGGTGGCTCTGCATCTGTCTGCAAGAGGGACCCAGAGAGCTCCGTGCACTTCCTGCGACTGCTCTGTGGCTTTGGGGTGTTGGCTTCAGTCTGGGAGAGGAGTGGAACCAGAGCCGCTGATGGTAAAGGAAGAGCAAGGAACGAGAGATCGGCGGAGGGAACGCCGTCCCATGAACTCGGTGGTTGGTGACATGTAAGGTGTCCTGTGTCTTCCAGCCCTTTGGGCCTAGAAAGGGATCTTCGGTGTTGAGGGTCTTAGCTGTTAGCAGGCAGGTCCTGCCCTTCGGGGATAACCAGGTATGTGACGCACTGCTGTGTTGGTGGCTTTCAGACCCTCCTGCGTGGGTCACGGACAGGGACGGACGTGACTTCAGAGGACAGGAGAGCTCACAGAACGCAGCCGCGTCTCCGCACTCAGCTGGCGAGCGGGTCGGGCAGCTCACTCACGGAGCCCTCAGCGTCGCAGGTGAGTCAGAGGAGGCTCACACCACCCGTCACGCTTGGGACCACCAACGCACCCACTCAGAACTGACCCCCGTGCCTCCCACCGTGACCGGAGCACGTGGCTGCCTCTGTGCCGCCCCTGGGCCTGCAAGGGGCACGTCAGCGCTCCCTTCCGTTCTGCAAAGCAGAGGGCGAGAAACACAGGCTTGAAAATGCAGCAAGGTCAGCCCCGTTTGCTTTATTCCGGGAGCTGATTCCCCACGCTCGGCAGTCCGCGGCCTTCCTGCTGCCCACCGCACGCACGGTATGCTCTGCCCTCACGCCGTTGCGGCCCTTTTTAAAAATAGTGGGCCATGCAGCCCAGTCGCGCCTGGATTCCCCCCCAACACGTGAGGTGCGCCGGCACACGGCGCTGGTGTCACTCTGCGTGACGTCACCGGGACAAACAAGAGCGCCTTCAGTCCCCAACACAAGTGGGCACAAAGGGCTGCTCCCGTGCACGTGTTCGCGGAGTGACGTCCCTCCGTGGTGTCCCCTTCGACTGACCGGCCTCGGCCTCCTGGGACGATGAGGCGGCCGCAGCACCACCACACACCAGCTCTGTGGCTCCCCCGTCCATTTTTAACAGGCCGACAAATGCAGGGCCCCCACCCAAACAGCTCGGGGCCGCCGCCACGGAACTGCTCCGGGCTCCCCTGCGCCCTGGGCACGAAGACGGGGGCCCTGTCCCCCGTTCCTGGTTTCAGGGTGCTCAGCTGACGCTCCTGTGCATGTCTCTGAAGCTTTCATGCACATGGGCAAGATTATGTCCAGGGATCATCTTAAACAGTTGGGGTTACTTAAAGTTCCCTTTGTAAATTGCTTTACAGGCCTTGTGGAGGCTTCCGAAGGGCAGGGCGAGGTTCTGCGCTGAGTTGGCCAGGCCCACACGGGCTGCGACTTCGGTGCCACAGGCGAGTGGCAGGGATTCGGAACGGCCTCAGCAACTTTGCTCAGATGGCTGCGTCTGTTTCCGTTCCCGGGGCATTTTGGATGAGTGAGGTGACACGGATACGCGGTTACACTACTTTTTTTCCCTAAAAGATGTTACTGTTTCCCAGGTACTGTGGAATCTTTCAGATATTCCGAGGAACGCCTTGGCCTTTCTCATATTTCATATGTATTGTTTTTGCAAGTGGGTAATGGTGCCAGAGGAGAAAAGGTATGTATTGGAATCCTAGAGGACACTCTTAAATGAAAACATGATGTCAAAGCAACTCACATCGGGAAGGAATCGAAGTACTAAAATGAAGCAATCGTGTCCGGCCTCCCTGCGTCCCCTCCCTTCCCCGGCCACACGGAACCCACCGCCTCGAACCTTCAGGGGGTAGGTCCCCATCCCAGGTGGCGCCCAGGGAAGCAGGGGCTCTGCCTTGCACCTTGCTGCCCACAGGCAGCCTGCACCGGGAGGACCCCCTGAGTGCATCTCTACTGTCAGTGCCAACAGCCGTTGACTCATCTGCCCGAGACACAGGTATCGAGCACCTGCTGTGCCCAGCTGTCTCTCGTGGGCCAGGGACACAGCCGGCCTGCAGCCCAGGCCCCACCCTCACTGCACGTCCCCTGACGGAAGGAGGAGGGACGGTGACACACCACCTGCCAAGGATGCCTAAGAGGGCCCAGCAAGGGACAACGAGGGCCTGAGTGAAGCAAGACTATGAATCAGGACCACACAAGGTGCTTGGACAAGGGGCCGTGTCAGCAGGGACCAGGAGATGATGGAGGAGGGACCGGTGGCAGTCAGTCCCAGCGGGACGCTGAGGGACGTTGGCAGAGGCGTCCTCAGTCAGGAAAGCATGGGAAGGAGCCCAGTGCAGCCGGAGCCTGGGGAGTGCAGGGACCGTCCATGACGGGCGGGTTGGGACAATGGCCAGAGGGGCAGCCTGGGGCAAAGTGACCCAGCCTCGTCCCAGACGGTCCCCCAGTGCAACCTCCAGTTACGTCCAGGAACACGGAGCAAGAGAGCAGCGAACCGTAGCTTATTTTGAGCTCGTGGGATGAAAACGCTTTGCCCTCCAAGACTTGAACAGGTGCTTCGCAAAGGAGAGCAAGAAAACAGCCTGCAAACCTCAGCAAAGGGGCTTGACTTCCGGCGTCACCGGCCGGTGCAGACGAAAACCACAGTGAGGGGGACGGCGGAAATGAGACTCCACGACACCACGCGTCGATGAGGGTGCAGAGTGAGCGGAGGGACGGCTATAGATTGCTCAGACTGTAAATCTGCTCAGCCACATGGGGAACTGTCTGAGAGCTTCCAGGAGAGCAGCATGTGTGGGCTCCCTTCCACACAGCACCCCTGCCTGGGGCTACACCAAACCCGATGCGTCTGACCTTCGAGAGAAACAACGCTCACAGCAGCACGACTCACAGCGGCCAGAAAGCAAAAGCGCCCCCATGCCCTGACACCGTGTGGGCGGATAACATTTGCGCGCTGTTACAATGTGTCACGTCAACCTAAGACTCCGCCGTCAGGGGAGCAAGCGGACTCCACTCCAGGCAGCGTGGGAGAGACAGACATAACGCTGAACCCAAAAGCCAGAAACAAAGGGATACATGATGCAACGTTTTGTTTAGGCAAAGCTCAAAGTGCAAATGAAGCCGATGTGCGGTGTCAGAGCTTAGGGTGATTTTCCCTCTGGGAGGTGGGGACTGGGGCAGGGGTCAAGGTCGCTGGGAGCAGACGCTGTATCAGGGGCTTGTCCCACGACTGGGCTCATTTTATGGGACAGGGGACCAAGCTGCACCAGATAAATTGATAAATTGTGTACTTCGCCATGCACATGTGAGAGTGAACAGAAAGTTTACTTAAAAAACTAAAATTTTTAGCTGTCCTTAAAATCCCACCAATTTTGAAATTTCTATTTCCACTTTGCCAGCCCATTTATTAAGTTATTATGCTTTTCTTGAAGCACTTTATTTCATGAGTTGGGAAGGAAAAAATACAAAAATGTAAAAAATATACATAATACAAGTACATTTTTCCAGGACTTTTTGTTTTCGTTACTTACATCATCTGTCACTTTTCACACATGTTCTCGGTGAGCTGTCGGAAACATTCGCTGTTTCCGTAATGTCTTTGGACGATAAATATACGCCATGAGTTGCGGAATTTACTCGGCAGGTTCTCAAACATTCTCCTTATGCGATTTGGGGTGTGCCGACTCAGCTCACTGGGTTTGTAGCTGTCCAATTAAAAGCTGTTGGGAAGAGCTCCACTGTGAGGTGATTGGCGGATGCAACTTCGGAGACGTCGCTCTCCGCCAATGACTGGCGTGGAGGCGGGTGTGCGGGTGGGAGGGGCTGTGAGGCTCGGGGAAGAACCTGCGCGCTGGCAGAGGTGAAGGTCTCCGTCCTTGACCCCAGCCGGGCAGCAGCAGCGAAGCGGAGCTCCATCAGCAGAGCCCGAATGCACAAGCGACACCCGTTCTTGGGGCAAATAGACCTGTGACTGCCCGCCTTCTTGCAATGGGCTCCAGCGCCCCGGAACAGAACTCACGGACTTAGAACAACGGGCCCCATGGAGGCTGGGGAACGTGGGGCGGTGACGTCCCTCACGGCGTCGCCGAGCTGCCCAGGTGCCTCCGCCGACACTGGGCTTCCACGCAGGTGCGACAACGCCCGTGCTCGTTTTCACCGGGTTGTCGCTGGAGTTACATGGGCCGAAACGGAACCATCTCCCGTGTTTCGGGGGCACGGTCCCTTCTCCCCAGCCCTCCCCAGGAGCGCGCTGGCTGCCCCAGACCCCGCAGGGGCCTGCCGGTGGGGCTGCAGCTCTTGCACCGGTTCGCGTGAGAGCCGCGTTTCCAAATCGTTTTTCACCATCACCCCCCCCCCCACTCCCCGCGCACACACACACCCCAACCTCAGGAAAAGAGCACATTACGTTTAAGTATATTTAAAGTTGATCGATTGATGGATTTAATTGACGTAAACTTCCGTTTCATTACTCCCTAAGGAGAGGTTGTCTTCTGGCGTATGGGGTGAAGAAACGCCCCTGTTCCCTGTTCCACGCTCATCATCCCAGCAGCCAAGACACGCAGGCAGCTCAGTGTCCATGACCCGTGATGGAGGAGCAGATAAGGAAAAAATATATATGTTACTTTCCACACACACACACACACACACACACACACTTGTATACAGAATGGAACGTCGTTCCGCGGTAGAGGAAGGAGGCCCTGCCTCTGCCGCGGCACAGACGGGCCCACGGGGCCCTGCGCTCCTCGTCTGCGCGTCAGACGAGGCGAGGCGAGCCCTTGCACTGTCCCCCCGCGGGGACCCAGATGCACAAAGTCCACGGAAATGGGAAACGGAGGCTCCCAGGGGCCGGGGGCGAGGAATACGGCGGGGGGTCGCGGTCAGGGACAAGCTCCCACTCGTAGTCGGTCCTGGTATCCCGCGCAGCTGGTGGACAGAGTCGGCGACGCTGTGTGACGCGTTCACAGCGGAGAGCCCCCCTGCTGTCACCGCCACCCCCCCGTGTTGTCACGTGACCTGGGGGGAGGTTCACGCGGGGCGTCTCTCTGCCACGTGTCTGTCCATCAAACCACCCTGTGGGCACCTTAGAGGTACACCGTGGTGCACGTCAGCTAGCTCAGATCAGCTGGGAAAAAAATCAATGACAGGGGACCCATGTGCTCGTCCGCAGGGAATTATGGCTGAATTTCGCCCCCCTCCAGCAATGCTGATGGGGGGAGGGGACACCTCGTTCTGATTGGCGAGCAGCTGCCTGACGCAGGAACCGCAGTGTTGTGACTCACCCTTCTGACGGTGCACCGACCTGCTCCGCAGCGCCAAGCAGAGAAGGCGCACAGATACAAATACAAGTTTCCTTTATCCCATGCAAATAAATATTAAACCTGGATTACAATCGGTCTCTTTTTCAAAATATTTCATTTGCATGTTTAAAAGAACACCTATTTGGTCCTGGCCAGGTGGCTCACTTGTGGCATCCCCGGCCGGCCACCTGGGTTGCAGGTTCGATCCCCAGTCAAGGCGCGCACAGGAGGCAGCTGATGGACGACGTCTCCCTCTCTCCCAAACCAGTAACCGTGCCATACCCTTGGCGAGGATTAAGAGAAAGAATGCCCATCTGTAGCCTGTCTGCCCTGGGAATGCTCACATCCTCTGAAAGTCGGGAGGAACATTTTTACAAGATGCATTATCAGCAGCTAATGAAGAAGGAATAATGAGGAGCGTGCCACAAAGCGCGTCGGAACACTAATTGGACGCGCGCAGAAATGCCTGCAGGTGCCTCTCCAACACCTGCTCCGCGATTTCCAGGCCCGGCGTTACCTCGTTTGGCAATCCACGCTTAATTAGGAGACCGTGTACAACTAAGTGTTAGACCCAGGACGCCGGCATGCTTTATGTGTCTCGCTTTCTACCTCCTGCGCACATTTCAGGACTGGCCATTCCATTTACAAGGAGACCGGTGGAGTGGCCGTGCGGGCTCCCTCCAGGCCGCAGCTGACCGTGGCCCTGACTTCACTTCAGAGAAGGGTGACAGGTGGTGGGAAGCTGTTCGGTGGAGGCAGCAGGTGTGACTTCTCCAAGGCCGGCGCCTGTTTCTCTGCTCTCAACACAAACAGTGTCTCCAAGGCTTGGGCCATAGTGCCCTGCAGGGGCTCCGCTGTCTTGGGGGCACACTCTACTCCCGAAATCTGACTGCGAACACAGTGGAAGCATCCATGGCCAGGTCCGTGACCCTGCTCGGCTGGCCACCTCTGGTGGAGGGCCTATCGCTTCTCAGAGGTGCTCCAGGGCCGGGGGTGTGGGCTCTGCCCACAAGTCATTTAGGATGCCCGTCCCTGGCCCTGCCCAAGACCCACCGCATCGGAGCCTGGTTTCTCCCGAAGTGCATATCACTTGGGGATGTGTCAACCCAGAGCACTCCACCATGGATGGACGGACAGACAGATGGATGGCTGGCCCAGTCAGCCGGAGCTGCGAATTCCTGCACACACTCCTGGGCCCCAGTAACAAACTGCCCTTTGTCCTTCACTCACCTCAGGGCTTCTGCCACCTGCTCCCAGGGGGGTGCCCTGGGGCCGGCCACACCGTACCCTTCAATCCACTTCATTCCTTCAAAAAACTCTTAAGTTTTGCCTCCAAGCAATTTCTGTCCTCCATGTCACATCAAGATACATAAAGACTAAGGAATAGCCACCTTGGGAGACCTGATTTTAAGAGTTACTTGTGTGATTTAAGGGTGAGTCAAGACTTCCGACCAGAGAGTGGCTGCCCCTGTTCAGCAGCTGAAGTTTGGCCCAGGCTGAGTCCAGCAGCGCCGATCAGCCGAGAGTGAGAAGTGAAGGGTGGAGAGACGGCCTGCAGATCGGGGGGAACTGAAGAGAGCCGTCCGGGTGAGCAGAGGGGCGAGACTGGGGTGTCTGAGGGTGTGTGTTTGCTCTGAGTCAGGACTGGGCTCCGTGGGCGGGGCGGGGACTGATCCCCCACGCTCAGACCCGGGTGGGGGAGGGGGCTGCCGGTGCTGGTCGCGGGATCACGGATCCGGGCAGCACGCGATCGCGCTTGTATTGTGTGAGTCTGCCTGGGAGCACCACTTACTTCAAAAGCACGCACACAGCAAAGAGAAGGCTGGGAGTCAAGTTCAGTTCTGCACCAGAGCGGAAAGGCCAGCCTTCTGCAGGCGGAGCTCCCTGCAGCTGTCTCCAGGCCGTGCGCTTTGCGGGGAAGATGTCGAAGCCAGGGGAGAGCGTAAAATAAAGACCTTAAAAACACGAAGCATGGCAGAATGAACCCCGGGATGCTGCCAGGACTCCCTCTTCTTGATCTAGCAGGAGCGGGCCCACTGCCGACATGCCCTTGCTGAAATTCATTTGAGAGGAAAGTTGTTACAGATGGCCTGGATTACGTTGTAACTTTAAATTTAAATCGGAAATGTAACGCATTTTCATCCTCCCCCTGTTAATGTATCTTCCTTTTCGGGCGAAGATCTGTAACTTCCTTTCAACGCTTTGAGAGGTAACGATTCCTGGACAGGCCCGCAAGGAGAGTTGCATTCTGCACAAGTTTTTGTGAGACTAAAACAGCCTGGACCCCTATAATCTCCCTGGACCGCGGGGTGGCGAGAGGTTGGTAATTTCAGAAGGAAATCTCTGCGTTTCTAACAAGCACTTCCTTCATCGTGGACCAGAACGACGTTGCGGACTCAAGACGAAGCCACACAGAGGCTGTTCTGGGGCGAAAACCTCATCTGTAAACACAAGATCTCTCACGCTGGTGATTTTAAACCGGCACGAATGCCACCGCAGACTCTGCTTGTAATTCTGCTGTTGTTCAGTCTCTAAAGACCTACTCGGAAGTCGGTGCTGCTGATTACATTAAAATGTAGCGAGGCCACTTGGAAAAAATTATACTATTCGTCAGTTCATTAAAACCGGCGGCATATACATGGCCCCACAAAGGATCGCCGGCACTACACAGGCCCTCAGGCGGCGTGGAGACCTGCCTTCGGGGACTCCGTGAGCGAAGCTGCTTTTTCCGGTCTGGCGTGCACTTTGCAGGGTGGCCTGGGGATGTCCATCGGCGTCGGGTGTGCCCGACCCCGGACCCTGCGATCTCATTGCCAGAACCAGAACCTACGGACCCGCCCACAGCTTGGCCCGGGTACTTAAGAAAAGACACGCTTGTCCGAGGGAGGAGAAGAGGCCATGGCTCGCTTCTCTCCTTTTTTAGGATTACACACAGAGCAGTTTCCATGAAAACGTTTGCCCCAGCCTCTAGCACGGGTCTGGGGTAAGGTAGGAGAGCAATAAAATGTGGTGTAACGGATCCTCCAAAGCGCAGAACCTGGCACAGCACCTGAAACGTTCTCGACTGACCGTTTCCACCCTGAATGCACCCACGCTGCCCCCCGGGAGGCCCCACGCTACCACGCGGGTGAGGGGGCCTTGGTGATGGGCGTCGAACGTCTAGCCTCTAGTTGGGGCTCCAACACGTAGCCACTCAAACCCTGCTTTCCTTTGACGTCTTTCTGCAGCGCGGGGATAACGGCACCCGCCCCCCAGAGAGCAGGCAGTGGTCACTCTGACGAGGGATGTGTGGTGGCCTCCCCACACCTGCACTCAGGGTCACACGCCCCCAGCCCAGGGGCTGGTCACACCCTGGCCCATGGCACTGGCTGTGCTGGGGCTGCAGGGACATGCGGACCACAGAGGTCCTGTGTCTGCCACATGGAGGCGAAGCTCTCGGGACACTGAAAGTCCCTCCCTGAACCACACGTCTAATCATAGGGCAGGCACGGCGAATCGTTAGTACAGCGTCCGCAACAGCAAATCACGTTAAAGGACAAGGTACCTGTAACTACGGCAGAGCTGTGCTAAAATCGTAGTAGTTTGTAGAGTGGAAAGTCGAAATTCCTTCTTTCCCTCCCCACATATAACTAGTAGGTCTGGTTATAACCGTTATTTTTGAGGCACAAACAACCATGAACTACCACGGGGCTTCATATCAGGTTGGCCGAAGTCTGTTACTTTTTTTCCCCATAAAAGACACATTTTTCACCAGTAACTTTATTGATTTGGATATTTTGAGTGTGTCGGCTGCCTCCTGCTATTGGCTTGCAGTGGGTAGAAGCCGGGGGTGCTGCTGAACACCTTCCCAGGCATCGGACAGCCCGCAGCAGAGAATCCCATGGCCAAAATATCAGCAGTACCGAGAAAATCCGCAAACCACTCTGACCCGTGTGATGTGCCACCCCATCTTCCCCGCATGCTGCACAAATCTTCTTTTGTGTTTCCGCTGTGTTTTGACCTTTCTGGAAATAATAAAGCATCATGCACCAAAAATGTGCTAACTCCCATCTTCAATATTAAAAGGGCTGCAGAAAAAGTCACCAATTTTAATACTTTCTTAAAAGGCACGCAGACAGGGCAGCTGTCACAATACAATCTAGCAAATCGTTTGCAACGAAGCCAGAGACAACTAAGGGCTGCCAGAGCCACCGCACGGGAAGAACGTCGGGGACTTTTGGGCCGACCCAACGTCCTTTAAAACAGGACAGTTGTTCATGTTCTGCTTTGCTTTGTGCCGCCTCCACTCCCCAAATTCCACGACACACGTCGCAGAGTTCACAGTCTGTGCAATTGCCCCCAGCGTGTGCTCCGTGCTGCACAGCTTCGGACACAGACCGGCCGGGCTTCCCTTCGATCAGGAAGCAGCGGCTTTCGAAGGGGCACAGCCATCAGATGCTGAGTGATCCCCCGTCGTGGGGCGACTGAAATGCGTCCTGAGCACTCGGGTCCTGGGGACAGACCCCCCCCCCCACACCGGGAGAGAGGGGGGAACACAGCATGCTGCCCACTCTGCATTTAATGGGACACAGAAGCCACTCAGGGCCCATCAGCAGCACAGGGCAGACGGAGGGGAAGGGGGAGCGAGGAGCTCTGGCAGCAGAAAGAGCCATTTCCGTGCGCTTTGCTGATCCTTGACCTCTCGCCTCAGGGGGCGTCTGAAAACAGCAGGGACGCGTGCCATTGGCTGGCACAGAACCTCTGGCGATGCCGAGAACGCAGGCTCAGCAACGTCACGCCCGCAGGTGCAGAGAAAGGACTCCACGTGCCGTCTGTGATGCGGGCTCGGGAGCGCGTGGCATTCGGCGTGGACAGGATGGGCGGTTCGGTGATCGTGGCCTCTCCTTTGCCGACACCACACCGCCGGATAAAACTGCCTGATGAAGCAGCGGCGCCCGGCCGCATTTCCCACTGGGGCTGTGTATGGAAAGGCCACGGACCGACCACAGCGGTCACGCTCGTTAACGGTGGTCCAACCATCCACCAGGGCAGACTGCCAGAGACTGGAGGCCCCTCCCACCGACAGGAGAGACAGCCTTGGGTATGAAAAGCAGCCCTCCTTTCCCCAATCCGTGATGATCGCAAACAACGTGTCCAACAGCGGTACCTTCCTTCAGTGATTGGAAATATCAGGGCACATTGACCTTCTTCCCGTAGAACAAAAGCCCCACCAGTAAATTTGCAAGGGATTTGAAAAGATTTGCAAACACAGCAGCTTGTAGGAGTGCACACCTTTTTCAATCACCAGATAAACACTGTTATGCTAAAAAAAAAAAAAAAAAAAAATCCTGCCACAGGTAAAGTATCAACCATTTAGGTCTTCCTCTGAATTTCTGAAGCTGCTGTCTTTGGAAAACGATTCAACACAACCGCCTAAAATAAACTCAATTAGCAAAACTAAGCTTTGCAGGTGTTATCTTGATAAGATAAAAATGAACTTTAGACCAAAAGTAGCGACTTGACTTGAGGGTAGGAGGGTTTCCTTGAGTTTTGTTGACAATGGGGTGCAACCTGCCCGGAGAGAAGGCAACGCTTGTAACATGGGGTGTGAGCAAAAACGCCGAGTGTGCAATGACACGGATGTCTCCCTGGGTTCCCGGCGGTTTTACAAATGACCTAAGAAGATTTGGCCTGTGAGTTTACCTTGGGTGACCACAAAAACCGGAAACAAAGTGAGATGCATCCTTGCTCTCTGTCCCCGTCTCCCCTCGCTGAGCCCCTCAGCCGAGTGCCGCCCTGTGGGTGGGCGGACAGACTGCCCCACCAGCCTTGAGTAACGCGGCCTCAGCCACCACCCTCTGGACCCGAGTGGAAGGGGGGTCTCAGGTCACAGCCCACAGGACGTGGAACAACCTCCCATTTCCTGCACTGGAGCCCCGGACTCTGCTGGTCTCAGCCAGCCTGCCCAGGCCGCACGGAAGGAACCCCTGTCCTAACGGTGGCCCGTTCACCTAACGAGGCTGAAATCCCACCCCCAGCTGCAAGTTAGATGCCCCCAAATTCAAACACGTGACCTGCGAGGAGCTGTGATCCCCCAGGGCTGGCGCCCCGCGCCCTTGTTGGGCTGAAATAACCAACATGCTGGCCTCAACCCCGTCTCCCCGGGGCGCAGCCCCGACCCCACATCGGAGACGCAGACTGCGCCTGCCTCCTGCCTCCTCGCTGGTCAGCCTCGTCCTGGGGGCTCCCTCGAGGCCAGCGAGCGAGCCGTCCTGTCGCCAACACCCCCAAGCCCCCGGGGCAACCCCACTCCTTTCCGCCCATTGCCTCTCTCCGGCCCCGAGACCTCCCCGGGCGATCACACCGGCCCCCCACCTCGATCCACGGCACACGGAGGCCACGGTGGCTTTCCTAAGCATTTAGCTCACACCGCTCGCTCTTCTGCCTGAACGCTCAAGGGCTCCCCGAATTACTGCGTCGAAATCCGACCCCTGATCGTGCGCTTCAGGTCAGCAGGCTGTGGCTCCTTCCCTGACAGCGCGCTCTCTGGTCCGGAACCTCCTGGGGCCGCGGGGCTGTCGACCTGACAACTGCTGTCCGCAGTGCCAGGGCCCGGACTCCTCATGGGGTCAGAAAACATCGTGTCCTGGGCCCCTGGCTGAGATCCCTTTCCTCCCCCAACTTCTCGCTCCTCAAGCCCCCCCGCCCCCTGAGCTCACTGCCCGCTGCCCGGCCACCTCTGTCACAGCCTGACCCCGCTCGGGCCCTGTGTGGCCCCGGCTGACACCTGCGACCCCTCCCGGGACAGGAGCTCTGCGAGAACATGGCACGGGACCGGGCTGGCGGCTCCGACCCCGGCGGCGTGCTGACCCACCCGGAGCCGGGTCGGGTGTCAATGAATGGACACGTGGAAAGAGGACAGCTCCCCAACCCTACGAATGAAATGACAGCCACACAACGCACACAGCTGTGCGGGAGTCGCCAACTACAGCCCTGTCCTTGAGAAGCATTTCTTGAAAATGGCACAGTTCCGACAAGAGGTTAAACGGGGAATGGTGGGGAAAGGTTAAAACGCATTGAAACTTTTGTTTACACTGACAAAGCACAAGGAAGTTCAGGACCAGAATGATTTGCTCGTGGAACTGATTTCCTGTCCCCAAGTTGATGACGCCCTATCAGGAGGGGTCCTTTACCAACAGGCCAAGTTCCTGACAAGTACCGACGGCACACTCCTCGGCACCAGGGGCAGTGCCCTGTGCTCTCCGGGGTCCTGTGCCCGCCCGCTGCACCCCCTCCCTGAGTGGCTGCGAGCGTCAGCCGCAGTGTGCCGGCCAGGGAATCTGGAACCCTGGGTGTCAGCAGGCGTGGAAACGAGAATGTTTCGGCAGGTCGTCTGCTCGACCTAGGGGAGCCAGGGGCTGCCGGGGTCCCTGCTGTGCGGGCCCACTCAGGAGCCTCCGTGCGGCTCTCTGCCTCTCGATTCAGAAAGGGCTGTTGTTTAAGAGGGAAGACTCCAGAGTCCCTCCTGTTAGGCAGGAATCTCCGACCCTGGAAGCCGGCACAGGAAGCAACAGGAAGGGGAAGACAAGGACTTGGGGTGGAATGATCCAGAACTCCCACTCCTTCACTCATTCCTATTATCAATCCTTTATGCATCGAGTGCCCCCTGAGCAGGACGCTGTGGGGCAGAGACACCGAGCCGCAGAAAACCTCCCCGGGCCTGGACCCAGCCCCCCTGCATCCGAGAGGACGAGGCGGGAAGCCAATAACGGAAGTCTGCTCGGACGACTGGGACGCTGCTCAGCGCCGATGGGGCCCTTCCCGCGAGTCCGTGTGCGCGCGTCTCGCTCCTGAGCAGACCGGGCCGTGCGAAGCGCAAAACAAACCGCCGCGGATGCCGTGATGAGATGGTGGAAACGTTCAAAGCACAATTCTATAAATCATCTTAGTGTGGAGATAACAGGAAAAACTTTTCAGAGGAAAATAGAAAAATCCATATTACCGTGAAACAAGAAAATACGTTCCTCGGAGCTCGGCTGTTTACAAACCCATTCTGCTCCCCAAATCACACCGCGCTGTTATTTATCGCGGACATGAAGCTGTCAGCTTAACGGGCGACGGCCTGCGGACCCTGGTCCCCGACGGTGTCGGGTCCCCCCCCCCCCCGCCCCGAGAGCCGCCACCTGGCCAACGGCTGAGGCACAGACGGTGCCCCCTTTCCAGGCAAATGATCTACATTGGATTTCCGACCATCCTTAAGGGTGAAATTAGGGTCCAGACAAGAGAGTGATGGACTGCCCAGCTGAACGCTGCAGCGCAGTGGACAGTCGATTACCTTGCAAACCGAGTGACATTTTTATGCTGACGGTTCACAGGGAAGGCATCTTGGCGGCCTGATGTTGCTGGAAATATAATGTCGCCGCCACGAGCGCGAGTGCTTGGCACAGCATTTCCGTTCCTGAAATATGTTTCCCCTCCACGCTTTCACAGGCCGCTGCGTTCCCATTATCACCCTTTATCCGGGCGGACTTCCCTCCGTCAGCACCCTCACGACGCTGCCCATCGTGCAGGCTGGCCCTTGCGCCACTGCCGCGCTCAGTGTGGCAGCGCGTCCGCTGTGTGCGATGCTCCCCGATGTTCAGAGGCTGCAGGAAGAGCGCACGCGCCCAAAGCCCGTGCAGCAAGGGGAGTAAATTAACCACAAACAGCCGCCGGTGCTGAGATCTCGCACACTCTGCCCTCCGGCTCCATCCCAGAGCCTGACGGCGTCTCGGGGCCCCTCCCTGGCCCGTGGGGAGCTCCTCTGACCACTTGTGACAGCCCCCACCCTCCCTCAGGGTGCCCCCTGCCTGCAGAGGGGATTCGTATTTGCTGCCATTGCACTTTTCCAGTCCCATCCTCCTCCTATCTTACGCGGACCCAGAACAATCTAAGGTTGGAGCAGGAAAGCCTTACACTTCGTGCCTCTGTCTCTGGGTATGGAGGAGGGGAGCCAGCCTGGTCCCCCTCGTGGGCTCCTCAGACCAACGGGGGTGGGAGGGGCGGACTCGCGCTGTGAGACGCCTGCCCACGGCCGTACCTGGACCTGGAGCCAGGACAGGAAGCCGACGGGCTGGGAAGACGATGTGCGGGTCACAGAGCCCGGACCACAGATCGGAGACGAGGCCCGAGGACCAGATTCCACGTCTCAGTGGGTGGAGCTGCAGACCATGGAGGCGCTGAAACCCAGGGGGCGGAGCCAGTTGGAAACGGGGGGGGGGGGGGGGGGGGGGGGGGGGGGGGGGGGGGGGGGGGGGGGGGGGGGGGGGGGGGGGGGGGGGGGGGGGGGGGGGGGGGGGGGGGGGCGGAGCCAGTTCTGCTGCCCGAATCCCTCCCCCGGCCCCAGGCAGGTCAGTTCAGGGGTGAGAAACACAGAGAATCTGGGTCTTCCCTTCAGGCCACATGACGCCCTGAACTGGGGAGAAAACGGCTGCTTCCCTCCTGCGCGTGGGGGGAGAGGAGGCCGGTGTCCGCGTGCCCTGTCCTTCGAGGACACGCTGGTGTTTCCCGTGGGAAGGACTCGCCGCCCACCAGCTCTCCCGAGTTTGGCGTGAATCAGCGGCTGCTCTGTGTCGAGCTGGGTTTTGATCCCCAGCTTTTTTTATCCTCCACATTTTTGTCGTCTCTCCGCCACAATGTGGACAGCACCCCTCTCTGTGACCCAGCGGACATCTCGCAGTCTCTAAGTGCTGAAGTCTAAAAGCCCATGTTTTAGGGTTCAGCCGCCGTGCCAGACCCGATGCAGCGCATGGCGTGTGGGCGGGGGGCACCCGCAAACACCCCCACCATTCTGTGACAGCGGCGGACCGTCCACACACCACCATCCGCCGAGCTCAGCGTCGCCTGGGGCCCAGGAAACAGCCAATGGAAGAGCCGGCGGGAGGGGCTGCTGGGGCGCCCCAGGGACGTGCTGGCCCCCGTTTTGTGGCTGAAGGGCCACCTGGGTGTGTCTGCTTGCGGGAAAGGGACTCATCTGTTAGGAGGAGACAATGATCCGAACCTGTCCAGGAAACACAAACCTAGATGGGCAAGTCTCACGAAGAGACTTTCCTTCTTAAAATCACAACCTCAAGGCCAAAGCTGATTGTTCTCAAGTCAGCCTCACTCAGGCCCTGGAGGGCACCCCAGACCCTGGGGGTGGGCCTGAGGAGAGTCCCGTGTCCTGGTCTGTGGCGGACCGTTCTGCCTGGCTTCAGGAGTTGTAACCCCCACCCCATGGCTGGGCTGCGTAGGAGCCCAGGGGACCTGTTTCATCTGGGTCTGTTCTGTCATGAGGACCTGAGCCACTAAGGAGACAAAGCTTATCTCCCTGGCAGGAGAGCAGCTTCTGCTTCATCCATAACGGACCCCAATGCTTGATCGGTTAGCCAACGATGGGTAAGACCCCTCGAGGGAGGGGCAACCCAAGCCAGACACGACCACTTGGGAGGCCCTCATGGAAGGACTCGGGGGGCTGCAGCAAAGAGGGGGTGATGGACCCTTGCCCCCCAGCTATTCCGACATAGCCCGAGTCCCCATTTCCATCTGGGAGAAGTCTCCCTTATCTCTTGCTTCCTGGCTCTAATCTGCTTAAGCCAGAAACTCTGACGGAGGACAGTGCTGGCCAGAGCGGTTCCCCGGGTGATGGATCATGAGAAAGAATTTGAATTCGTCAAGTCCTGTGAAACCTGCTTTGCTAGGAGTGCTCTTGTTTAAATGATAAGGGTCCAAGGAGGAGATGAGTATGTTTCCCAAAGTTTTTGCAACCCCCTTTCCTGACAGACACTGACTCAGATTAAGCCCTCAGATTTCTCTGAAATGTTATCCATTGGTTGATCCTTGCCACCTGACATACCTGAGTTCCTGTGTATTTGAACCCAATAAAAGCCCAGCGAGGAAGGGGCTCTGGGTCCTTCTCCTTTGAGAGACTGACCACCTCTCCTCCCCAAGCAGATCATGTCTTGGTAGACTTATTCTCATTCTCGTCGGTGGTGGACAGTGGGGCTCTGTGGGCGGAGCCCCCCCCCCCCCCCCCCGCACTGGTGTTCCCGTCGTGAGGACGGGAAGGCCTCTGGGAGCCCTAGGGCATCTTTTCTGGAAAGAAAACCTTTCAGACCACGGAACCCTGAGATCCGAACACGCTGCTCGAGAAGAGGGAGGCGGCTGGAATGTCCTTAAATACAATCTTTTTCCTTCAACACACCAGTCAGTCTCGTGGAAGGGTAACTGACACCGAGCGCTTAGGGACCCGGGGCCCCAAAATTGCACACCCGGGCCCACCGGGCCCTGTTCTGGGCCCACAGAGGACCAAAGGCCACTGCTGTCCGCCCCAGGAGCCCAGCAGAAGGCTGCGGGTGGCCCTGCTCAATGCAGCCCTGGCCGCCAGTTCCCACCTGGAGCCACAAGCAAGACGGGACCCAGGACAGCAACACCAGCTAGGGGGTCAAACGCGCTGAGGTCGCCAAGGCTTCGAAGGGAGTACTGACCTCCTCCTGGCAGGTTCCGGGTGCAGAAGGGTGGCCTGGGCTCTGAGCCGGGAGAGCGAGGGCCCCGTTTCTCAGGTGTGATGCCCAGGTTACAGGCATTGTGCCGTGGACTCAGCGCACAGTAGGGCCGGCAGGCTCACTCCATCCCACAGGTGAGGATGGGTCTTGCAGGGGCCGAGGGCTTTGCTCGGGGGGCTGAGCAAGCGGGGCGTTAGCCCTGGCAGGGTGCGGGCCCCAAAGCACACAACGTCCGCTGTGCCCACGCCAGCCCTGTCTTCTGTTGAAAATTCGATTCAGGTGGACCTGCCAGGCCGACCGCCCAGCTCACAGCTCAGGTGATGCCCTGCCCGTAGGTCCTCGGATCCGGAGACCCCCGGGCCAGGCCCTCCCCGCTCACTGGGTCCCGCCCTGTCCTGGCAGGGGATGGGGCACCCCCTCGCCCACCTGGGCCCGCCAGCTGCATCCGCAGCAGAGGGCTGTGCCCACAACACCCTAACCCAGGACCCGCTGGCCTCTGCCCGCAGCATCGGGACCTGCGGGTTTAAAGAGAACGCTCTCGGAGGAGATCACTCAGCTCTCCGGTGAAGGGGTGTGGGAATGAGGTTCTGAATCTGTGATGCTCGTGCCGCTGTTTGGAAAGACACGGCACCGGATTCAGTCCGACCCCCATCCATCCGCTGTTCTCTCTGCGGGAACCAGTAGTGCCCAGGGGCGTCGGCTGCCGGAATTTTCTTCACAGAGTGGGGACCAGGCAAGAACGGCTTTGCTTCCTACAGAAAGGGCCCAGCCAGGGCTTGGGGACAGCCACGCTTACTTTCTGAAGGGACAAGGCTTTCCTTCCTGTGGCCACAGGAGCTGACGTCTCCCCGGCCCCTGCGGCCCCTGCGGCCCCTGCAGGACGGTGTGTCACCGTGGGAAGTGGCCCTGCAGGCGGAGGGACCCGCTCCAGGGGAGAGCACGTGGGCCTGGGCAGCGTCCCCAGGACCCCCTTTGCTCAGCACATTCCTCTCCTCAGGCTCCTCAGACGAACATCCAGAACCTTCTCTGCCGCCTGGACCAACCCCGACCAGCTCAGCACCTCTGCTGTCAGTCTCCGCGGGTCACGAGGAACACCCGAGGCCAGAGGCCGGCCTTACTCACACTCAGGCAGCCGCAGAAAAGCGGTCGGTCTGAGACGTCTCATCGGTCTGAGGAGCAGCCCCCAGGCCCTGAGGCGGGGCCACATCGGGGCAGCCGCGTGCCAGGTGTGCCCTGCGAGAAGGGAGTCGATGCCCCAGAGAGATGGCACCTCCCCGTGCCCAGAACGGCACCTGAGGCTCCGCAGATGCCGCCTTGTCTCACAGGGCGTCAGCGTGCGCCCACACTCACTACCTTGTGCTCGGACCACTGGGGCCCGGTCTCCTGCCTCGCTGCCCCCACATCAGCCCCCCGGGAGACCAGAGACTGCGGGTGGGGGGTGAACGAATCGCCCTTCGAACACGCGTGTCGTTCTGTGTGTCTGAGAAGCGACCCTTGAAGAAGGAGCCGGCACGTACAGCCCACAGTAACAGCAGAAACGATGTTAAGTTGCTGGACTCCACGTCGAGCATCCCTGCCCCAGACTCCGATTCAATGTCTGTGTGAGGAGCTCCTGTTGTCACCACCCTCCACCAAAGTCCTCCCTCGGTGGCATTTGAGAGACAGGCGTCGTGTCTCAGCGCCGCCCCCTGCTTGTCCGAGGTCACACAGGCACTGGGGGGCGGGGCTGGGATCCCGTCCCGACCGAAGGCTGGGAGAGATGCTGGTACCAGCCGCCCACGCAGCCTTGTCCCCACGGCTCAGCGTCCCCAGGTCGGGTGACCCACCGCTGGCCGTGGGTGCAAGTACGATTTCGCAGTCTCCCTCACCCTCCTGTCTCCTCGTCGTCCACCTACGGCACAGCCAGCACCGGACAGGGCAGGGCAGGACGGGACAGTGACAGACTGGCTGAGTCAATCCAGCAAACCAGCACCGAGCGGGCAGAGCTGAGGCCACTCCCTGGCCGGAGCCGGGGTCCCCGAGAGCATTTCGGGGTGTGACCGTGACAGGCGGCCTTGGGGGGACCGTTCTTGCCGAGAGGCTGATGAAGCCCCAGGTCCTCCTCAGCCGGTCAAGACACGCGTTCCACAGGCGCCGTGTGCTGGTCACGCTCCACCGTCTGGGGACACGTCCACTCGCCGGCCGCTGTCCTCGTGCGCCTCCTTGTCCTGAGTGACGTCCAGGGCCCAGATTCTCAGTCCTTCTCTCCCCCCAGCACGATGATCCAGGCATCGGGGGGGGGGCGGGGGGCAAAACGTCTGCGAGGTTTGTCCCGAGCCACGGCTCCAGCAGCGCTTAGCTGTCCATCTTCATTCAAAACAGTTCCGTTGGATTGTATTCTTGACAGCTGGCGCATCTGTGCGCATTTAAAACATAACGTTGACATTGGAGAATTTGTGTGTAACCACTTTATATTGAAGATGGAAGAAAACAAGCAACATTTTTTGGAAAATTATGCTTTATTTTTTCTAGAAAGGTAAAAACGCAGCTGCAATGCAAAATGTGTATATATATATATATTTGCCGTGTATGGAGAAGGTGCTGTGCTGGATCGAATGTGTCAAAAGTGGTTTGTGAGGTTTTGTGCTGGAGAGTTCTCTCTGGACGATAGTAATCAAACAGAGACATCAATTGAGAACAATGCATGTTCTACCACACAGGAAGTAGCCAACAGACCCCAAACAGCCAAATCAACCAAGTTATGGGTGAAAGTAAGAAATGGGTCTTTTATTTGATGGAAAACGAAACGGACCTTTGGCCCACCCGACAGGATCGTCAGGCTCCCAGGTAGCGTCAGAGGGCGGAGAAAGCCGGCGGCCGAGAACGAGGACTAACCGGCAAGAGCACCCTTTCGCCCGTCTGCCTCAGTGCGTCCCTCCCAAGTGCAAGGTCAAGAGCTCGTCATCACCTCCGTGCAGGGCTCGACGAGCCCAATTAGGGCACCGGGTTCCAGTAAACGCAGCTAAGGGTCTCAATGAACCGCATCCCAACCCCTGGACGTGCCTCTTTCGGGGGAATTGCTGCAACTGACTAGCTGCCAACTTTGTCATGGCCTCTGTGGGGGGCATCACCGAGGTGGGGTCCCCAGTACAACGCACATCAGGTCAATGTTCATTTTTAAAAGGGCAGCACATGCAGAGTATGTTCCCAATTAAGATTAATTTTAAGTGTTAAAAAAGATGGAATTATAAGAATGTACAATGGCAGAGGGGTTTTAATTGGAGGAGAAAGCCACCTTGGAACATCCCAATCATCTGGCGGTTTATTATACGGTTATGTTTCTGTGGCAAATGATAAAGGGATTAAGAATCAACCCAAACCATCTTCAAGAAGTGGAAAGAGAGCGAATGGTGAAAATTAAACATAAAACCTAGAAAACAGTTTTGTAGCAAATGTATTTTCTAGTCTTCACTTGGAGAACTCCGAAGCTCAGCCCGTTTAAGCTTGGGCAGCATTCTCCGTGTGAAATACAGAATGCTCACATTTCTGAAAACCCAAGGGGGGCCCCCAGGTTCCGTCCCCGATGGGAATGATGATCCATAACATGGACGGAGCGCGCCCCACCCCCGGCTCTGGGGATGGGCAGAGTCTCTCAACCCGCGGATCTGACTGCGAGATGGACGGACGGATGAGACCGGTCCCACCGCAGCTGCCGCCGCCGCAGGGCCGGGCTTGAGTCCCTGCGTCCCGAGGGCTTGCGCAGTGCGCTCACCCCCTCTGAGCCCCGGCTTGCTCACCTGTGAAATGGGCTTGTGAAGACAGATGCAGCCGAGATGAAGGGCTGACCTCAGAGCCCGGCACACACGTTATTCAACCTTCCCAAAACCGGATCCCTCAGGAAAAACAGAGTAACCTGAAACCAGAGTGCCTTCCAGAACTCTAAACATACTGAGCTGAAGCCGCCTTCAACGTTGTCTTGTCTCCCACTGCCGTGCGCTTGCTGCCGACGGGAGGAACACCAGGCGAGACAGGCGAGGGGACCGAGCAGGACAGTGGTGGCCGCGGAACGGGCACGGGGGTGTGACGCCCAGCACCCTCGGCGATGTTGTGGTGACCGTGTGCCGTGCCAGGCGGGTGCCAGAAACACCCGGGGACACTGTATGAAGTATGTGACTGCTCTGCCACTGTGCTGCCCCCTGAACCCAATACAGCATAATACTGAAACTCAACTGTAATTGAAAAAAATGTCAAGGAGTCCGGTGACGGCACTAGCACCCACACGCCTCCAGCCTCACCGCGGGCATCACCAATGATCTCGGTGTGCCAGCAACCCTCCGGCACAGAGAGCCGCGCCTTCCCCGAGGGTCTGGACCACGGCGAGGACACCCCTCCCAAGGTCCGTTCTGCAGGTAGAATGGCGGCCCTGGTGGGTGTCGGAGCTCGAGGGGGGCCCCTGAGCGGACGGTGAGGGCAGCGCCGGGGCCGCAGCTGCGGGGATGCCGGTCCCGGTCTCATGGAGCAGCCTTCGTCTGCTGCCCCAGGTCCTCATCCCTCGTCATGGCAACTGGCGCCCCCCGTGCAGCTGTGCTGAAGTTCAAATCACATGCACATGTGTGCGTCCACACCCACACATGTGCACAGCGCTGCACCTGCTTTACCCACGTGATCCTCCTGCCTCAAAATACATTTTTGAATTTTCCTGTCAGAAAATGATTGTTATTATTTTAGCTCTGCCTCTCCTGACCTCAACAGCGGCATTTAATACCCTTGACTAATGAGACACCAATCTCTCCCTCTTACATTCGTCAAATATTTAGAATCTCTTATGCCATGAGGATTGTTTAAAAACAAGGCTCAAACTCTGATACCAGCGAGAAAGTCTGCGGAGGATGTGACAGACAGGTGTTCATCCTGAGAAAATACTCGTCGGAGACGTGGGTGTAGCTGCCGCCGAGCACACCAGGTACCAGGATGCTGTGAGGGGAGCTTCCTGCTCCCCCCCTTCTCACCCCAGCCGGGACAGAGGGCCCTGCCTCAAACGCTGATTTCACTCGGTCAGTAGGGGGTACAAGAACTTTCCTAAAAAATTTTGTTCACTGATTTTTACAGAGAGAGAGAGAAACATCGATTCGTTGTTCCACCGATACATGCCTGCATTGGTTGACTCTCATATGTACCCTCCCCGGGATCAAACCCACGACCTTGGCGCATGGGGACGATGCTGTAACCGATGGGCCCACCCAGCCAGGGCCCCAAGTAATTATAAAAATGTCCTGTGAAATACGGGGAAGACTAAAAGCTGGCTGAAAACTATAGTTATTCCTCCTGTTTCCCCTGTCAACATCCTTTTTACCTGCACCCCAGTTCATCAGGCACGGGCAGCTGATTGTTATACATTTTATTAGAATCATAGAAAATAATACATACAGATAACCATAGGATACACACACAGGAATTTAAAGATACTTTTTATACTTTTCAATATGAAACAAAGTACGGATCTCACGGAGATAGATCGCTGGAAGCGCGGTGACGCAGAGTGACTGAGCTGAAGGGGATGCTCAGGGACGGGCGGGAACGAGCCAGTGTCCAGGAGGCAGCAGCGCGCCCCATCTCCGCATGCAGCGTGAGGTGCAGGCGCTGCCGGGAGTGCTGCCCCTTGTCTGGCTGGAAGCAGCGACGGCCTGATTTTCCTGGCTATATACAGTATATACAGACCTTGCAGGGAAAGTTATGGATACTTCTCTCCTTTGCATATAACGACTTCATCTTAAATGTAATCTCTACATGGAAAGCGACGCTCCATTCTTCCTGGGGCATGAACCTGCTGGCTTCAAACGCTGATAATTTTGCAGAGAACCACAAGGTTCTGCAAGATGTGATGTTGGTAAAAGAAGAGGTAAAAAAAATCGATTTTGCAATGTCTAGCACAATCTGCCGCGTCCACGGGGTCCCTACACATATGGCTGCGGAGCCGTGTCGGGGGGGACCCTTTGAACACCGTGCGTGGCAGGGCCGCCCGAGCCGCACGCATGGAAGCCAGCCTGTGGCCCGGTTCGGTTACAGACGCCAGTGGAAATGGAAATGCCTGGCAGACTCGTGCGGGTGGCCGGCTGGATTTCATTAAGAAACCATCCCTGTCATCTGAAACCGCGAGGGTCTCTTCACGGAACCGGAAACGGGAAATGAAAAGCCGTGCGAATTTTGCCTCATGTTTGGGTTGAGATTTGGGTCCTTCCTTGTTTTCTGCACCATGTGTTCATCAAGCCTGAAAGCTTGTTCATAGGGGTGAAGAAAACAATTTTTATCATTCTTCCTTATTTTTGAGAAAGGATAAAGTGGGATTGTTTCAATATCGTATCATTGAACAAAAAGAAAAGAAAAAGCACTACTGAATGGAATGGAAGCTTCATAAAAGGCGCCTGCTCCCCTGGCCGACACGGGTCCCTTCACACGAGCATCCGCACAGGCCGGGCGCCAGGGTCAGCGAGGGTCAGCCAGGCCCGCGCCCGCTTCCTTGCTCACGGTTACGGGGAGCTCCTGGGCAGACGCGGGTGAGCCGGCCACCTGGCCCTCTCCACGTGGACGGAGGGGCACAGAGAGAGCTGGGCTGACCCCCGGCCGGGCCGGAGGACGCCCTCGAGGCCGGGGGCCCTGCGTGAATCGCGTGCGCACTCTCCCCACAGGGGGGTTCACAGGCATTTGTGACCCTTCGACGTGACCCTGAGTCGGCCTTCCCGACGCCGCCGCTACGGCGGGAAAACCGCCTGGGGATCGCAGGAGCGTTTTTCTGCATCAATAATAAAAACAACAAACGTGAGTCTCCGCGTGGGAGCCTTTACCCACAGGCAGTGCTTGGAACGAGAGCTTGAGATCGTCCGTGTCAGAAGTCCGGAGTTCGTAACGTGGAAAGTCCTTTGGTTTATGTCAAATATTAAGGCATTTCAGAGTCTCCTGAAAGGATGCGCTGCATTTTAAGTTATGTTCCTATCATTCCTACGTAGAAAGTTAAAAATACAGAGCCGGAAAAAAACATGCATAATCACTGCCTTTCGTGAAAGCACTTTTTCGGTGACCAACGAGCTTCCCAGGAAACGGTCAGAAGGAGCCGCCGTCACCACAGTGCGTGGGCAGCAAGGAGCAGGGCCAGCGGCAGGCAGCTGGACACGGGGTGGGCGTTCGGCAGGGCTGACGTGGACCCCCTGGCGTCCGCCTCTGTCAAGGACAAGAAATGGCTCGTTAACCAGGGTCCCGCCGGCACCTGTGATCGGGCAGCAGCAGCGCTTTCCCCCCAAACCCGGGCCATGGCCAGAGGCTCCCCCAGGGCCGCACCAGGGACCGGCCCTCCTGCGCCTGGGCTGGGGGCCGAGCGCATCTAGGAAAACGCCGATGCGGTTTTCTTAGACGGTTCTAGGCTTTGTTCATCTACGTCACTTAACGTTAAGCTGCAAAAACAAGGTAAGGATCGTGCATCAATGTTTTAATTAAAGAAAACTTCACCGGATAAGAATTGGAAAGGTCTGTGCTTGTTCCCGTTGCACAGTTTTAGATACGTGGTTACGCATAATTAACAAAACATCATCTTTAAAACAAGGCAGGCGCCGACAGCCCATTTCCTCAGAGGAGGCCTTGTCCGCACCGTCAGAGTGGACGGCAGGCATCGCCGGATGCGGCGGCTGCTGACTCCGCGGCCCTCCAGAGGGAGGCGGCGGCCCGGCCCCACCGAGGCCCAGAGCCCGTTCCGTCCGACGGTCACGGGGCCGCCCTGAAATGTCCACTCTGGCCCGTGCGGTGTCCTCAGAACGAGACGGCATGTCGGCCTCATTTCAAAGCCATCATCTTTGCCATCCGTTGATTCCCAGCCCGGCTCCCTCCAAGTGCCCTTGCGGGACTCTCTGCCTCCCAGCAAGGTGTTTGCAGATTCCTGCCTGGTCCTGCCTCTCCTGGTCCGCGTGCCGCCTGGTCATCTGCTCAGTCTGAGCAGAGAGACAATCTCCTCGTCTCCACCCCCCCCCACCCCCCCCGTCAGCCAACGAGGCTCGAGGCTCGTGCCGAGCCCTCCAAGGCTGAGGGGAAGGCTTCCGCCTTGGGCGCCGGACGCTGGGGCTGGGCGGAGCTCAGCGAAAGACGGGGAGCAGGGGCGTTCCCGTCACTGAGAATCGCGGAGCGGGCTGTGGGGCCAGTGGCCCTGGCAGCACGGTGACCTGGGCAATGCAGGGGCTGGGGGCAGCCGCCCCTCCCCCGTGGCCGGAACCCCAGTGGAAGCCAGCCGGCCTCCCACCTGCGGACGCCCAAACCCACGGGGACACGGCCTTCGCCCACGGGTCGGGGGAGTCTAAACGCTGACCCAGGGGTGCGAAGGGCCGACTATGCCCCGGATGAAAAAGCCTGCACACTGTGAACCTGTGCAGGTCAAGGGTCAAACCTGTGCAGGTCGAGGGTCAGCTCCACTCAGCCTGAGGCCTGAAAACTCCAGATTTGTGATTTAGAAGATAATTTTTTTCCATCATCCTCACTGATAAAATACAGACCTGAGCCTGTTCCCCCCCCACCCTCCGAAAGCAGATTCCCAGAATGAAACAGGCTGCACCCCCATTTTTAAAGGAAAACTTAGCGTGAACCTCATCTGAAAACAGAAACAAAGAATGTTTTTTTTTTTTAGGTGTTTTTGGTCTGGCCAAATGGTTTATGACCTTAATAAGGTTATTCTTTCTACTTTTTAAAAGAATTGGTAAGATGTAACTATCACTTCTAGAAAGCAAATAACCTGAATATTAAAAACCTTTAAAAATTGGTGGGTTCAATGCTGCCCTTAAGGAATTCTGTTTCCACATGCAATCCAAAGGCAAACTCAGGCTCTGAATGTGGGAAAAAATGCCAATTCACAGTTTTGCTAAATACTTGCTAAATTTTCTGTCTTCCGGCTTTTATGTTTCTCCTAATTTTGCACATCTCCTGCCTCACCCCCGCCCCCCAAACCTCCTCGGCGCCCCCCACAAACGCGTGGTGGGAGGAGCGTGGGCAGACGCCCCCACCTCCTCGGGGCCGGTGACACGGACGCTGCAGGCACGGTGGTGCCCTCGAGCCTTACTGGTTATCCGTGGGACCCTGACGGGCTCGCTGCTGGCGCCGTCCCCTCCGTCGGTGGTCGCCCGGACGTGGATGACGTAGCCCCCGTCCTCCATGGGCAGCCGCAGCTCCGCCGAGGTCCCGTTGGTGCTCAGCACCCGCAGGCTGTCCTGGCCGCTGGTCCTGTAGAAAACCTGGAACATGGGAACATGCGTGCTCGCTACGGCGGGCTCCCAAGCTCTCGTGGAACCTGCGGCCGTGACCTTATTCAGTTTGCCGCAGCTCTGTCCAGGGAGGCTGGCCCACGGCAGGGTCCTCAAGTCCTCAAGCCCCAAGGCTGGGCAGAGGGAAGGTCACTGTGGGATGCGGGGCCGGGCGGGGCGGGGCGTTGGGCGGGACCGGCCCCATCGCCCCCGGGATGGGGGACACCGGACCGAGTGATCACAAACACCCAGCATTGCTCTCAGCGCTGCACACAGCCAGGAGCAGACGCAGCAAAGGGACGCGGATAATCCACAAACATTTTGTCCAAAATCTGCGCGTGAGCGAACTTATTTCACTTCAACTGCATTTAAGGAATCAGACGTTTCGGAAAAGGGCGTGTTTGCTGAACAGGTTGGCCCGGGCACGGCAAGATTGCCTTACGGGAAGAACCCAGGTCGCCCACGAGGAGGGAGCCCGGCCCGGCTGCCCGGAGGGCAGAGAAGGGACCGCGGCCGACCCAGGGCTCACCTTGTACCCCGTCACCTCCGACTCGTTCTCCGCCGCGCGCACCCGCTCCCAGCGCAGCAGCACCTTCGTGTCGGTGGCGTTCCAGACCACGTTGCCAGGCGGCTGGCTGGGGGCTGGGAGAGGAAGTGAGAGGTTAGTGCAGGGGTGGGTGCCGGCGTGGGGGGCACCTCCCTGGAGCGGACGTACACGAAAATAAAGCGACTCTGGGTTGGGGGTGGATTGCATACACCCCCACACGAAAATTTCAAAAGGTCGCCCGAGGGCCCGGGGATGTCAGGAGGACCTGCGTGGCTCGGGACTGCAGGGGCCGGCACGGGTCTGGCTGCTGTGGCCCATCCGTCCCAGACACACACTCCTGGCAACCGACCCAGAAGCTACGTACGCATCTTCTTGGTGGTGGCGTTGACCGTGGCGCTGAAAGGCCCGGCGCCCGCGCTGTTGTAGGCCCGGACGGCAGCGTGGTACGCCTGGTGGCTCCGCAGGCCGCGCAGCCGGGCCGAGGTCTCCCCGGCCCCCACCGTCACTCTGCGCGGCGGGCCCTGCTCTCCACTGCTCCAGTACCGCACCTGAGGGCAGAGCAGGGCAGAGCCACCCTCAGGCCCCGGAGCTCTGCTGTGTGGGGCGCTGTGTCTTTCCTCATTGACTGAACACGTATTCACGAGGCGCCTACTGTACGCTGTGCCCCACCGGGCTCTGGGCCATGGAGTTAACGCAAAGGGTGTCACCTCATCAGAAGCCCCCGAACGCTGCTCTGTGGGGGCCAGAACTAAAGAGGAGGCACCCGAGGCCCCGGGCCTGTGGAAGGCCTTCGATACGTCCGCCCCCAGGAGGAGGGGGAGGTTCTGGCGGCCGGTCGCTGCGCAGAACCGGACGTGAGTTCAGGTCTCCGTTCCCACGTCCAAGTGGAAATGCTTCAACCGGGGAAAATGCCGCCACACTGAACACGGCGTTCGATCAAACTGATCATAGGCTCTTACTTTGGCTTTCCTTTTAAAACTGTGTGAACATGCACTAAACTAAAAGAAACAAGCAGTGACATTAATGTCCCCGATTTCCGTGAAAATTTTCCCAAAAATATTTATACAAGGCTAGGCACGGTTTTCTACACAAAGAAGGAAAAGTCAGGAGTGACTGAAGACAAAGAGCCGTCTGTCCTCTTGGTTGTGCTCGGAGAAAAGAGCAGGCGACCCCGGCTCGCTGGGGCTTCAGAGGTGTCACCACTGCGCGGCGGGGCTGGCGCCCGGAGCTGCCGAGCCCTGGGCAGAGGGAGGGGGACGCCGCTGCGGGACACGAAGGCGCCGTCCACGGAAGGCAGTGGAAGCAGATCGCAGCGGGCAGGCGCCCGCAGACCAGGAAGACGGGGGGGGGGGGGCGGCTGGCGGACCCTCAGATGAGTCTCCTCCGCACCGCGGGCAGTTCACCGAAAGGGAGACCCAACTCAGTATTGAAGACGAAAATCGTGATGGAACTCAGCTGAGGGCCAGGGGGTAATTACAGAGCCCAGAACGTGCTTCATGGGTAAGAGGCCCCGAGGAGGCCCCGAGTGTTCCAACCAGAGTTCCGGAAGGAGGGATCTGGGCAAGAGACAGAGAGCACCTGAGAATTTTCCAGAAATGAAGAAACCCGGGGATTCAGATGCTCTGCACTCCGCCCACAGACGCAGCATCACACCTGCACTGAATTACGCAGGTCGCCCGCGGGAGCCAGGAAGTTGGGCGGCGGGCATGGAGAGAACCCACACGCTCGGTGCAGAGGACGGCTTCCCGCCACTCGTCAGGCCGGGTGCCGCAGACCCCCCACCCGCCCCCTGCTGGGGGGCATGTTCCCAGACGCCAGGTGGATGCCTGGAGCCACCGGTGGGACTGGCCGGCCCCTAAATTATACTCTGTTTCTTCCTGTGAACACACACCTGTGACAAAGCTGATTCACAAACTGCACACAGTAGGGGATGAACCGCCAATCACACAGTAGGACAACTGTAACAATACACCTCCTGCTCCTTGGACAGCTTACGAACTAAAACCTCCAAGGTGTTGACTTGTGGAATCCCCGTTACATTTTCGGAGCCGGGTGGACCGCGGGGCTCGGTATCTCGGGACGGGGACCGCGGACGCGGGCCGGGGAGCTGACAGGCTCAGACTGGCGCTCTGGGTGTGCGGCACACCCACCGGAGAATTCTTCCTTCGGGACCGTAAAACCCTTCTGCCGCGTCTCTTTACGTGGGTAAGTGAGCAGAAACAAAGTCGAGGATGGCGGGATTTAAAACGTGGCCGCTGTTTCTGCGAGGAATTTGGCCATTCCAAAAACGAACAGCCCTAGGAAGAGTCCTTAATACCACTGCGGCTGAGACCGCGCTGGGTATAAACTTAAAATGAAACGCGGTTTATGAAAATAATGTATTGGAAAATGGCACCTTTTTTAGCCATTGGAGTACAGGTATGAAGTCTAAACTGCTATTTTAGCGGACTAAAATAATTCTGTTTATACTCATGGATTTTTGGAGATAAGGACTTCAATTGAGCCGCTAGACCAAACACATTTAAGTAAGTATCAGGCGGGCAAAGGTGCCTTCGGCGGCGGTGTTTTAGGAGAGAAACCCAGGTCTACGGTCTCTTCTTCCTCTTCCTCGGTTCTCCGGCCTGGGAGGGCCCAGGCCTGGAGGGTTAGCCCTGCAGGCCCCTCGCCCTCTGACCTCTTGTGGGTTTGGGAATGGACGCAGGAGGTGGGGGCGGGCTGGGCCTCAGGTCCGGCCCCCCAGGCTGAGCTGGGGTCTGGCAGGAGGTGGGGAGACAGCTCCGCTGGGGCTGCCTGGCTCTGAAAGGCGCCTGCCCCTCCCAGTCGGGGGGGGGGGGCTTTCCCCTTCTCCTGTTTTCCGCTGGGTTGAGAGTGAAGTTAACCCTTCGCCTGGCAGCAGCGGATGAGACTCAGCAGGCCCCTCTCTCCTTCCCGGCAGAATTTTCACATTCTCAGAAGCCTCCTCCAGGACTCGCCATCCCCTTCCCGTCCCTGTCCGGATGCTGGGGAGCAGGCGCAGCCCGCCCGGCAGCGGAGAGTCTCAGTCTGGGGGCCGCACGCCCGCCCACTGGGGCACGTCCCCTGCCCAGCGCTTCTATAAACCGACAGGCTGCGGGAAAACACGCTCGTCTGTACCATCTGCCAGGTCCAGACCTGTTTCCAGCACCTAGCAAGGTCCGGGCCCAACACGAGTTTCAGGACGCTGTCTGTGGCCAGCGCACGGGATCCCCGGGGTCCCCGCTTCCCCCGCCCTGAGCTCTGAGCTCGGCCTTCCCTTTGTCGCTGGCACCCCGTCCCTCCGTCCACGGGCACAGGAGCTCGCCGGCTCGGCCGGGACGCCACCACAGCCCCAGGAAACGAGCTCTCCAGCGAGGACTTCATCCCGCCAGGGGAGCTGGCCCGTGCGCAGCCCTCACGGGGAAGCCGGACCGGGTCAAGGCCACGTGGGAGGAACGGCGCCCGGGCAGCCGGCCCACCACGGGGAGCTCCGTGCCTGCGGTGCGGTGTGGTTTCCAGGTTGGTGTTTACATCCTGACTGACGCCGGATGTTTTCCTCAGTCTAATTACATACACCATCTCTGAAGACGTCCCCAATTAGGATGTCTTTGTCTGAGCTGGTCTCTGTCCTCTTCACACTTCCAACAGCCCCGGGGAGAGAAACGCACCAGCTGCTCCTTAGGGGCTGGGATCAGGCCCCGTGGACGGCCGGCCTGCTGCTCAGCAGCAGGTGCTGCGAGGCTGCACCCGGGACTCACCCCCGGGGAAGACATGCCCTCACCCCCGCCCCACCCGCCTCCCGCCAACTGCAGGTAGTGGGAACACGGCCCGAGTCACACGCTCGGACCCCGCTGTTTCCACGTGACTTCACAGGGTGCCACAGATTCCCTGCCAGAGAAATCCACCCCGAGGCCCCAAATTCAAAACAGAAACAGGGAGGTCCCCGGGCCTCTCTGGGCTGCCGGACAATGGCTGTGAGTTAGGGAGTTTACTGTTATCACCTTAGTTGCAACGACTGCTTCAGAGAGAGGACTCCGTATCTCACTCAAGGCTGTGTGAAAGCAGCCCGCCGGGGGCAGAACCGGATGTGGCACAGGTGTGACCTCAGGGCCACGCTCTGTTACATTACAGGTGTGACCCGGGCGTCCCCCCCACCTGTCCTGGCAAAGCCATTTGCCCACTTGTGGGGCGCCGCCCCGGCTGCCACCGTCCAGGGCGCTCGGATGCACAGCCACAGGACCAGAGGGGTTCCCACGCCCAGGCTCGGGGGCCCTGCGTGGGCTGACCCGGCTGCTCTGCCGCCCAACTGCTGGTCCTTTCCTTCCTCAGCTCCGCGCTCCCTACTCCGGTCAGCTCGGCCAGTGTCCTGTCACTGACACTCAGGAGGACGTCCCCACGCGTCCGTCCAAAAGTGTCCGTGAACGAGACCCGTTCCCAGGGGTCTGGGGTCCGTGGGCCCAGGACGGTTCTGGGTGCTCATCTTCAGCGGAAAATTCAGGTGAATCTGATGACCGAGGTCCATGGGACACACGTGAGCCTCACACTGCTGACTGATCCTTTCTCGACCACGTTCACGCAGGCCGGTGCCTATTTGGCACCAGGGACGGGACCTCCCTCAAGCTCAAATGACACCTGCGGGTGTTCACGCGAGCTGAGGTGCTGGGGGCGTTTCAAGGGAAGCCGGACTTCGGCCGAGAGGTCGCTGTGGAAAACACACAGGCGAACGTGGCGGCACCCGGGCAGCAGCTGGCGGGCTTTCCCAGGACTCACCTCGTAGCCGAGCAGGCGGCCGCTGCTCAGCCTCCACGGCACGGCGCCCCAGGACACCTGGATCTCCGAGGCAGACAGGCTCTGCGCCGAGACCCGCGGCGGTGCTGCTGCGGGCTCTGCTCGGGGACACAAGGGGAAGCGCGATTTCAACGCCAGCAGCACATTGCAAAAGCAACCGAAGCTCCCGGGGTCGGCCAGCATGTTAGCGCATCGGAAAATTTCGACAACAGGCAGTGAAAGTATCTGGAAACACAGACCATCACATGCAAACAGAGGCCCCGCCGATGTCCATTCCTGAGGACCCGACGGCATCGGGACCCTGGGGCGTCTCCCTGCTCGGAGGCTGCAGAGGCCTGGGCGCCCCGTCCGGCGGGTCCCGGACGCCCCCCTTTCCCTCCCCTTCCCTTCGTGCTCCCCGCCCACTGCTGCTCTCCTCCCGGCTCCTGCCAGGGCCCCGCCGCGCCCCCAAAGGCTACTGGTTGTCCCTCTCTAACTTCCCGATGACTGAGGGCTACGGACGTGGCCTCTGCACCAGCGGGTGGCTGTGTGGGTGCAGGCCGCTCACACCCCGACCTGGGCAGGGCGCCCTTCGAAGGGGTGGACACGTGATGCACCGACTCGGGCCCCCCCACCCCCAGCAGCAGACACCGCTGCAGGCTCCGGCCCCAGAGCCCTGCCCCCTCAGTGCAGCCCTGAGCAGAGATCCCCCCTCCCTGACCCGAATCCACCCCGTCGTTAACCGACCCTGCTCGCCGCCATGGCTGGTGGGTTCCGAGGCAGCACCCTGGTCCAAGCCGGGGCTCCTGGGAATTTGCAACTTGGTTTGGGAACAGGAGGGATGCGTGGGGCCCATCGACCCCGTCCTGGTGTGCTAGGAAGACAGCCCGTTTCGGGGCCCAGGCCTTCGCTGATGAAGGCTCTTGACGAGGCTTTCTGGTTAACTCTTCCTCTGCTTCCACGAGAGACCCCGGAAATTCCCAAAAGACCCCTCAGGTGTTTCACAGACCAGCACCCTCCGTCGTTTTGGGCACTCGGAGCCGAAGGACCCGTGACGGAGTCCTCGGGGGCGGCAGGAGGGGCCACAGGAGAAGGAAGTGCGCACGCAGGAAGGGTCAGGGCTGTGTCTATCCCTCCCCACGGCGCCCGCCCTCCGGGCCGGGGTGCCGCACACCCCTGCTTCACTGGGCCCCGACCCTGACCCGCCCTGGTCCTGAAAGCCCAGCACCGCTCGGAAACGGGGTGTGCATGGGAGCAGGAGAGCAGTCTTCCTCAAAGCTGCTTGTGACACGCTTGTGTTTCTACTCAGAGAAACGGGGGGCCCTGGGGTGGGGACGAGGGAAAACGGAGTCCCTCCTTGTCTTTAGGAGCCACGGCCACCGGCCGCAGAGGACGCAGCTAACAGTGTTTCGCAGCTCGGTGAGTGGGCTCGGCGGGGGCACGTCTATCCCTGTCATTCGCAAGCTTCCACTGCCCCACGTGGGCACCAGACCCCCTCAGCCCCTGCAGGTCGGCCGGCCGGGAGAGGCCCGAGGAGGTCGCCTCGGGGAGGTCGCCTCGGCCATGACACCTGCTGACCCTGCAGCCGTCATCGGGCAGAGGCTGCGGCTCCCAGCAGCTCCCGACATCGTGAGGCCTTGTGATGCGGGACAGTCCCGGGGTTGGGGGATGTGCGGGCGGACGGGGTGGAGAGAGCGGGTCCAGGCGAAGGGCCCGCCGGGCACAGCTCCCAGCTGCCTGGCCTCTACCCTCCCACTCAGCCCCTTGCTCTGTCACGGTCGTGGTCACCGGCATCGGAGCCACCGTCACCCTGGAGACCAGGGCGCTTCCCGGGGAACCTCCTCCTCTGAGCCCGAACGGGGACGCTCAGCAGGGCGTGCGCCTCCACCTCGCAGCCCGGACTCAGGAGGTTCCCTGCACAGACCGTCCCCGAGGGTGACGCCTCCAGCTGCCCAGAGTCTCCTGTCGACGAGCGGCCCTGGGAACCTGTGACTCCCACCATCCTGCACCCGAAGGCACACACCTGAGGTCACAGGGAACCGCCCCCCCCCCCACCATCACCTGCCCCCCCCCCCCAGGTTAGCTCAGGGACAGGCCAGCAGGCCTGTGGGCAGAGCTGACGGACAAGCCCCGAGCCCGTACCTTCCTCCGCGGAGAACACGGTCGTCACGGGGCTGAAGGGCCCCTCCCCCTTGCCGTTGTACACGCCCACTCGGGCCTCGTACAGGGAGAACGGCACGATGCTCTCGTTCCGGAAGACGTATCTGGGGGTGTCTGCGGACGGGACCACGGTCTGGGTCCAGCTGGTGGCCCCCAGCGGGCGGAAGGCGACGACGTACCCAAAGCCTTCCCCGTTCTGCAGCTCCTCCGGGACCGGCTGGAAGGACAGACACAGCCGGTTGGCGGCCCCGACCCCCACGTGGGGCCGAGCATGGGCCGCCATGATCCGCAGCGTGCGGGGCGGCCCGGAGAGGAAGCCCGTCGGGGGAAGCGGGCGCGTGAATGACTCTCTCGCAGCCGGGCCTGCGGGGCCCTCTTCAGGGCTCGGGGACGTGGGAGCGTCGGGAAGCCCCAGTCTGAGTTCCCAACGAGGCTGATGACGGTGGTGGTGATGACAATGATAGTAAGTAAGTGGGTAACCTCATCTCTCGCGCCAACTAAGAACCATCCAATCCCACCCTGACAGGATAATTAAGCCCCAAAAAGCAAAACTAGGAAACAAGGAAATAAAAACAATGCGTTAAACTCAAGGTGGTATTGGCGTCGAGTCAAAAATCCCCACTGACATCCCATCACGATCTCCTCACTTTTATTTTTTCAACGGCGTCTGCAAATAACGCAGACAATTGTAGCTGGTGTCTCCGGCTCTAAACGTGTTAATTAAGACCGTCCCTAATTATGACATGAAGCAGCAGCTGAGAGGGTGGCCAGCAGGCCAGCACCGGTGGCATCTGGGAGGGGTGTGTCCCCTGCGGGCGGCCGTCACCGGCAATGGGGCAGCCGCTGCGTGGAGACCCGCAAGGCCAGCTGGACCGTCAACAGCCAGGACCCAACTCCCCCCTCGGTTTGCCAGCCCAATGGCCGTGGGCAAATTATTTAACGACTCTGTGCCTTAGCGTCTTGTCTATAAGTTGTTGCAAGGATGTGATTTAAAAATACGCAAATTGGTCGGAGCAGCGCTTAGCACAGGGTGGCTTTAAGAGCGTGAGCTGCCGGCAGGACTCCAGACCCGTCCCGGGAGGCCCGGCAGCTGTGGGGACAGCCGGCTCCGGGGTGGGGGAGGGGCAGCCGACACTTACATCCCACGTTATCACCAGCTCGGACCGGCTTCCGCCTCCACCGCTGACCTCGGAAGGGGGCACCTCTGGAGCTGGGGGCGAGGGAGACAGGGGTGAGGCCCTGCGAGAAGGCACTGGCTGGCTTGTTTCTGGTGTTCGAAGCAACTTCATCGCCAGCACACTTTACACATATGTGTGAGTCTACCGGCGATGCATGCATTCACGTGTGCACAGCCGACCCAGGAACAACACAAGCTCGGACACGGGTCCTCCTCCCCGAGCCCTGGGCGGTTTCCCACTGCGGTCGGGGTGTCTGCGGGTGCAGGGACCCGGCTGCGCACCCTGATCTACCACGTCCCCTCGGAGCCGGGAGCTTCCTCAGGCTTTGTCGCCCACAGTCCCCAGTGGGAGCTGCGGTGTGACTGCAGTGGTTGGGTGGTCAAAGGCTCCCCCGGGCCGTCAACTGTGCGGGGTCCGTGCCCCGCCTTGTTCCAGGGTCGGCTGTGTCTGTCTCTGGGGCACGGTCACATCACTGACGCTGGCATGACATCATCAAAGATCCAAACAGCAAGGACGGAGGGCTGAAGGCCATGACACGAGGAAAGTGATCCCCGGGGACGATCCAAGGATGATGCCATGCTTGGCCCAATGGCGGCTTCACACGCACGTGCCCAGCCCTCGGCCCTCACGTCCAGCGACCAGCTGCCCCTCCCAAACCCCCCGCCAGATGCCGCCCTCTCATGGGCTCAGAGGGTTTAGGCTGGGGAGCCCTGGGCACCGCGAGGACGCTGGATCCCTGCCGCCTCGTCGGGTCCAGCTGCGCCCACGGCGCCGAGAACGCGCAAAGCCCAGGGTGGACACTCCCTCCGCGGGTCACGCGAGCGAGCGCAGCACCTCTCAGACGAGGTCCCCTACGTCCCCCGCACCTGGCGGCAGCTGGTCCGCGTCGTTCCAAGTAAAACGCGCCCCTGGAATTGCTGGAACGGACACCCTGACAGCCGCTTGGCCCCACGCGCGGCCTGACTGACGCGAGAACTTAATTTGAGACGTCACTTTCCTTCACACCCCCTCACGTCACAGACGTCACAGGGAAAGCCTCCCGGTCGCCCGGACGCCTCCGTGACGTGACGCTGGGCGCAGCGGTGACGCTCAGACACTCTTAGAATTGCAAGCTGGTCTTAGGGTCACCAGGAGCAGCTTCCCCACGTGGAGAACTCGGACGGCGATTCTCTAACCGAACACTCACGGGGCCAAAACGTGCCTCCTCGGCGACAGCCTCAGCTCGTCCCCGAGCTGCTGGCTCCCTGTCGTCACTGCCCTCCCACCTGTCTATGCAAACAGCACCTGCCCCGTCTGCAGGGTGTGACTGTGTCGGGGGGGTGCTCGTCACCACGAGTGACGAAACCGTGCTTGCTCAGCGTTCACCAATGAACGCCGCGGTGCACGGGACTCCTGGACACGTCACGCTGCATCAGGCCTCTGACAAACACCACCTGGCCATCCCCAGTCCTGCCGAGGCGTGGTCGGGTCATCGCCACGACGCATTGCTGCGGCTGGACCCCACTGGCCTGGGCACCAAGGGACATGGAATCCACACCCGGGAGACCTGCCAACCCGTTACTCAGGAAACAGAACACTAACCTGCCTCTTCGGTTCTTACTTTTTCTGAGGGTAAACTGGGCTCTCCACCTCCGATCCTGTTGCTGGCTACAACCCGAAACTCGTACTCCACCCACGGACTCAGCTCGACCACGGTGGCTGTGCGGGCGTTCCCGTCGAGGAGCCCAGGCACTGCACAGGAGCGGGCCAGAGAGTGAGGGTCCGCGGCTCTCGGTGCTGACCCGTGGCACGCTGCCCGGTGCGGGCGGCGTCCGCCTGCCCCCTGTACCTGTTGTGGCGGTTTGCCAGCCCACAGAGAAAGGGGTCCTCGCCTGGATGGAGTAGGACGTGATGGGGCTGTGGTTGTCGGCGCCTTCTTTCCAGGAGAGCTGAGCGGTGGTGTCTGTGATTTCCTCCACCTTCACGCTCTCGGGTGGCCCAGGGGAACCTGCGGGAGGCAGGGCCCATCAGTGGGGAGCTGACCATCCACATCCTCCTCCTCCACCAAAGGGAAGAACACGCCACGGGGCCACTGCCACACCTCCAACGGCCCCCAATCTCAAACCACCCGGAAAAGCCTGCTCACCTGCAATAAAGGCCCCCTCCCTCCTCCCACACACACGTCTGTGGCTAGAGCTTAAATCAGAATGTGGGGCAGTACCTCCGAGGCCCGGGCACCCCCCACAATGGCACACGGTGCTGGCTCCGAGGCCCCCACTCGGCACTCCTGCTCCTTTCCACGTGCAGCATCCTCTCCTGCGCCTGTGCAGCCGGCCCCTCCACCCACTCACCGCGAGGGCTCGGGAGGCCCAGCTGCCGGGGCTGCTTTGCCCCCTGGGGCGGGGGCCCTGTCCAGCCCAGGAGCAAATCAGCACCTCGGACAGCGGCTCAGATCCTTCGCCTTGGGCATCCCGGGAGACCGGATCCTGGCTTCCTCGCACACACGCAGACATGTGTGCAGACACATGTGCACACATGCAGGCACACACATGCACACACGCAGGTGCGCACACACACGCAGACACACACGCACTCACACACACCGTCACCATCCCCTTCCACAGCACACACAGTTTCTGCGTGACCGACATGCTCACACCGGCCAGGCAGCGGCTGCAGGTCGCTTGTCACCGGGAGACTGTGTGAGGGCAGTGCTGAGAGGGTCATTCCTTTGGATCCGCACCCACCCGACAGTGCCACGTTCTCGGGGGACGAATCAATACCAGAGCCCCCGGGCTCCCAAGCCCCCCATCCCGGAGATTCCCACACGAGGGAGGCTCGGGTAAGACGTGAGGCCAGAAGCAGGGCGCGTGGATGGCTACCTCTGACCACGAGGTCGGCGGCCGACGACACGCTGTCCACGCCGCTCCGCACCACGCAGACGTACCGCCCGCTGTGCTTCAGCTGGACGTTTCTGATCAGCACATCGCCCGACGAGCTCTGCTGGGCACACAGGCAATGAGCACACTTCTGCTTTGCAAATGCAGAGCAAATGAAGGCTGCGGGCAGGCCCCCCACCAGGTGGAGCCTGCCCCCCGTGAGGAGACTGCATGGGCGAGACAGGGGAAGACAGACCCGACGGAACGCGGGGACATCGGAGCCGGTGAAACCCCGGCCAGCCGGCAGAGGGGCCGGGTGGCCGGTGAGCCTCTGGGCGCTGACTGACGTTCCAGAAGGAAACGTGGGCAGGGATCACAGTCCCAGAGTCATTTCCGTGCACTGGGTGGCTCTTGTCTGCACACCCTCGCTCAGCACCCGCCCCCCGCTTCTCCGTGCCCTGTCTCTGTGCAAACCTCCCGAGAAGGGGGGAGCATGTCAGACCTGGGGGAGAGGCGGCCGCGGGGCAGGGGCTGCCGTAGTCCAGCCACACCGGGACTTACACACCAAAAGCCGCTAGGTTCAGCTTCACCGCGGAACGTAGGCACCGTCAACAGGAACCCCTCACATGGAGGAATCAAACCGTTTCCAACCCTAAAGGGACCGGCTGTCCATCCAGAGGCTCCTGGTGCCTGATTAACGGAGCCCATGTGGTGGTTCTCAAAGCTCAGCTTCAAATCGTCCTCGTTTTGGAAGAACGTAAAACCACGTTCCCAGAAAGACTGACTGAAGGCCAGTATCGTGCATCAGTAAAAACAGGGATTGAAGCAAAACCATTCGGAAAGCAAAGCCATTTCAAAGGGATCACTTACAGGAACATCTCTAAGCCGGGACAGAAGAGGAAGCGACCGTGTTTATCTTACTTACGGAAAAAAGAGTGTGACTCAGTTTCTACTACCCGCGGGCAGATGGGTTCTGCCGCCCGGCTCTGGGGCAACCCCTGCGATCTCCGGTGGGGCGACCCCGTGACCGTGGCCTCAACCCTCAGGCCACCCCCTGGGCTGCACCCGCCTCACCCCCACCCCGCGTCCCGGGAGGAGGCAGATGTGAGGTGACTGAAGGCTGCCATTCAACGATAATCCAGAAACTCTTAGCTCAGCAACCTCACTGCTGCCACGTTGAACTTGGCTTCTCCCTCTGTCTCCTCCTCAGCATCATGTAGAGATTTATCCCCAGACAGAATCCCCTCTGCTCACTGCCCCTACAGGAAGACTTCAGGTTTCGGGGGCTCCGTCCACTCACAGCAGCTGGACTCTGATTTCTGCGGAAATCTCCGTTTCCGGTGAAGTAGGAATGTTGCCGTTAAACTCGACCGAGGCAGCGATGCCACAGTCACTCTTCTCCCCGGCTCATTCAGCAGTTCTGGAGGCATCTGGGCACAGGGGCCCGGAACACGGCTTTCCGTGTGTCCTTGGAGTTGAGGGTGCCCCTTCCGCGCACACGGCTCTGCTTCTTCACTCCCAGTTTGACCGGTGGCCAGGGGGACGGCGTCGCCAGCTGGTGAGCACACCAAACCACCTTCCGGCAGAGGTGCAGCGGGACTGACCTCCGGGGAGACAGAATTTAATGGCCTTTCACTCGGTGCAGCGGGGAGAGGGAGGGGCTCACGGAGGCATGGAGATCGCAGGAACCGCTGGTTATGCCTCAAGCACCGAGGTGGCGTTGGGTGGATGAACCCACGGATGAAAAATGCAGCAAAAATCAGGAGGGACACCCGCCTCCGTCTCCCGCCTCTCAGGAAAACCCGTCGCTGGTGTGCTTTCCCAGCGGTTCCCTCCCTCGCCCTGTCATCTCCCGGTGCTGCTTTAGGACGTGAAGCCCGGTCAGGGGACAGGCATCCACGTGCCAATGAGTTGCTTTCACGGATCCAGGAGTCTGCTGAGTAAAGACGAAGCAACGTCACCGGCACAGGCCCCGCCCAGGAGCCCCGGAATGAACGGGGCTGTCGAGGTCTTGTTCCCACTGTGGGGCCGCTGGCTTGGCTATCGCCGGGGACGGGGAGTGGGCGTGTGGATGGGCAGCCACTCCGGAGGCTGTTTCGTGACCTAAGACGACGAGATGTTCCCAGGAGTCCGACCCGGCCGCTCCCTCCGAGAGTGTCCCCCGCGGAGGCGTGCGCCGGTCGTCGGGAAGGACGTGTGGGCAGGGAAGTCACCGCCGCCCCTGTGGCAGAACCGGGGTGTGCACCCCCTCTGAGCCCCCCTCCCTGGCCTTCTGCTGCATCGGGGGTTCAGGCTGTCTGTGAGGAGGTCCCCCACCCTGGCTTTCCCCTTGGCTCCCCCCACAGGTCTGCTGAGGGGCCGACGGTGAGTGAGGGGGGTCTGCCCCCCAACACCCCTCCCCGCAGGGCTGTTCTGAGTGATTGTAACAAGAACCAAAAAACCCCCAAGTCTGGCCTGGACACCCCCTGCCCCTCAGCAGCGGAGCGTGAGCCCACGACGCAGACCGGGGGCACGCCTCTCATCTCCCAGTTTCACCGAAGGAAACAGAAACTGGGTTTGGTGCGAAGGATGACTATCCTTGGACTACTTTCCGGTGAAAAGCAACATCTAAAATTTTAAACTCAGTATAAGAAACACAGTTTAAAAATCAGTTTTTAGCGTCATAAAAAAGTTCAGGATTTTGACTGCCACATTGTAAATTGCCCCAAATGAACCGTTCATCCTTCACTTCCTTATCCATGTTCACATCAATTAAATGGCGTAATAAAATGTTATGTCTTGAAAAGTGAATGAATTTCTTTCTGAAACTGGAGCATAAAATCTCCGCCAGCGTAACGACTTCAATTCAACAACGGAAAGGCTAGCACCCCCCAAATGCAACCCAGGCCCATCCCCCCGGCTCGTGGCCGGTCGGCACCAAAGCAGCTGAGTGTCACGGCTCCATCCCAGCAGGAGGAAAAGAGCTGAACCAACGAGGAAACCAACAACTCTCCTTAGTCCCGGCAGAGAAGGAACAAACCCACAACCTCCGAAACTGGGGAGACGACAGGCCGAGGGGCCTTCAGCCTCAGGACGGCACTGAGCTCCGTGAGCAAAGGCATGATCCTGGCGGTACCGCCCCCCCCCCATGTGCCGCATCTGCCTTCAACCCCAAGGCGAGGCCACCGCGGGCCGTGTGGACAGGAGACGCCCAGCAGGCAGACACGCAGAGCGGAGGCCGCCTACAGCTGGCAAAGGGGTGGTTCCAGGCAAAGGGCGTGAGGCCTCCTTTTGAAGGAATTAAAATACTCTGCAATCGACTTTGGCGACGATGCAAAATCCAGTGACCGTACCCCAAACGCTCAGTTGCTCACACTGAGTGGTCCACTGTGTGGCACGTGGGTGGCTTCTCAGTGATGCTGTAAAGGACACTGGTGCCCACCCAGCAGGACTGGCAGGGCCCGGCCTCCTCCCTGTCTGGGGTTGTGCGGCCCCCCCATCCCCTGTACTTGTCAGACTCGCCCCCAATTCTGATGCGTGATCCCTCCAGGAGCAAAGAGCTCCCAGAAGGTCTGCAGCACTGCATGGTGGGAGGAATATGGAAAATTCTAGATACTATGAAAGACACAGGAAAACGGGGAGGAGGCAGGCCAGCATCGCAGGCAGCGGAGCCCGGGCTCGCGGGTGAGGCGGAACACGGGTCCCAGCTGCTCCGATCACGTCTCGGCCTGCGGTGACAGAGACGGGGGCCGGCCTGGCCAACGGCAGACTCCCCGACTGGCGGGTGCAGCTGGTTCTCGGGCCCTCCGCTGCAAAATGCTGATCGAAGCCGCTGGGAGGCGGTGCATCGCCAGCACCAGGCACTGCCTCGCGGTTCTCCACAAAGTCTCAATCCCGCCTCGCAACTGGAATTCTTTTTATTTGACTTTATTTGCTGATTGATTGATTTGAGAGAGAGACACAGACGGAAAGAAACACCGATTTGCTGTTCTACTCGTTGATGCGTTCATTGCTTGGCTCTTGCCTGTACCCTGACCGGGAATCGAACCTGCAACCTTGGTGTATCTGGATCATGCTCTAACCAGCTGGCCTTCCTGATCGGTTCCCAGTCAGGTGGAACCATCACAACGGAGGAGACAAGGGAACACTGGCAAGCATCTGTGTTTTGCTTGAATCACGATGACCACTCTCTCCAGCCTGGCAGCGCTGGGCAGGGAAAAACCCATTTCAGACCCTCGGTCTCTGTGCCTGAGCCACAGCAAGGCCATAGCTCACGTCAGTGCCGTCATGGGGACCAGCTGTGAAGGAGGCGGGACTCAGTGAAACCGAGGCGCTTCCTGGGCAGCTTGTCCTTGGACGGCAAACACTGTGCCCAGATGCCATCCCTCCCATGGGCAGCCTACGACAGAACCGTCAGGGACCACGTGGCCTCGGACGCCACGTTTAACTGCGACCACACGCTCCAGGTGGCAGCAGACGTGCTCACTTTCTGGTGATTCCGAGGACCCCATTCAGTCCCGACAGACCTGGGAGCCCCGAATCACGAGGGTGACAGGCGTTTCTGGAGCCACCCACGCGTGTAATCAGCGGGGCCCGAGCGGCGGGTCTGCAGGCAGCAGCAGGAGGGTGCAGGACTTACCCCGCCGACCTTCTCCAGGTGGGACCCGCCCCCGCCGACATCCGCGAGGGCCCCGTTGAAGTACCAGGCGAACGCCGTGCGCAGCAGCGGGTCGTGCTGCGCCTGGCAGGGCAGGAGCACGCTCTCACCCACGGCCACGTCCATGTCGGGTGGCGCCACCGTGATCCGCGTGGGCTCTGGGGCGACAAGGTTCGGGGCAGAAGGTCACCATCGCGTTTCGACGGAAGTCACTTTCACAGGCAGGTTGTTGGTTTAAGTCACAGTGCGTGTGTTTGGACATGCACACGCACGTGCTGGTCTAAGTCAGAGCCCATCTGCCTCCTGGGTCTCCCCTCCCCACGTTCCCTCTCCCCCCGCTTCACCCACTCAGCAGCGGCAGCAGCGCCCGCCCCCGCCCCCTCCTCTGCTCCTCTGCCCACTCCCTCTGCCACTTCCCGCCTCCTCACACCCTCCCGGTTTCCTCCCACCTGCCGGCCACCCCTTTTCCTGCCCCGTTATTTTCCTAAATCCGCCCTCGCTGCGTGTCTCCAGCTCGGCAGTTTACCCACGCGGTGTCCACTCCTCTCTGCGACTCGCCGGCCCCCAGTCTCCAGAGGGCACAGCCGGCTGAGAGCCCGTCTCCTCCCGGACGGCGCCGCGTGCACACCCACCTGTGACCACCAGGCGCGTGGAGTCGTTGGCCCTCCCGAAGCGGTTCTCCGCGAAGCAGGTGTAAGTCCCCGCGTCAGCTTTGGTCACGTTGGCTATTTTGAGGCCTCCGTCTTGTAAAAGAGAAATTCTAAAGGAAATGCAAATTAGACCAATGAACACATGGTGGTCACATTTCCCCCCAAATACACAGCAAGTTTTTAAACACAAGTGTGGCCTTAGGCTGGCCCTTTAAGGCCAGTAAACCAGCTGTCGCCTTCAGGAAATACAGACAATGAAACGACGTTTCCACACCCACCTGCCGAGGCTCCTCCCTCTCCCCGCCAGGACCTCACGCCGCGCTACTGGACGGTGGGCCTGACCTGGGAGATTCCTTCATCAAATGAATGTGAAATACTTTCCAAAACACACAGCGTGGCGGTTTGCAGGAAACAGAAAGTCAATATGAGACCACTTCCCTTCAATTGGAAACTATATGAGAAATAAGAAACCCGCTGGCCTTTCATTAGGAGCCTGGGAGAGGCGTGTGCAACCCGAGAAAAACCAGATTTCATGGGAGAACGTTGGCGTGGTTGCCGTGGGCTTCCGCACAGAAGCCGAGCTCCCGGTTCGTACGGCTCTGGCATCCGTGTCATCAGCCAGCAGAACGCCAGCCGGCGCCTTCCACACGCTGGGCAGTGCGAGCAAGACAGGAGCCCACCTGCCGGGGCCACAGGCCCCGGGCGGCGCAGGGAGTCCCTCCCTCGGCAGGTACCCAGGTGGGCCCCCTCCTGTGAGACGTGCTCTCGGGACAAACGGGCGGTGGCTGCAGGAGAGCCTCAGAAAAGGCATCGCTCGAGCCGAGAAGTAAGAGCGAGGGAGGCTGCCGATCCACAGCCCCACGTGAGAACCTCCATCACCCCTGGTCCCCATCCTTCGTTACTCCCCTTTCCTCTAACTCCTGGTATCTGCGCGGCCCACGGCGGCACTCGGTGCTCAGCGGGCCCTTTGCCTCTCACGGCTCACAGGTTGGAAAAGACTCGTTTTTTTCCCCAAAGGGCTGATGGCGGACTCCCTCAGAACGCTGAGCCCAGTGTTCGGACGACAGGGTAGGTGCAGACGGGGTCCGGGGCCGCCTCCGGCTCGGGGGCCACGTGGCACAGGGGGGGTGGGGGTGGGGGCGCTGAGCGCGCGGGACAAGCGTGGAGGCTGTGACTTGGTCTCGGAGCCTCATCCATCTGCAGCCAGGTTTTTGTGGATGTCAAAACACAATTCATCTGGATTCACGGACAGGAAATATACACACGAGGTTTTTCACGTTTATGTGTGTGTGCATGTGTGTACACGCATGTTCCTTCAACAGCCGTTCCTGACGGTCGCCTGCATCCTGGCTTCGCGTCCATGAGACGTCCTGGGTGAGCTGTTCCCACGGGGGCCCGGGGGCGATTCGCGGTGGGGAGACCCAGGAAACGTGGTGGCTCCTGTTAGTTTTTCCATATTCCAAGCGGCGCTGCCCCTGCGCTGTGGCCGATCGGTGCACGTAACCTGCCTGCATCGTCGGAGAGAAGGTGCGGGGCTGCTGCGGACTCGCGCGTGAGGAAAGCGAGGGAGACGCAGGGAGGCCTTGACGGCCTCCGGGCGGCCAGGCACCTGCTCCGAGTTAGAGCAAGGGGCGCAACCGGAAGCTGTGGGAGGCGGGGTGCCCGCCCTCGAGGACCAGGAGGGCGAAGACCCCCTAGAAACGCCTCCTGTGGATGGGTCGAGCTCACCCGAGCATCTCCTGGTCTGGGTGCCGAGAACAGCGGGGCGATTCCAGACGTTTCCCGGGTGGTGACTGGGTGTGACGCTCACCTTCTGGGACAAGCCCAGAGCCCTCGGGAGTGTTGGGGACGGGACACCCTCCCGTGCGTGAGGCCAGGGGCCCTCAGCGGCACGTCTGCCGGGCTGGCAGGTGGGACGGCCTCCAGGGCTCCAGCCGGGAGGCGCCGAGTCCGAGACAAGGACGCTGACTCTCAAAGACGCAGACTCTGTCAGACAAACGTGAGCTAATCGGTGGTTTCTTCCAAACTGGTTCTTCCAGTAACTTCCAGGAGGCCCACGGGGCCCCGCACGACATGAAAACAAACTCCGTTCAGCAAACGGAGGGATGATTGTCCCTCAGCGGACGGCCTTCGGGAACCCACGCTCCCCTCCAGGAACGTGCAGCCAAGGTTCCAGGCTGTTTCCCCGGAAGTGAAACTGCTCCCAACACTCCTGCATGGGCACAGAGGTGGGGCCCGGTGACAGAGAGGGGCCCCGGTCTGGCTCAGAGAGCGAGGGGATGTTCGAGAGAGGAACGTTCCGGAACGCGGCTTTCCGTCTGCTTTGAGAAGAGGGTGGCGCCCCCGGCAGCCCCCCAGTGTGGCCCCAGCAGGTCCCCTTGCACCGGCCCTCCCTGTGCAGGGACAGAGGTTGGTGACTTCACATGACCCGGTGAGGCTGGGGCGGGTCTGGGCTAAGCATGTGCCACGGCTCTCGGCTCTCTGGTGGCCCCTGCCGTGACTCAGTGGTGGCACTGAACTGACGACGGTTCAGAAACCTGGCTTGTTCAGAAAGACTGTTGCCTCGGCAATATGGACCTGAATCCGAGGGCAACACCGAGCATCCCACCAGCACTGTGCTTTTGTAAAGGGGCCTGTGTGGGGCGCCGTGCGTGCAAGGCAGCATTCCTGAGACCGCTGTCCCCCTGCCTGTGTGCTGGCGTCACGGTGACCGTCCGGTGCGGACGGAACCACCAGGTCGCAGCTCTGCGCCTCGGGAGCCAACGAGGCTGTTTTGGGCTCCGCTCTCTGAGTACAGATGCTTACAACGGCGGTGGGAGAAGCACGGCCAGGGCGGGTGTAACAGCGGGGATGGTGGCAGGTGCGAAGGGCAAACAGAAGCGGGTGAAACACACGAGAACCGCGGACGCTGGGCGGTAACAGCTCCGAGGTCAGAGGGAGCCGGCACGTCGCTCCGAGGAGAAGGGTGTCTGTCGGATGCTCATCTCTCAGCCGCCCACTCTGGGCTTTCCGCTCGAAAACTCGGCAGCGTCAGCCGAATGACTTACGGGTTTGAAGATTTCAAGGACAAGGGCAGCAGAGGAGGTCTGGCAGTCGGGGACCCTGCGGGGGGAGCACCAGGCCACCGACACACCCCGCGGGACGGGCACCCGTGGTCCGAGGCGCGGGCGTGGCACCTCCCACCACCCACGGATGGTTCTGCGTGTCCGTGAGCATCAGCCACCAAGGACATTTTCGTAACTTCCGTGAAACCTTCACGTGCTGGCCCGTTGTGACAAACACATCGGGAGCCAAATTTACGATGACAGCGACCCAGCGGTTTTCCTTCTAAAATAGATTGAGACCTGAAAAGCCCCTTAAACAGTATTTCTAGGCTCAGTGGTTTTGTAAAACTATTGTCCTAAGCGAATCACAAGACCCAGGCCACAACCCGTTTGAAACACTCAAACCCTCATCCAACAGACAATCAGCCGCGACCCTAAACGCCCGGGCGCACAAGGTGGTAAAAACAAGCGTTAGAAGGAAACCCGTCTGGACGGCTCACGTAGAGCAAACCCCAAAAGAAACGCGGGCTTAGGTTCGAAGGGACCCGTACCTGACACCCATGTTCTCTGCCCCGTGATGGGTCCACCGGTCAGGCCCTCGAGTGTGGAAATGCCAGCTTTCTTACCTGCGCTACGGAAGCAGCCAGCGCAGAACCGCCCGCCCCAGAGCCAGCCGGGCAGCACCGGGCACTGGGGGCCGGCTCCCCTGCTGCACGGACGCCTGGGGCCGCTCCTCTCCAGGCCGGAGCCAGACCCTGCCTCTGGGGAGGGTCAGAGCCCCACCACTGCAGGGCGGGCCCTGGGGTGCAGCTCACCTGCGACAGGACGGCCAGGGTGCGCTGTACCGGCCGGAGTTGTGCCCAAACAGGGAACCTCCTCAGCTCCGGGATCCGGAAGGGGCGGGGCAGGTTTGGGCTGCTCAGAACCGACTCCCCGTTCTTTGCCAAACGACACTGGTCTTGCATCAGGGGCCTCTCTGCCCTGGCCATCTCGGCAGGGCTGTGAGTCCAGGCCCTGGTCTGATCTCAGCCGAGGGTGGACTCTGGACGCCTCGTGGGGCTCCTCAGACATGCTGGACACCCATCACCTGCAGGGCTCCCGACTCCCGCCGTGGGGCCACCCGGACGATGTCTGGACGGCCCCCCACGAGGTGCATTTCTGACAAGTCCCCATGGGATGGTGGGGCTGATGGGGACCACATGCGAGACACAGCATTTGAAGCCGGGTCCTCGGAACGCTCCCTCCTCAGAGATGATTTGTGACGGAGACATGAAGACCACGGTGGCCCCTTCGTCCCAGCACCTGCTGTGTGGAGATTGTGGCCGCAGGGGCCCAAGGCCACCCGGCCACCCCTCATCATCCCTGCCCCCTGCTGAGGGGCTCTGCGTGACACCCTCGGTGTCCTCTCAGCCATGCTCCTTGACCCCTGGGGACACCAGCCACCGGCAGCTGGTGCCAGGGACCCGGCACCTCTCACCTGCCACTCAGCACACACCTGCCCAGTGCGTTCCTGCAGCGCAGGTGGTTTGGCCCCCCCATTCCCAGCCCAGGGCCCGTTTTCACCCGTCACCATTGCAGGGCCTTTTTTACAGCCTCGGGCGTCCTTTCTAACTAACTGTTTTGGACACACGCCTTTGACGCTGGAGGCGTTGAGGACGCTGTCTGCAGGATGGACAGTCCCGTGCGCAGCGGCGACAGCAGGTGGGACCCCTGCAGGGACAGCTGCCCGCAGCCTCGGGCAGGGAGGTCGGCAACACCCCCCGATGACCTGCTCAGCCTCTCCGTCCTGGGTACTTCGGTGTCCGCCTTTCCAGACACACTTCAGTGAGACTGTCCTTTATAGTGACTAGCGTTCGGTGACAGGCTCCCTAAAAGTCACCTTGCACGGAAACAGAGCAGCGATGGCCGCAGAAGTGGCTCTGGGGTGGCACGTTCCCATCAGGCCGCGTCCTGAGGAACCGCTCAGCCCCGGCCACCGGCGCTTCCCCATCCCCCTCCCCTCCGTGCGGAGCTGCCGTCCCCGTCCGTTCCGACCCGGGTCCGGCTGAGCCCCACGCCTCTGAGAGGACACGGACTTGACCGCTTGCTCAGGTGACTCCTTACTGTCTCTGACTCTCCGTCTGCCCAGCGGCTCCTTCTCCTCCCCCAGGCTGCTGACACAGGACATGACCTTGAAATAAGTTCCACTGCAAGGCTGTTAAGAACACATTCATGGAACATTAGCTAAAAGTAAGGCGGTCGGTGTGCCAAGGATTCTGTCTCTGTGCTCAAAGCTGCCCTGAGGTCACGGGCCGGGCACTGCATTTCAGGGGCCGTGTTAGCCTCCTCTCCGCGAGGTGCCCCGCCATCCGGCGGGTGTGCCGGCACCCCGTGGCCAGGAGGACTCACACGCCCCCTGACCGCTGCCTCCTCGGACGCCGTGGGTTGTCTCATCGGCTCCTTTGTGAGCAGAAGGCTCTGAGCCAGAGCTCTGGGTCTCCACTGAGGGTGCAGACCGTGGGTGGATTTTTTTCCCCTAAAGCAGCCTCAGGTATCAATTGTACCGGTGTTTTTAAAATACGATGAATTTCTCAATTAAGTAAATTAATACATAATATGAAAACATAGGTGCCTAATAAAATCTTCAGTCGAAGTTTAAGATGTCTCTTTCCTTAGCTTTCGAGTGTCAAATGCTGGGTAAACATTTTTTTTTTTCCAAACCAAAATCAATTCTCATATATTCAAACTCAATTACAGAGTTTTTCGGGATTACTGACTCACAAAGGGCCAAACACTCTGATGTTCCCACAGAAACCTCTCCAGCCACAACGCCTGTGCTAAGACAGAATTAGAAAACATCACGGAGAAGATCGGGAAGTGGAAAACGTCCAATCGCACAGCGAATTTTTTCGAGGTTGTCAGGCAGTAGGAAACCCAACCCGTGACAGCGTTCGGGAGCACCCTCAACAGGCTGTAAGTCCCGGGTAACTGGCGTCGGCCATGCCGCAGCCCCGCCCCTCGCCTGTCTACCTGTCCGTCCGTCCGTGCACCGAGTCCGGCCAAGAGCTGCAGGTCGGGGAGAATATACTAGAACAGCACTTCCTTATTGCTGGTAGGAAACCTCAAGTAGAAATCTATTAAAAAAATCAATCTTATGCACTGCTGAGAAACAGCAGCAGTGAATTAAGTAAGAAAACTGTAGGTGGGTGGGAGAAGGTCCAGGAGAACCTGAAAGGCTCTCCGGCGAACGTCTGCGGGGTTCTCACCTCACCCGCCCTTTCTGGAAAACCAGAGGAGAGAGGAGGAGCCCCGTCCTGTGGAGCCTGAAACCGACAGGGACCGGTGTCGGGCAGGCGCATCCGAGCACCGGGTGCGATCGCTGGCGGGGAGCTTTGCACCGGAGCTGCCCCCCTCCGTTCCCTCCGTGCTGCCCTGGGTCCGGCCCCCGGGAAGCCGCCGACCCCCCATGTCATGGAGGGTACCGCACATCCCCCGTGGAGTGCTCTCCTGGGACCCGGGAGTCTGGTTGCCATGGGGATTCTCCCGGAGCCAGCGACCCACAGGAAGGAGGGTCTGCACCTGCCCAGCCCGGGGCTCAGCTCCCAGCTCGCTGGCTGGGGTCATCGTCACCCAGACGTGAATTCAGCTCCGGCTTCCTCACCTTCTTGACTGTGTGGGACCCTGACCTGGCCACACCTGGGAGAGATGCGCCCTTTCCTCTCCAGGTCCCTGCTTCCCGAGGGAGCCACCCCCACTCTGCCCCCCACCAGGGCTGGGCGCAGCCTCTCCTTGGCCGCCCCACGGGCCACCTGTGGACACCTCCCCTGCGGACAGGTGGCAGTGCCCAGATTCCTGGAGGCCATCGCTAACAGCACCCACTTTCTCTTCCCAGGCGTTCCAGCATACAGAACTCTGCGGTCACCTCGGTGCAACTGGTGGCCGGGGTGCCCGCCTCCCATGCAGGCTGCGGGGCCCTGGGAGGGCTGGTGCTAATTCTCGCTCAAGCGCACGCTGCCAGTGCTGGGTGCGGCCCCCATGCGGGGTGAGGGCCAGACAAGCGAGAGGACAGTGTGGGTACCTTCCCTGCAGCCAGGATGCAGGACACGGATCTCTATCCAACCAGACCCAGGTCCTGACACGGGGTCCTCACACGTACTATGTACAACCCTCGCTCATTCTGGAAAGACCGGCAGTTGGAGGTGAACCGGGAGTTAAGGGGGCAGGAGGAGAGGGCTTGCTGAGCTACCAGCCGTGTGCCTGACCCAAACTCGGCATCGGGAGGGGCAGCTGGGCACAGGAGGGAGGCCAAGGGGACTGGAGGGGGGAGCGGAGACTGGAATGTGTGAGGAACAGCCGATTCCTCTGAGATGAGAGAGACACAGAGGAGCCGAGAGCTGCCAGGCAACAGCGAGGGACGCAGAGGGAGACCGATCCCCGTTCTCCACCGCAGAGCTGCTGCGGGGAGGATAGGGTGCGGGGGGGGTGCCTCCCGGGAGTGCCCGGCAGGGTCAGGGCCAGCTGCGCTCTCCGACCGTCTCCCCCGACAGACGCCAGTCCAGACTCTGCCCCGAGAGCAGAGGGCCCGACACCTCCCAGGCCAAGGGCCCTGCTGGGGCTCCTCAACGAGGTGAAGCTGCGCGTGGAACCGGGAGGGGGTGGGGCAGAGCTGCGTGCGTGCGTCTGCGGGAGGAGATGACGGTGTCTCCGCAGAGTCTAAGTCACCTCCTCCGTGCGCGGCTCTGTGGGTTTTAACACGTAAGCGAGGCTGGGCACACCCGGCCGCAGCTGAGGGCAGAACTGCCCCCTTGCCCCAAACCCCACGACCCCAAGGGGCCCCCCTGCCCCACCCTGGCAAGCAGCCATGGCCCTTTTCTGTCCCCAAAGCTGCACCTTTTCCAGGAATATCACCGAAACAGAATCCTACAGCATATAATGCTTGCAGTGTTTTAAAAGCCGACTTCTATCTATATGCAAAAAAAAACCCCCAAAAAACCCTAAAACAAAACATGGAGAGTTGGTTATGTTTTTAAAACATGGTCTGCATCGCGGTTATAAGCATTCGGGGAAAATGTGTACTATTTCCCCCTTTTAAATGCATTCAACCACAGTGTTAAATGCGGCACAGAACATAAAACAGGTTGAGGCCCCGCGACGAAACATTCGCCAGCACAGGCAACAGCTTCCGAGGCAAAGCAGCCTGTTTAGGAATCACTGGTTGACGCGTTTTAACAACGAGTAAAGTGACACAGAAAAAGCTAAGCATTCTTTAGAACGAGCCAGTGGGCGCTTCCTTCTCGCGTTCTCGGGGGCCTTTTCCGATTTTACTTCGCTGGAAGGAGGGAACGCCTCCCGTTAGCTTCAGCCTTGAGAACGTGGGTTTGAAGCCACCCACGGACACGGCAGCGAAGGGCCCTGCGCGGCTCGGAAAGCCTGCTTCCTGCCGGGAGGACACCGTCCCTTCTTCTTTCCAATAACAGAAAATACAAAGCAAAAATAACAACAGTAATGATAAACCCCAGACAAAACAAAAGCACTTTCCTCCCTGCTGACACGTGTGATGTCGCCGTTCAGGCTGCCTGTCCACCAGGTGAGTCACGCTGGCCTCTGACTTAAGTGGACGACAAATCCATTGCTTATGAACTGTAACCGCCAGACGCTTAAACGGGGCCGCACACACCGACCTCCTCCACTCCGTGTTTCGTTTCCATCAGCTCGGAGGGGAGAGGCAGACCCGCCCCCTGCCCTGTGGGCTGACAGGCACCGGCCAGTGCAACTCCATCATCCACGGCCTGGTGCCTCCTGCCACCGCCCACCTGCTCACCGCACCTGCATCCCACCTGCAGCTCGGGGCTGGCTCCCGAATCCCTGACTCAGTCGGCCTCTAGGTGCACAGAGACATCCAGCTGGGTCTTCAAGGGGCGTCTCCAACTCAGCCAACCGCAGACTCCACGGGGCCTGGGTGCTTCATCCTGCTCCCTCCGCCCGGCCCGTCTGCCTGAGCGGGCGGGTCTCCTGCACCCCCTCCTGGGGCCCAAGCCGGAAACCGAAGACCCGCCCTGTCCTCCGGCTTCAAGTCTTCAACCAGATCAGCACAGATGTGCTGCCGACTCACGCTCCCCGCACCTCCCTCCATTCCCACCGCCTTCTCTTCAGTTCAGGCTGCAGTTCCCCACTGACCGGGGCCCCGCCCCCTTCCCCGCCCCCACCAAAGCCTCCGGGGTGTTTCCGAACAGAAGTGTGACCTTCTGGCTTGGCCACTTTCACTTCCCCTGTTGCATGGAGAGGCCGGGAGGCGCCATCTGCAGCCGAGCCCCTCGTCGATGCGGAGCAGCCTTTCAGAGACCTGGCCCAGAACCCATCCCTGCACGACCTCGGCTCGAGGGGCGCTCTCTGCTTGAAAGCAGCGAGGCTGGCTTCTTCCGCACCGTCCTGTAATTTAGGGGTCTCGGTGCCGGAGGGCCCCCCCCCCCAAAGCTGACACCATGGTGCAACAGACGCTCGCAGCCCGGGAAGCAGTGATTACCCAAGTGCACCGTGTGGTTTACACGGGGCGCATGGCAGCGGCCCGCGAGACCCGACAAAGACAGCTAGCTCTCGGGTATTCTTCTCTGGTTTGAGTTTTGAATGGCGCCATCATAGATGGAAAAAACGCAGACAGACACGCAGACAGGTGGACAGACAGATGGAGAGGCACAACTACATCTGTGTATCTGGATAGGCCCACACGATACATTTGCACATCAGCTTGATCGAAAGGCCAACAACCCCTACGTGGGGCTAGAGAAAGCTTCCATGTTCATCCTAAGTCACTTACTCACTGAAAAACCCAACTTCATCTCCAAGAGCACCATCTCGAACAACGGAGAAGCCCTAGAGGCCTGACGAGCTTTCAGTCTGGCCATAAACACCCTGTCAACCGCCTGGGCCTTCTCTTCCATTTTTGAGCACGTCAGTGAGTTCATTGTCCCCAAAATGAGCTTCGGAGCAGGCTCCCTTCTTCACCCCAGCGGCGTCGCGCCCGCGGCAGGGAGGGGAACCTGTCCGCACTCAAGCGCTCTGCGTGGGGACAGGTGCGAAGGAGCTGCAGTCACAGGTTTGGAAGGCGGACGGCTCTCCTCCGGAGCGGATCACAGAACAACGCAGCCCCTCCTGTCGAGGGAGGTTCCAAGACACCGTGCGTCTTACTGAAACGCCTTTCCCTCCCGTGGGCCACTCACTGTGGCAGGTTGAGGATAAATCAGGGAAACCTGGTTGGAAATGGAGTCGGGAGCCTGGGCGGGGGACTCTGCCAGGCCCGGCCACTGGACCCCAGGCCGGAGGGCGGGGCCGGCAGCCCCAGGCGGGCGGGCTCCTGGCGACCCCCAGCCCACGAGGCGCGGCCTCCACCTGAGCCCTCCCCAGCTCCTGCTCTCCGGGGGCCAAGCCGCCAGTCCTCCCCGCACCTGGTCTCACGGACCGTGCGAGCCGCTCAGCCCCGCTCCCTCCCCGTGACGTCTCTGCGCTGTTCCCCAGCAAACCAGGCTGCTGGCCGAGTAACTGGAATGACCGCCTCCTGGGCTGCTCTCGGGTGACCGGCCTCCCTGTGGGGGGTGGGGGTAAGTACCTTCCGTTGTCCCGCACGGCCACTTCGCCCCTCTTCCAGGAGGACTGGGCCCGGGGCGAGGCGCGGGGCCGGCAGTCCAGGGCCACCTCGCTGCCCACCTGCGCCTGGGCCAGCTTCTTCATGGGCGCGCTGGAGAAGTCGGGGGCGGCGGCTGCGGAGGGAGGAAGAGGAGGAGAGAGGAGCAGCGCTTGATGTCTGGCTCGAAGGGTCTGCGACCCACACACCTCACAGGTGGCTCTGGACGGCCATCTGTGAAGCTCCTGGGTGACAGATGCCTGCTGGGCGGGTTTGCCTGACACGGGCGCCACGCACAGCACACGGGTGCTATGGCGGCACCCCAGCTCCCGGTGCGGGGCTTTCTGCCCACTTCTGACCCTTGAGACAGTCACTTCACATGGAAACTGAAACCGTTTACCGGGAAACTTAAAGTTGCCCCGCCCTGAGCCTAGAAAAGTTAAACACATTTATCAGAGGATGACAGCTGTCTGCCCCATGTCACCGAGGCGGTGGCTGTGGCCCAGGGCCGGGCCCTCGGCCCTGAGTCGTACACGGAGGCCAGGTGTCGAGTCCTCTTCTGTTACATAAACATCACCGGGATGCACCACAAAGCGGCACGTGAACCTCCGAGTCTGGGGAGCGCATCACAACCTGTGCTCTCACAGGAAGTCACGACGCCACTCAGACGTCGGCACCTGGAGCAGACGCTGAACGTGTGATGACGTTTGGGACGCCGACCCGGAGGTGTCTGCACGTTCGTCACACGCGCTGAGGGGACCGTTGGAAGGAAAATGCAGGCTAACCGGTGAGTCGTCCTTGTGCCCTGAGTGTGGAGAGCGGTTAGGGACCCACGGCATTTCCCAAACCACCCGATGCTGTCAGCGCGTCATGGGGAACGTGACTTATTTTTAACAAGTGGAGACTGCACCACGAATTCCATCACCTGCAGGACTGCCCATAGCGAAGACGCATCCAGAGGATCTCGGCCTTAAAAATTACGACTCTCAGAGAATCAGTTTCACTAAAACAAGATGAAAGGACCTTTATATTTCAATAAAATCATTAAAAAAATATTGGGCCTTTTTCCTCCAACAAAAGGCCACACAGCCTGTAGGGTAGGGATCCATCGTGTCCATAAGGTGAGGTCCACAGGAGAGAGCAGCCGCACCTGGACCAGAGACTCGCACGTGAACTCCTGTCCCCAGGCCACGCCCCTGCCGGTCAGGGGGACACAGGCCAGCCTCTCAGTGAGGGTCACCCTCCGGGTGCCAGGGACATGCTTCTGTCCTGCAGACACTGGGGCCGAGAGACCTGCTTTTTTAAGTCAGGATTTTTCAAGGTGAACTTAACCCTTGGGGCTGGGTCGTTTGCCGGGACAGCTGTCCTGTGGGTGATTCTGTAGGATACTCCCCAGCCTCTCCGGCCTCAACCAGGAGCACCGGCCAGCAGTCCCCTCCCCCTCCCCTTCCCACCACAGCAACCAAACACTGCCAGTCACTGCCCCCAGCTGAGGAAGGCCCAGTCAGATGCATCAGGACCCTTCTTCCTTCCGGCTCCAGGACGTGCAGACTGGGGCAGCCGGGGGTGCGTGGCCCACTCAGGCTCCATGGGCCAGCGACAGGCAGGCCTGTGGCTTCCATCGGAGCCGTTAAGAAAGCCACCTCTGTCCCCTGGACCGACCTCGTAATGCAAATGCGTGGGGCACAGCATTTAACGCCTGGTGACGCTGGTAACGTGGGAGTCTGGGATCGGGTTGCGCTCAAATCCAAAGACTTATTTTCATTATGTGGAACCGCAGACCGCCCATGCTTCCTTCCTGTCTCCCCGCTCCCTCCCTCCCTACGCCTCGCTATACTGGCTACGCTGTACTTTCAACTGCAGCTGAATTTTCAGTCACTTGCAACACAAGGTGATTTCCTGGCCAACCGCCCTAAACGTAACAAGACATGCTCTCTATCCTCTAGGACCCGAAGTGCAGGAAGAAGGGAAGCGCAGACTCCCAGGTGCCGAGACCTCGCTATGAAACACGGCATCACGCCCGGCGGGCTGCTCCCAGCAGCCTCATGGAAGAAAAGGCGGCTCCCTTCAGACCAGTAAGTAAGTGACTCCCTGGAACTGGGGGTGTCCCTCTGCAGCCCAGCAGCAGAGAACACCGAGTCACACGCTCCCTGGAAGGGACCACTTCATGTGACAGCGGCGTGGGGACGGGAGGCCACGGTCCGCGCCGGCTCCCCAGCTGCGGCCTCATCTGGCCGTGACCCCAGCCTTCCTCAGACGTCACTGGAGTGTAGGGTTGATCGGAAACCCGACCACTCTGTGGGAACCTTGTTAGATGCAGGAACGTGAAAGCAAATATTTCTGCTGCCAGCAAAACAGGGGGTTTAAGAAAAATGAGAAGAGAAGCCACGTCTTACCCACGACCTTGAGCTCGGCGCTGGAGTAGATGAGCCCATGTTTGTTCTCCGCTATGCACTGGAACATTCCAGAATCCGCCACGGTGAGGTTCGCTATGGTGAGGGCGCCGTTTTCTATCTGAATCCTCTCCTGGACGGGAACAAGAATGTCTCACTCAGGAAGGTCGACACCATCTTGGCGGAAGAGCAAACACCGACTAACGCTGGGTCGCACGCCAGCCTCCTCCGTTGGCTCAGACCATCGGACCCGAGACCGAGACTTCTCCGCACTTGAAAATGGGAGAGTGATCTTAACACAGCAGCCACACTCTGGACGCCCTAACCAGCACCTTTCAGGCCGAAAGCGCGCTGGTGAGACAGGCCACACGGGCAGGTGAAATGTGGCAGCCGTTCACTCTCCCTCGCTGCCGACCCCATGGACTCAAGGAGCCAGGGCTTCCGTCACGGCAACCGGAAGGGTTTTCACCGTTTTTAAAAGCGACTGAGGCCCTTAGAAATCCCAAGCGTCGGAACGGTTCTGGGAAGTGCCTGTTCGTGAGGGATTTGGGCAGCGTGAAGCGTCGCATGTGCAAATGTGCGGGAAGAGTGGTCACTCTGCACGCAACCGAGAGCAAGCAGAAACCACGTGGCCGGGGAAGGAAGTGACCGGGGAAGGAAGTGACCGGGAAAACACACACTCGGGTGAGCAGGCACGGAGGTGAGACACGCGATCACCTCCAGGGGCCGGGCCACACGGGAGAAAGGGCGTCACGGCTCAACTGAAGGAAGTCCTTCTCTAGCTTCGGACCAGAACAGTGGCCAGCCCTTTCGCAGGCTGAGCTCACAGAGATCACCCTTTCCCGGGGGCATGCAAGGTCGGGATCCCCTGCCCTGTCCCTGTGACCGGGTCCCCCCCCCCACACGGGGCGGAGGGCGGGCTCCCTGGGCGGGGCCTCACCTCCAGCACCAGGGCCTCCCCGTTCTTCAGCCAGCGGTAGGAGGGCCTGGGCTTCCCGCTGGCCCGGCACTCCCAGCGCAGGGCATCCTGCACGGCGGCCTCCGCGTCCTGGATGAGCTGCACCCAGTGGGGCTTCGCTGCAATGAAAAGGTGCTTCAGACCCCCAGCCAAGGAACACTGGACACTTCCCCCCAGGGCAGGTGAACGGGTGCAGGCCTGCGGGCAAGGGGCCGACACCCACTCCCTGCGCCTCCCCACGTGGATGCGCCTGTGTTTCCGGAGTTGTGGATGGAGGGGCAACCTGTCCCCTCCTCAGCCGAACTCTCCCTGCTCTGTCTGTGGTCACGCCGCTGCCCTCGGCGGTGGCCTTCGGTGGCTGGTCGTAGGTGTCTGATGCGGGCACCACGCAGAACAGATTTCCGTTTCCCAGCGTCATCCGAATCACAAGATCACCACCGACGGCAACTTCCTCCCCGAAGGACGGCGGACGCTGGTCGGAATCATGCACCAAAACTTCACGTCCGCAGAGGAGGAGCCGCTGCGGCGGAGGAGAAAGTGCTTCCTTCCAGTTAGAAACAACTCTTCGTCAGACGCAGACCAGCGAGCCTCTCGTGATCCTCGGCGCTAATTAAAACGAGCGAGGGGAAGACGGATGCGTCGGCTCGCTCCTGGTCACGCGAGGCTTTAGGAGAAAGGAGCAGCCCTCGGGCACCTTCAACTGTGTGTGCAAATCAGCTGCAGCGATGGGATTCACCACTTTCACCCAGAAGACGCTATTTGGGAGGCTCTCTTCACAGATAAGAGCTCGCCCCTTAAAGGGCCTCTGCATGCTGTGCTCAGGCCGGGCTCACGCCACCCGCCCGGGGGGGCGGGGCGGGGTGTCTCACTGGTCACGCGAGCGACGTGTGCGGCGCGCGGTGGGGGTCGCGTCTGCGCCTCCCGCGTGCGGGTGGCGGTCCACCCAGTTCTACTTAATCGCAACCGCGGGGAACCCCACCTTTCCATTTCTGTCTCACAAAATTGCTTTCTGGGAAGATGAGATTGAAATGAAAATACGGCTATTCAGCTTTCAGAGAAATTGGACCCAAGTTTTACCTTATTTCATTTTTCTTTTTTTTTTAACACGTAAAGTGCTTGCCCGCTCTGAAGCACGGCACAGCCCAGAATCACTTCTTTCCGTTAAAGCACGTTTTCTTCTCCCAGAAATCCCCGGCCCAGGTGGACGGAGCCTGCAGACAGGCCTGGCACACGAGCCCCGACGGCCCCTCTGTTTGCAGGAGAGCTCTGGCTGGCAGCCCCGCTGCCCTCCTTCCCGAGGGGCAGGGGCAGTGGCAGTTACCGGTCGAGCCAGCCCGCAGTTGCGGCTGCCTGGCTCACCGCGATGCCCCTCATTCCAGGTGAGACCCACATACCCTCTCAGACCATTTCTTACGTGAAATATGACACAGAGGTGCAGGTAACTGTGGCTATTCACACGAAACATCGGGCATCACACACCAGACGCGAGCATGCCGACCACGGGACTGCCTGTCACGCGTCCATCTCCCCCCTTTGTTCCTGAAATGACCCCAGTTCTTCGTGAGGCCGTCCTCTCTTCACCTCCTCGCACTGTCCCTGCCACCCAGGAACCCTGACCCCACTCCCCGTCCCAGATGGTGGACCTCAAGTTGCCTTGGGCCAGTCCCCGTGGAGGTGGCGGGCATAGCGGTCAGCCCGGGGCCATTGGGACGGGAGGGGGAGCCCCCGGCAACTCAGAGGCAGGGAGGGAGGACAAGGGTGGGTGTGCCAGCCACCGCCAGTGGCCCGGTGGTGCCTATCGCAAAACTATCATGCGGAGGAAGGGAAAAGACAGATAAAAACCGAAGCAAAAATCGCAGAGAGGCTGAGCCACGCCGAACCTAAGGTAGCTAGCTGAACGCCTGCTGGGCCTGGGGTTCCTCGTCCTGTCGTGCGCACCGCTGACTCGGGGCGGCTGTCCCACACAGCTGGACACACCCTCCCGGTCAACCAGCGGGATGGAGGGGCTGCCCTGTGCGCGCTGGGAATGGCCACCCTGCACCCGGCCGGCTGAGGCTGCTCGGAAGGGGGAGCTGACCTAAGACAGGAGGAGGAGTCACTGCTCGGGGGGTCGGGGCCACACGGGGGGCGAGGTGCCCCTGGCCCACCTCCGTACCGCCCCAGCACACGAGGCGGCGGGGGTCACACGCAGCCTCCGTGTTGTTCCCGACGGTCCGGACGTCTTCCAGGACACAACAGTGTCCGTCAGACCGGAGCCGAGGCGCACACACACGGCCCGTTCTCCTCAGGGGCCCCCACAAACCGCATCGCTGCCACCTGTGTCCCTGGACTGCCTCTCGCCTGCAGGGTCCGTGAGCGACACCCTCAGGCCACCGCCCGCCCCCGTGCCGGCCTCTGCCCTATGCAGGGCGCCGTGCCGTTTCCCTGCACGGAGCGGCCGGTGCCATGAGGTTGGCCGTGCTCCTGACGGTCGTGCCGCCAACGCGGATTCCCCAGCTCCCCTGCCCACGTCTTCGCAGCACGCTTTACAGAATCGTCCGCTCGCATCTTCTGAAATGCGCTTCCATCAAAAATTGAAAGCATTTTTAATAAAAGGTATTTGCCAACAAGTTTTGAATAGAAATGCAATGTAATTTTCCTACGAATGAACTGGAAATGGAGGTAACATCATTATCCTCCCCTGAACCGAGCAGCACATCAAATAAATGTGATTACCAATCGTGGGCAGCCGCGCACGCAGCCACGCCGGGGGACGGGCAGGGGCCACCGAGCAGCGGGGACTCGGGCGCGCTGGGCGCCTGCCCAGCGGCAGTTCCCTCCTGCTGAGCACAGATAATAAACATATAAACCCACACTTTCTACAAGAGGCATCTCCCCTTGATGTGGTTAAAGGCCTAAAAGGCTGTTCTCAGAAGAAAAAGTAAAATGTTTCATTACCACGTGAATCATTTTAAAGTGCCAAGCGACGTGTGCGCCTCCGAATGCGTAATTCTATCCCTGGTCCACTCCATGTAGGTTTGCATCCGAACGGCACGCAGACCAGGTAGACACCAGGTCCCGCTGTGCTTGGTGAAGGGCCACCCCCTCGGGCCCACGGGGACACCCACCGTAGTACGTGAGGCGCCCTCTGGCCACGTTCCTCCCTCGGGCGTTCTCGGCGACGCACTCGTACGAGCCCGCGTCCTCCTGCTGGAAGCTGGGGATGTCCAGCACACCGCTGAACTTCCGAAACTTCACTTTACTGGGGAAAGGCAGCCCGTCGCTCCTTCTCCACGAAATCTGGGGCACGGGGCTGTGGGGAGAAGTGCCGCGTCGGTCGCCGTCGTAAAAAGTCTAGTCACGTTTTTGGCTCAGTGAAGTAAAGCCTGGGTTTGGGTTGAAAAAAAGGCCCTGACCCTGGCTGGTGTGGCTCAGTGGATTGAGCGCCAGCCTGTGAAGCAAAGGCTCAGGGGTTCGATTCCCAGTCAGGGCACATGACTGGGTTGTGGGCCAGGTCCCCAGTAGGGGGCGCATGAGAGGCAACCACACACACATTGATGTTTCTCTCCTCTTTCTCCCTCCCTTTCCCTCTTAAAAAACAGTCTCGGTTTTTGTAAATTGTGCATCACACAAACCTGGCACAAACCTGGACCTGTTTGTGTGGACGGTGTAATAAAATAAATGCTGTGTTTTCCTAATTCTGATCTAGTGTAAAAGGTCTAACATACCCACCACATTGTCATCCGAACAAGGAAAAGAAAGATAACACCAATTCGTTTTATAAAACTAGGCAGGCAGAGGCATTGAAAGTTTTAAATTAAATTATATATGTGCATTTCCCCTGTATTTTATTTTTCCTTTGCTTCTAAGTGGAAAAAAATAGAAAACGCACAGAGAAAGAAAACAGTACGTCAAAAGCAATCTCAGTCCCCCGAGCAGCCGCCGCCCCCCCCCGCCCAGCCCCCTCCGGTGGGGGCGAGCCTGCAGGAACTTACTTTCCCAGGGCGAAGCACTCCAGCTTCACGGTTGAACCTTTGGCGGATGGAAGAGTTTCTGGAAACTGCACTTCGATTTTCGGTTCATATTCACCCATCACACCTGCAAACCCACAAGGTGAGCAGTTTCACCCTTTCCTTAGGAACTTCCCCCTCTTCCCAACCTATGCCTTCCTCTTGCTGCAGTTCGAACCACCCTCTCCGGATGATTTAAATGACTCACTTCCCGCCTGCTGGGAGCATTGAGAAGCTGTGCCACCTCGGGCCAAATGTGCAACGTTAATACCCGCCCTCGAATCCGGAGACTCACCAATCACCGTTCACAGGGCCGTCCGAGAAAATCGGGAAGCCGCTCACGTCACACAGGACGGGTGGCTGGGGCATTCTGGGCCCCACCGAGGCACAGCAGGCATCGGGACCCCCCGAAACGCCCTCGAGAGCCGGGTGGCGGCTGGGCATTTCCTGAACGGCACCCACGGAGCCCGGGGAAGGTTCGGTGCGACTGTCACCAACCGGGAGGTGTGCTCAGGGCGCCGGGAGGCTCACGGGGTCCCCGAGACGGCAGGGAGGGGACAAGGACACCCTTTCCCAGCTGTACTGAGGGGTGACGGACAAACACCGCCCGCAGTTCCACACGCTGCGTGCTGTGCTGTGAAGCGACTCCCTCAGGCAGGCGGGTGCATGGAGCCCCTCCCAGAAACACCGTGTTCAGTTCATTTTCTAATTCTTTAAAACTTTTATTTTAGAGAGAAGGGAAGGGAGGGAGAAAGAGAGGGGGAGAAACACCGATCGGTTGCCTCCTGCATGTGCCCTGACTGGGGATCGAACCAGCCACCGTTCGGTTTGTAAGATGACACCCCCCCCCCAGCGGAGCCACACTGGCTGGGCCATTTTTTATTAACTTTCAAATTCTTTGTGAAGAGAACACTTCAGATCTGCACCCGGAGCCAATTTCGAGGGCGTGATGTGGTGGTGTTAACTAACTACGACCGCCTTGCCGCTGGCGGTGGAGGAAATGAAGACTCGTCCGTCACAGGGCGCGGACTTTCAGTTACAAGATGAGTGAGTCTGGGGATCTGACGTTCACGTCTTATTTTTTTAGGAAGGTGACTTTTAGCCTGCGGCAAAGGCCCTGCAGCTGCCGAAGGTCAGGGCGGCTGACGTCTCGGGAAGCCAGTGGGCCAGGCTCCCTGGGCCCTGGGCTGGGAGCCCGGGTCAGGGTCTGGGAAGGCTTGGTTCCGCCCCGGGCCCCGCGAGTGCCTGCGTGGGGGCCATGACGGGGCCTCCTGCCCGCAGACCCATTTCGGTCCCCGCACTTGGAAACACTCTGAACCAAACGAAGCGGGAACTCTCACCGCACCCCGAGCGCCTGCGCCCAAGTCCCCGACGCGCCGCGGGCCCGCCCTACCGTCGGCGCGCAGCGTCAGCGGCGTGGGCGCGCCCAGCACCCGGCCGGCGGCCACCGTGCTGGTCACCACGCAGGTGTAGTTCCCCACGTCCGACGGCTCCACCTTGGCGATGTACAGGTGGCCCGTCTCCTGCGAGACAAACCTCCGGCCGTCCTCTTCCACGAAGGTCGGGTACTCGTTGAAGACCCAGGCGTAGGAGAGCTCTGACGAGAGGCGCGGAGAGAAGGGAACCGATTCCGTCAGTGAGGACAGCTGCCCGGGGACCCGGGGCGCCAACAAACCCGCCTGCACCGCCAAGCGAGGCTGAGCCTCCGCGGCAGGTGGCAGGGAGGCCCCGCGGACAGCTCTCCCGCGGGAGGGGCCCGTCGCCGACCTCACACCTGCGCTCCCAGACCCTCCCACCACAGCGTGTCCGGCCCCAGTCTGGACCCCACTGCCGGCCCGTGACCTCCACCCGTGACCTCCTTCCACCACCCGTTCCTGGCCCCGAGCGCCCCGCATTCTGTAGTGGCCTCGGGAACATCGGGAACCGCGCGGGTCCCAGGAATCCCGCGGATGGACTGGGGTCTCGGGTCTCGGGTCTCAGGCGTGACGCAGCCCAGCTCAGAGCCCCCCCCCCAGGAGCCCCCACACCAACGGGGTCGCCCTGCAGAGCCTGAGGTGCTGCTCATTCCCTCCATCTCCCCTTCCGCTTCCTCCCTCCCACACCCAACCCCGGTTTTGCTACAGAAACACCCAGGTGGCTTTCGAAGCTCGGTGGTGGCAAGATGAGGAGTCGCCTGCTGAGGGACGTCTTCCTTCCTGCGGCCACCGGGCAACGCTGCGCCCTCGTCCACTGCCCTCCGCAGGTCATCTCCTGGCTGGCCTGCCCTCCCCCACCCAGCAACTCCCTCCCACGCCCTTCTTACCCCGCCCGCCCCGCCCCCAGCCAACGAGCAACAGAAGTCACCGGACGCCAAGCAGCCCTCAGTCAATACGCACGGAGCTCATCAAAAGTGAATCGACGCCACTGCCTCCCTCCCTCCCACAGGAAGTCTGAGCGTTTTCTTGAACTCCAGGGTCCAAAGGACCGACTCTTCCCCGCTTCATGGTGAGGGATGCATGCACCCCTCCCTCCAGGAACCCCCAGGGGCCTGCGGTTTCAGCGCCTCGTTGGGAATTCAGCGCAGGACAGGTGCGCCCACACACTGGGCGCCACCATCCCAAAGGGTCAGAAAACTACGCGATTCCCTGCGTTCCAGGCGGAGGAAAAAGCGCCCGCCGCGATCCTACCAGGCTCGTGGAAATCCGCGCATTCGGTGAATGTTAATTGTACACCGCAAAACAGGATATACATCATGTCAGCATCCTTGGGACATTTCTCAACATAATTGTGCGTGTGATGATAAATACAAAGCTACCGTAAAAATGATAATTTCAGGTGCTCAATCAAGCTCGACTTTACAAAACCCTTCGCCACTTCCTGCGCGGATCACGACCGCACTGAGCCACAACAGCCTGGCCGCTGGGCTTTCCGTTAATGGCGCGACATGACTATTGGGATCGGGAAACATTTTTTATAAGAGAACAAAGAGGGTGAGCAGCGCAAGCCGTAAATCCACGAAATGAACTCCTGACACCCTGCTTCGAAAAGGTGGGGCGCCGCGCAGGTGCCCTCCTCCCGGGCGCACAGGCACCAGGCCCGCTGTTCACGAGGAGACGCGCGGATGCACGCCCCGCGGACGTGGTGGCGGCCGCTGCGAACTCCTGTCTCGAGGGAGGGTCAATCCTCCGCACCGGCACTTTCTAGAAGAATTTCTAAAAGAAACTGCCGTTGGACAAAGTTGTACAGGACATTTTGGCTGGGGTGCCCCTGGGGGAAGAGTGACGGAGTTCGGAAGAAAATGATGTATTTAAAGGGTCTGACGCCCCCTTGGGGGCCTGCGGGCGGCTCTCAGGCTCCCACAATCGGGAAGTGAGCTTCGCTCTGAAGCAGGGAGACGCCGCCGTGCTTGGGGGTGGGGATCAGGGACGCAGCGAGCTGCAGGCGATCTCAGTTGTGAAGAGCAAAGGACCAATGGCGAGGGTGTGAGGTCGGCACCTGTGCACGCGCCCAACACACCCGCCTGACACACTCGCCCGCGTGTCATGTTCCAGAAGTTGCTCTCTGGGTGGGTGTTTGGGGCAACATCCGAATGCGCAGCAGGTTTCCTGGCTCAGCCGCCTGTCTCGTCCAGCGTGAGGTCAGCACTGGGGTCGGCACGGGGAAGGGACACTTTCTCCCTCCGTTCACACTCGAGCTGGTTCTGGGTCCCGGGCTGCTTGGGTGGTGAACTGACCGTGTGAACACCCCTGCTGCTGTGTGCCCCGAGCAGAAGACGCAACACAGACCATGCGCCCCCCGGTGTCAGGGCCCCCCCCCAGGCCTGACTGGCGTCTCCGGCCTTGTCAGGGGACCCGTGTGAACCCACTGGGGGTCAGCGACTCCCAGGACACGCACGGCCCAGGGACAAGCCGGCCACAGAAGGTGAGGTCGGCCGGACCCCACCTCCTGGTCTTGCCTACCCCCGTCTGAGAAGCACTTCGGATCTTGCTGATCACATCCTGTGAGAGTCTCCGAATTTTACAAAGATCCCTTGATCTAACAGGAACTTCTAGCTCCCTGCCTGCATCCACGCTCTCTCTTCTGTGAGGCCCAGAACGCTTGGGGCTGCGTTTGGGACAACAATCAGAAAGCAGACACAACCCATCTGGAAGCTGCAGCGGTGAGCCCGGCGGAAGTCACAGAGCAAAGGGGCCCGTCGGGAGCCCTGCGGCCACACTGCGCTGTCACGTCCCAGAGCGACCGTCAGCCCCGGGCCTCCCCAGGGCAGCACCGCCCGCCCTGCCCCTGCTGCGAGCCTGGCTGCAGGCAGGTCGGAGGTCGGTGCTCGGATGCGCGGGGAAGCGGCGGGGCGGCGGGGCAGCAGGGCCAGGCGAGCGGGTGCGTGGCGGCCAAGGCCCCGTTTCAGACCCGAACAGGAACCGGGTCCCGGCGTGAAGGGACGGAGACACGTCTGAGCCGGGGTGGTAAACTCGCAGCCGCCTGAGTCAGGTGGCTTTAGTGACTTGGGTCTGGCAGCCCCGTAAAACACCACCACTGGGGGTCACGCAGACGTCGGCTGCCCGCACACGGCTTTGCCTGTGGCACCTCCTCCTGCGGACAGCACCGCCCCGTGAGGACAGCAAGGTGCCAGGAGCCTGGACGTCCTGCGGGCAGTAAAGGTCTGTTGCGGGTGGGGAGACTGTGGGAAGAGCTGCTCAGGGTCACGACCTCGGGTTGGGCCCTGCTGCCCGCACACTGTCTGCCCTTGACCTAACCCTCTGACCTTCAGCGTTCTCTGCTGTGAAACGGGGAATATGATACTCTGACACTCGTGGGTTGCACCAAAGAGGAAGCCTGTACGTCTCCTTAGTGCATATAAATTCTCAATAAACGTAGACCGTGCTGACGGTTTACATTATTATCGTTATTTATGTTCTCGTTTTGCATTCTCCTACTTAGGTTCCTGAGTAAGACGCTGCATTTTAACTTGGATGAGAGCTGCTGGGTGACGTCACTCTTGTGAGAAGTAGCAACGGGCTGTGGAATGATGAAGGCGGCACAAGGAAAAGAAGGAGGAAGTGAGGAAGAGGAGGGAATCGGAGGTGACAGTGGGAGGAGAGAGGACGGGACAGAGTCTGGGGCGGTGAGGGTGGAATTAAGGGGCCAGACAGGGGCCATGCTGGGCACGGGGGTTACGATGCTGTGAAGGGGGGGTGCCCAGGGCTCCGCCTGCTCTCCTGACCCCTGCCCCTCCCTTCCTCCCACTCCCCCAGCCAACATCTATTCAGCCATCGCTAAATCACCGTGGCAACGACAAGGGCATTCTATAGAAACCCCAAACCCAAAAAGTGAAAAGGTGAGCTACCGGTGGGGAGGACCCCGCAGAGAGAAGGCAGAGACCCCAGGGCCGGTGCACGACGGTGCATCTGCAGTAATGGTTTGCCTGCGGGCTCCTGCTCGGGGGCCGGTGCTGAGACGAACAAACGCCCAGCCGCACCGGAGAACACGAGACGTGAGCAGCGTGGAGAGGAGGTGCGTGGGCCGGTCCCACGACACACACCCTGAGAGCAGCGCCCAGCAGACTGGAGTCTGAGCCCAGTGGACACACGCGTGTCCATCGTGCATCGGGACGGCGCCCGGCACTCGGGGAGGGTTCCAGACGGGCTGCAGCAGAAACAAAAACGAACCCAGGCCGGCCGGCCGGCCAGCGGGTCAGCCCTGGATGTGCTGCCCGAGCACGGCCGTCTCAGGGAGACAGAGAGGCTGGGCTGTTGGAGGGTCTACACCGGGGTCTCAAACGGTTAAAAATAAGCTGCCATCCAAGTAAAACTGGTCAGTCGTTTTCCTAAGCAGAGAAAGCTCCGAATTCACACGGGCCTCCTCTTTTCTCCTTCAAAGGCCCCATTACGCTCCCTTTCCACCTCCCATTTGTTCACCATCGAACAGAAGGCGCTCCCGAGGCCTCCACTGAGCAGATGGGGACTCCAGTCCCGAGCAGCCGGGGGCTGTCCCCGCTGGGGCGGAGGGAGGTCTGGCGTCTCCATGTGCTCTTTCAGATGGAATCCGCTGCCTCGGCGGGAGCACGCTTCTCCAGCCGGCAGAGCGGTTGTCCCGCGCGGAGCCCCCGGTGCAGAGGGTCTCCGTTCGCGAGAGACATACTCTGGAAAGTGCCATGAGAAATGGCGGTGGCGGGCACCGTTTCCGGTTCCAAAGTGTCACGGTGGTTGGTGCCTCCCTGTAACCACAGCAACACGACGTGCCCCTTCTAGATGGTTACTCCTCTGAAACCAGAGACTGTTTGAAAATCAGGATCGTCATCCGCGCCCTGCCAGGCAGCCTGCAGGAAGGATGAAATGCAGGCCCTGGGCCTGCAGTATTACAAAGCAGAGCCTTGGGGACCGGGGTCACACAGGTGTAGGCGGACGCTTCGGCCCTTGGGAGACACAGGGAAGACCCCAGCAACGGCTGCAGCACTCGAAGGGTTGATCTGTGCACCCAGGAAAACTAAGGCGGCGTCTGCGTTTTGCTAAGTCTGTGGACTACGTCTGTTTAATGCCAGCTCGGAGCTCCAAGCCAAGAAGGGCTCCCCGGCACCTGGGATTTCCAGGTGAGAACACACGCTGCTCACAAGTTCTATGGGAGGCACAGGAGTGCGTGTGCAGGAGGGGAGCGGAGAAAACCTCGGCAGGAACACGTGAGTGACCTTGTACCATGAAAGCACTTCTCAGGCGACCAGCGGTGTGCCTGGCTTCTGCAAAGCCAACTCTGTTCTCCTGGAGATGCCCAATGAGGCCCTTCCCTGGTGGTCCGCCTGCTGCAGAAGGTGGCCTTCTGTGCGCTCTCCATGCTCGGTCCTGGCCCCCCCAGGTGAGCGTGTCTTCAGCCGCATCTGTTGACTGTGCACACCGCAGGAAAGACCCGGCCTGCCCTCGCCACCACCAAGTCAGGTCCCAGGACATGCGCTCACGGTCCTGCAGAGAGAAGCCACCGGTTGTCACCAGCTGGCTCCGCCTCCCAGTGGGCCGCCCCCTGGCCAGGCCAGAACCCTGAGCATGTTGTCATCACTGTCCCCTCACATGATGGCCCCTCAGCAGGCGCAGGGCCTCATTCCGTGTTGGACAGCCTTTGTCAGTGTCTGGGAACTCGTGCGGGCGTCCATGCCCTGGCAGCTGAGTCCAAGGGGCGGAGCTTCAGGGTTGTGCAGAGCCCAGGGCATGTGACATGGAGGGGCACCACATGGAGGCCGAGAGGGGCTCATCCTGCACTCTGCTCCTCCAACAGCCCTACACCAAGGACAGCCCTTCTCCAAACATCAAGCTTGTACGTCCACAAGGCTTTATGGCTGAGATTTAAAAAAAACTTGTGCTGGTTGATCAGGAAGGAGTGGAGAAAGGGAGAAAGTGGGGCAAGAGAGATAAATATCGATCTGCTGTTCCGCTGATTGATACAGTCACTGGTTGATTCCTGCAGGCGCCTTGATTAGGGATCGAACCTACAACTCTGGCGCATCGGGGGCAACACTCTTAACCACTGAGCAACCCAGCGGGGACCTGCGGCTACATTTAAACAGCAGCGACCGTGACGCACATCACAGCGTGAGCGCGGCCCACGCGCAGTGGGTCCACACGACAGCACCCGGGAGGGAGGCAGGGAGGGCCCCTCCTTCCGCACGACCAGCTTTCTACCCAACAGCAGAGAGCGGGGGCGGTGCTGACCCAGCGAGACTTCGAGACGCCTCTCACTGCATCCTCTGGGGACACCCAAGCGTCCCCCAAGGGTTAACTCACCAGCCCTGAGAATGTCCAGACAGTCCGAACCCCACAGGGATGCTGGCGGTCTTCTTGTACAGCAGCCACACGCTTCGGAAAAACAGGTGGAATCACCCGCTGGATGAGTGTGGCCCTTGACGCAGAAAAAGGCATGCAATTTACCGAAGGATGTTGAGATCCCAACGCTGAAGAACACGCCGTGTTTGTGAGTGTGACGTCTTGATGCCGTAGTTATCGATTTCCCAAAATATCACGCGAATATCATCTCACTCCAAGATCTCACCCTTTTTGATGCAGCGACTCCGCTGTGCTTCCAGAGAAACGTATTGGAAAGGCGATACTTTTCCCTTTTTTGGCAAAATAAGTTGCATGAACTGGGAACCTGATGTGCAGACTGCTCAAACCTTATGGAATTAAAACAGGTTCAGCATTTAAAAGAGAATGAGCTGTAGAAACAAATGCCTCCCTCCTCTGCGGGCCATTTTCTTCGCCCAGACAGCCTCCTTCCTCAGCAAATCTATAATCCTGCCGAAAGGAAAAGAAACGCCGTGTGCCGTCAAGTTCGAGCTCAAAGAAAATAAATCGCGCACGCAGAGCAGCTCAGGACGTCTCGTGGCCAGTAATTATTTTGTTTCTGCCAGAGGAAGAAAGCAATAAAGGAGAGATGTATAGGAGAGTTTCCGCACGGAGCACGTTGGCATTCATTCTTCCCGGGCCTGAGATGACAACTCCACTTGTTTGTTCCCCGGCACCGCGTCCAGAGGAAACAGGAGAGAGAGAGCAGTTCTGATCGACGCCGCGGTCCTCGGAGCGGGTGACGGATGGGCGGCCGGTCGGCGCGGCCGAGCCAGGCTGAAACTGCGCTTTAGGATTAACCTGGAACTTGCGACGTTCTTCCCCGAGGCGCGCAGCATAAAGCGAGACAGCAAGCGGAGGGACCCTTTCCTGGGCACAGCCCGAGTCACGGCGCTTCGCAGAACTGAGGGTTAGTTCACGGGATGAAGGTCGGCGGCGGCCCCTCCGCACCATTTTCCCACCGGCACGTGCTCCCTTCGCGTCCGCGTCACGTCCCGTGCGTCACGTCCCGTGCGTCACGTCCCGTGCGTCGCGTCCCGTGCGTCACGTCCCGTGCGTCGCGTCCCGTGCGTCGCGTCCCGTGCGTCGCGTCCCGTGCGTCGCGCCCCGTGCGTCACATCCTGCGCGTGCGTCCCGTGCTCACGTCCTGTGCGTCACATCCTGCGCGTGACGTCCTGTGCGTCACGCACCATTCCAATGCCGGGACGGCCACCGGTGCTCGTGCGCTCTGCGACGAGTGATCTGTCACCTCGCTCGTGGCGTGGGGGGCCGCACGGGCCCGAGAAGACGGTGAACCTCGCTGACAGCTGCTGCGTCTGCGGCCCCACCGCCCGCCGCCCCGGTCGCTCCCCTTCACCCCGGGCCTCCCTGGCCCTCAGATGCGGCGACAGTGAAAGGAGGCCCAAGAAGGACTGACATGGACGTGCACAGCTCTGGCTGTGCGGTCAAGGGGGACTCGCGTGTCCCTCGCCGTAAGTGACGGCGCACCGCGAGGAGGGGGCGCCGAGCGAAAACAGGCAGGCGGGGAGCCGGGCCTCTGCCGGCAGTCGGACGCGTGGTGCGTGGGAGAGGCGAGTTCTGCACGGACGTTAAAAGCGCGGCCGCGGTGAACGCACGGGGAAAGAAAGCGAAACAGTCTCTTTGCTGAAGACTCAGCATTTTTTTTTGCACCCTCACCCCCACCCCAAAACTTTCTAAATGGCAAGTTTGGAATGTCCTGGGAAATAAACGTGAATGGTGGACGATAACACCGAATTGCTTCCACTCAAAGGGATCTCAGGTTGGTCGGACGTAACACTTTGTTGGCATTTAAAGGGGCCACGTGCTCCCCCGGTCAGCGCAGGGTCGCAATCCCGAGACCCCAGATGCGCGCGCACAGTAGGTTCCCCTTGGCAGCTGGTGGCTGGGAACCACGCTTTCGTCTCCAGTTGACCTTCCAGTGACCTGGTATTTCCAACGGAGCCAGAACGGCCCAGAAAACTGCCGGCTTCCTGCAGCCAGCTTCCCATAGTGAGGAAGCCCCCAAGGTCATTGGCAAAACCAGACAGAGTCTGCTGCGCTGTGGGAGGTGGCAAACCACAAGCTAATGCGCTTCAAAGGAAATTAATTTCCCACTGGTCTCGCAACTGGGTGACATGAATTCCCCTGATTTACAAGGAGGCACATTTGGGACGGGCCTTGAAAGTCTGATCTAAGTGGTGTCTGAGGAAAAGAAAACAAACCCTCCGGAAAATGCACACCGTCACCCCCAATAGGAGGCCCCTTCGCCCAGCAGCGGGGTCGAGTCTGAGAGCCGCGCCGGACCCAAAGGGCAAGGACAGAGCTCACCTGGCAGGGAGGGCACTGTGGGTTCTCGCAACTGCCCTTGCCTGGACACAGGGCCGGTCCTTGGAGTGGACGTGGCTGAGGCCGAGACTGTGTGCAGCTTGAACCTCTCTCAAGGTCTCTGCCCACCAAGCAGATGCTGGACGGGGCCTGGAACACACCTCCCACCCCCAGCCCTGGGCACAGGCAGGGCGCAGCCTCTGTGAGTGACTCGGGGCTCTCGCAACGTCCTACAGGTCCCCGTGGGCTCCTGTGGGCGGCTCTGTCACAGGCTCCTCCCCATCCTCTGGACAATTCCCTGGTGCCAGAGGCTCGCCCGTGCTTCCACGGTTCCAGGAGACTTTGCACAGAACACATCCCCCGTGCCTTCCTGTGACCCTCCCCAGGGGTCCAGGAGGCCACCAGCAGAGTGCCTCCCGGGGTGTGACCGAGATCCCACCAGGACGAAGACGGGATGTGACTCTACATGATGATTTGCTCTATTTTTTTTCCATTTCCCTGTGCAGAGGTTCTCGAGTCCCTCTGCCGACAGGCTATGCGTGGCTTAGAAGACGGGCCTTCAGTGACGTGACCAGTGCGAGAACTCCATGCACACCAGAAGGCCATGCGTGTCCTGCCAGTATGTCTTGGCATGGTCCCGACAGCACCACTGCTAGCTGTCCCGGTTCCTATACGCAGATTCAAGGAATCCATCCCCGATCACGTGCGTGAGACCTGGAAGTGGCCCTGGCTGGTGTGGCTCAGTGGATTGAGCACAAGCTGCGAACCAGAGTCGCCGGTTCTATTCCTAGTCAGGGCACAAGCCTGGGTTGAGGGCCAAGTCCCCACTAGGGGGCGTATGAGAAGCAACCACATATTGATGTTCCTCTCCCTCCCATCCCCTCTCTATAAAAACAAACAAAGAAAACCTTTAAAAAACAAAGACCTGGAAATGGACCAATTTGACAAAAACACACAGGTTTCTCCCACTCTCCAGAAACAAGCTCCTACAAAGCCTCTCATTGAGCTGAAGGGGCGTGAAGAAGGAGAACCACTCATCCGCAGGGAGAGCTGCCGAATGTTTGCGGCCCCCAAGGTGACATATCAGCTGCAGCAAATGCCCAGGAAAGCCCCGCAGATGGGAGGGTGTGTGCAGTTTATACCCAGATATGATGCCAGTTTCCATGAGGCACTTTGGGTTTGGGCGTCTGGGGTGGGGGGTCCTGGAACCACCCCACACGTGCCTGGGAACGACTATGGTACCCCGGGGCAGAACCTCGCCGTTTGGATTCTAAATGTTCTGTACGGAACACTTCCAGCTGCTGTTCCCGGGCCTGGCTAACGCCTGCTGCCTCTGAGTAGGAAGTCTGCTCGGCCTCTGCGCAGGTCTCCAAGGTGACAGCACAGCTGCTGCGTTTGGGTGGACGGCCCCTTCGCACCTTTGGCAGCCACCCCCCGTCCTGGCCAACACCTCCACGGCATTCTGATACTCCGATCTCCATGGCTCGGTTCTGGCTGAGCGGCGTTTCCTTCAGCTGAGCTGCGGAGGCTCACGGTGCCCCGGCGGGGAGCAGGTTCCCGCAATGACATGCTTCCCCGAGAACCCGAAGCTGTGGCTGCGCGGGGCGTCCCTGTGCCCGAGGGCCTCACATGTTGCTTCTGCTCTGGCTCACTGACAGACAGACTGACAGCGCCTGCCTCCCACCCTCTGGGCATGACAGGTTGTGACGGTTCTGCGCTTCCTTCGCGCCCCACCTGCTGCTGCAGGGAACACACCTCTCTCCGTGGGTCCCTGGCCGCTGATCCCGACTCCCCCTCAACTGCAGCGACAGAACCAAGACTCAGGACCACAGCGATGGAAAACCGAGGAACATCCCTTATGCTTGCCAGCCCCGGGCTAAGGAAACCCACAGCCTCGGTGTCCCAGCCACGAGAAAACAACACACCACACACACTTCTCCAAGTGGTTGGCAATGCAACATTCTGGTGCCAAGAATTAGCATCTCGTGTTTATGCCAGATGTCCTGTTTGCAGCGTCTTGCTCTGAGCTGTCAAAATGCGCAACATGGGGAAAAGGCCACGTGGCTGGGGGGCGTTGGGCGGCGCTCACGGGGACACAGCGATGCTGCATGAGCTCACGTGGAGCCCACGTGCGTCCCACGTCCGACGCCGTTTCCACGCTCCAGTGGCCCGGCACTGGCCTCCTGACTGGACTGGGGAATGGAACGTGTTTGGGCTGAAACGCACCGTGGGCGCTGAAGGCCAGCGGATGGGGCCCCTCGCCGGACAGTTGACAAGGATGGGGGCAGGGTGGGCCGATGTCCCCTCCAGCATGCCCCAGTCGGCTGCTGCCACCGTAACGGGTGTGACGGGACCCACGCCCGATCCATGGAATTCCCAAAACTCCCGGAGTGCATGAGCCACTCAATGTGCCCTTCTCCTCCCACCCCCCTTCTCAGGATGATGAACCCCCCACCCCCCCAACCAACCCACCCAGAGCAAGGCTTCCACAGCTGAGATGAATCTGAACTCACTCGGGAGACGACTCCACTGCTCCCCGAGAAAGTACGGCATATTGCTCCTCCTCCCCCTGCCACCCCCTCCTGTATCCTTAGCGCGGTGCCCCACTTTTTAAAGGGCCTTCCTGTGGGACTTCACCGCTTCACCTGGGTGAGTGCGGACGTGCACTCCCAACAGAGCGGCGGGACAGGAAAGGTCTGTGCCCTGAGAACTTTCACCCCCGAGTGCCAAGCAGAGGATCCGAGAACATCTGGGGGGTGGGGCTGGGCCTGGGGGCGTTCCCAGAGCGGTGCCCCTCCCTCGGGGCTCCTGGGGAGGAGTGAGCGCACATGATGTCGCAGGGAACCGTCCTCTCAGGGAAAATGTGAAACTAACGCTGTCCTGGTCGCAGCTCTGCAGAATGACCAGGTGACGCTCTTTTGCGTCCGTGGCAGGTGGAAAACTGCGTTTCCCTGCAGGTGCCCTGCATTTTGCACGATGCCCGTTTTGATGGCACGAGAACACACTGTGACAAAGGCCACCTGTGTCCCACAAGGGTCTCTGAGTCCCACCCATGCTGATGGAAGGGGGAGCCCACACGGGGGCCCAGAATCTTCCTTCCTGCTTGCACCGCAGTCGGGCCCCGGGGGGGAGGCCGCTGCAGGAAGACTGTGCTCTGGGGAGGCGCTTGTGGGTAGGCAGAGTTCTGGCACCTTCTGTAAGGTCCAGCAGGAGAGAAAAACGTAACAAGACTGTCCTGGCCGGGTGGCTCAGTCGGATGGAGCGTCATCCTGCACTCTGTGAGGTTGTGGGTTCAGTCCCAGTGGGGCACACAGGGGAGGCAGCCAATCGATGTTTCGAGCTCGCTCTCTCCCCCACCCCCCAAAAAATCAATAAACAAATTCTCGGGTGAGGGTTAAAAAAATAAGTAACAAGAGTGGGCCGTGGAACGCACAGCACCCCCAGATAAAGAATGTATGACAAGCATTAAGATTATGTGAGAAGATGCAAAAAAAACCTAGATTCACAGAAACATTTGCAGGAAGGGCAGGGACTCTGGCTGGACACGGGGGAGGGGGTACATGTTTCTACAGAGTGTCCACGTTTCCCCTTGAGACACGGCGCTCCTTCCCGGAACCGGGTCACGGCAGACACGGCTGATCATCCAAACCGACCTCTTTCCGGTGACAATCACATTCAGTCTTTAAAAAAAAAAAAAAAAAAGACTGAGCATGTACTCACCTAGAATGAAATCGCAAATGTGAGCCCTCCACGGCTTTGTTCCGTGCAGCTGACAGATCGATCTGGACTTTGGGGTCACGAACAACGTGTTAAACAACAGAAAGGCGTGAGCGGCACGAGGAGTGGAGAAGGCGTCACCGCTCCAGAACAGGAACATAAACCGGGTCTGCAGAACCATTTCCAGAGGGACCTGAAGCTGCCCCCGATACTGCGGCCTCCCGGGCCCTTAATTAGCGTTTTAATTAGTCTCGTTTGGAAGTCATTTATGCAATTCTGAGTGGAATAAAAGTGGGTTTTAAAGGCTGCACCCTGCTTTAACCGTCTCTCAGCCCCTGCCCCCTCATTCTGTTGCATAAATGAAGCTGCAAACAGTTCGCACTGAACGACCTTGAGGAAGGACCCCCGCTGCGGGCCACGGGCCGGGGGAGCCCCGCCGTGGGCTGTCTGGCCTGGCTGTTGGGAAACTGCCGACACACGGTTTCTGACTCCCTTGAAAACCCACAGAGCTGCTTTCTCCGTGGCAGTAACCCACGGGGCCTGAGTGGCCTGTGCCCCTCTGGGTGACACCCACACCTAGTGGGTGGCTCTGGACAAGTGGCCTGGCTGCTGGAGTGTCAGCTGGTCAGTGCAGAGCGGGAGCGGTGCCCGTCCTCCGTGCCGTGGGCCACGGCCCGGGGTCTGGCCAGAAACGGCCAGGTTGCACCACTACAGGGTGAGCTGCCACCGAAAACCGGCCTGTCCGTGTCCTGGGGGCTTCACACCCCCACGGACCACAACTCCTTCTGTTACTGTTTCCCACACGTCATCTTGGAGGTGCCGCCCGGGAGCAGCAGCTTGGCGGGGGGTCAGCAAATATCCCTTCAAGTTCACCAGCAATGCTCTGCTCAAGGCTGAGGTCATCTACGTGACCGGCCGTGTTCGCTGCAGTGAGATGGATGCGGGGCGTCTCCCACACGTCAGTGGGTATCGGCTGAATGCACCAGCGAATAAGTGGACAGACGGGCAGATGGGCGGAAAGAAGGAAGAGTGGGAGGGAGGGAGGAAAGACGGGAGGGAGGGGCCCAGCCAACATTTACACCCCACAGTTCCCACGCTCCAGCACTCTGGAGAAAGCCAGGATCGTGGTTATGGGTTATTTGGGAGAATTCTCGCACTGAGTCCTGATCACAACCAGAGACGCCACATAATAGTCTTGTCACCTCCTCGTAGGGCCCGGAGCCTGGACAAGTCTTCCCAGAACATCTTCCAGGGCACCTTTGCTTCGGGTCCCCCTGCCAAGCTACCTGGGGCGACTCTCGGTTGTTGGTCTTGGGGAAGGAAGGGAGGGAGATGTTGGCACAGAGGGTGTACATCCCAGGCCTCCTGCTCCCGGGGCTGACAGGCCTCCCCTCGGGCGCCGGTTCCCAGGCAGGCTGCGCCCTGGGGTCCCTGCTCTCCGGCGCCTCCCCGTCTTCCATCCACCCCTGAGGCTGTGCTGCGAACCGAGCGGCAGGGCCCGGGGCAGCGTTACCCGGACCTGTGGTGAGGTGAGCCTGCAGGAAGGAGGCGGATTGGATGTGCTCGCGAAACACCAGGAGAGACAGATCCAGCCCGGCACCTTCCAACGAAGCCAACTTTGTTACCATGCGCACGGGACGGTTCACTGAACCTGTGACTCCCTAACACCAACTGTCTAAGGCATCACTGTCTCATTAGCGTCTAATTAGTGTTGTCAGGAGGGGCCTGTGTAGCAGTTGGGTGGCCTTATTCACAGAAGGGCCGTTTTTTTTGCACATGTTGGCATTTCTCGTGGTAACCATGGTTCCTAGCTTTGCACATGCTCAGAAACGTGATCGATAATGAGGCTACAGGGCCTGCACTTCCTGTTCCTGTCTCCTCGGTTCCCAGATTCCAGCCGACTTCCAGGAGCAGTGAGTCGCTCTGGTCCTGGAGCGCCCCTGGGCTGCTCTGCGGTGATGGCGGAGTCACCAGTGGGAGGAGACGTCACAGGAAGAGCGAGAGGTGGGAGGCGTCTCACAGGACAGCAACCCGTGTGGCTGGGCAGCGACACGGGTTCTAGGAAGATTCCCAGTTGCCCCCAACCGTGAGCCAGGCTTCCTTCTCTGGCATCACACACACTGTGGCTGCTCTTGGCCACGCAGCCCGGGCCACTGCCTGCGTCGAGAACGGTAGCAGGCTGAGCAAGGGGCTGAGTGGCTTGTGGCGCATGCGGGTCCCGCACCACAGGCCTCCCCCACCCCCCCGCAGCCCCCTCCCACGAGCACAGCCGTGGTCAACGCTGGAAGAACATTGCTGATTTTTGTTCCGAATAAACGAAAGAAAGTTCAACACTTACTTCACCAAGAGAAGCGATTTTTAACGCAGTTTCAGCATGGGCCAGTTACAGCACTAGAATGTCTAGCGATATTTCAGTTCATACCAAAGCAGGATAAAAATCTGCAATTTCAACACCCTGATAAAAATGCTGTGAACGTACACACATACCAATTTCATATATGTTCTACAAAACCAAGAATATCTCCACGTTGTACGCACACACGCACACGTGCACACAGAACGCCCACACACGCTGAAAGACCACGGTGCACGCTCCGTCTGCCACCCCATAACCGATGACGGTCAGCAAGGCCAGAGCTGGGCTCGGCGCCATCTGGTGGCTGAAGTGGACGTGAGCTCGCCCACCCTTGGGAACCTCCCACAGGAACTGGTAGGTTGTGTTTACAAACGGCTCTGGCGGGACCGCCTTTCGTGGAGTCTCCCACCCACCACCTTGCGGGCAGAGCACCGCAGCCCGGGGCCACTGACAGCCGCAGCCGCAGCCCAGAGACGCCGTCAGTAAAGATGCAAAGCCAAACGGGCCTGTCTTACCTCCGGAGTGGGGCGGGGGGCCGCAGAGCAGGACGACTCCCTGGCCTTCACGCACGGACACTGTGCTTCTCATTTGGGTTTTAAAATTTTCCAGATCTGATTGGGGAAACACAACAGAACAGGATTTCAGAAAGAACTGTCCCATGAAAATGTCTGCACAGAGACACACCTTTCTTTTGTAGGACGGCATTTAAAAATCCCTTCTTAGGAGTCTCAGGAGAACGTCTGCTTTGAGAAGGAAAAGCAAGATTTTGATTTCTTTATCAGGGCCCCTAGAAATCCAACATTCAGCAACACAGTAGAGGCACGTGCCCACGAAGCCTGTGTTTCCGTTACAGCGTCAGGAGTGGCCCGGCCACCCCGCAGGGCAAAGCCTGATGGGGAACCGCCCAAGTGGGGAGGACGAGCCGAAGGAGGAACCAAAGTACCTTCAGCCAGACATACACACACACACACACACACACGCACACGCGCGTGCGCGCACGATGGTGCCCACACCTGCCTCGGCGATTCACCAAACCACGAAGACATTTAGCTGCCGTCACTGTCCCAAGACCTTCTTCCAGTGGCTTGTGAGGCCATCAGGGCAAACACGGCTTTGGCCACCAGAGGTTATTTTTAAAGCATCGCAGCAAACGGGGCAGCAGATCCACCACCCACTCTCCAGCTGGAAGTAAGGCGTGGAGAAAAGTCCGCTGGTTTTATTTTGAGCAAAGCTTAAGCTGATGGGGGGACGGGGGGAGAAACTAATCTACTGCTTCTCTAAAGTCTGATTTAAAAAAAAATAGATCTGTGTTTGTAACGAGCTCAGGGCGACCGAGCTGTCGATTCGAGAGCAAATACACCCGTTTTGGGGCTGCGGAGGGTGGACCTAAACCTCCGAGGGGGGTGCCATGCAGAGGAGACAGTGTGTGTGTTTTAGGGCATAACTGAGAAAATTTCGACCCTGCCTTGGAAAACGTAAGAGGCAAAATAATATCTTCGAATCCATGAAACCGCAAACGGTAGATGTGTGGGCATTCAGAGCACCTTGAATCGTAGGGAAATGAGCGTATTTTCTTCATTTTCCTGTTGCCGAAAGTGTCAAACTGCTGGTCACCAGCGTGAGTGAAGCAATCCCGTAAAACCCACACATATGAGACGGTGAAGGAGGTAAAAGGAGAAAAATGGTGCTTATGGAGGTACTTGAACCCGAGGGGACCCTGCAAAAATAACGTAAGGTAGCCTTGTGTCACCTTAAATGTGCACCTAACACGCAGTATCATCGAAACACCAAGGCTCCAGAAGTTAGAACCGCCACACCGCACCCCCTGGCGTGTGCAGGGGCGGCCGGGGAGGACAGGCATCGCGTGAGCCCTCGGAACACCATCAGGGGGTTACTCCTGACAACCAGGTGCATGCATGTGTGTGCACACACGTGTGTGTGCATGCATGTGTGTGTGCACGCGTGTGTGTGCACGCGGCCCCTGCGGCTGCCCCCCCACCCCCCACCTGCTTCCTCTGTCCCACAGCTCCACACCCTGGGAGGGCGTCGGCATGGAGTGGAGCGAGAAACGGCAAAGGGATAAGCGTTCTGAAGAACGCTCAGGTCCCCTCTCCCTGAAATAAGGGTCTCTCTGTCGTACAGACGGGTCACTGTGCGGAGAAGCCCAGGCATGTGTTCCGCTTCCGCACGCAAGCCCGGCAGCCTCACCCGTGGACGTCTCGCTGAGCTGTGCCCACAACAGAGAGAAAACGCTGCTTCAGGCGGTGACCGTGACTCTTGCGTTCCTGGACACCCGCAGAAGCTTCTAGAAGGTCTGGATATGACACACGGTCGACCCTTAATCACCTTCAGTGTCGGCAGGTCCGAACAAGACACAACCATGCTCTCCTGCTCTGACACGGAAGCCCTGTCTTCTTTCTATTCATTTAATGCCGAGCCGGCACCTCGAAGGGTCACGTTAAGATTTCACCCCGTGCAGGACACGTTCTGGGGACAGCACCCTTCTCGCCACCCAGTGTCCTCAGCCGCCCTGCCCGGCCGGCACCCACGCCCTGGGGAGCCTTCTCCGCCACCCGCTGGCCGGCTGTGTTTGTTGGCACCAGTGATCACGCCGGGTTCGATTTTTGTTTAAACGAATAGAGACATTAGAAAAAAAAAAAAAATTCATGAGATACAAACAGGAAAGGGAAGGGAGCGGCTATTTATGTAAAAATGAAACGAGAGGGTCTTAAAAAACTCAGCAGAGGAAATTCACCTCCCTCGTTGGCCCCAGAGTTGATGCCCAAACTGGGTGGAATAACCGTAAAAGCCTGAAAACACAGAATAAGGGTCCGCAGATGACCTGAGCGCCCAGGCTGCATCAGGAACGAATCGCCACGCACAGCCACAGAAAAACAGCACTTGGAACGGCACAGAGGAGACGAAGGTGGCATGGTGGGTGCCAAGCCGGCGTGCGGGAACAACGGCGGCACCTCGGGGGGGGGGGGGGCGTGACCGGGAGAGAGTGAAAGCAGTTCCGTGCCGAGGCCGAACTAAAATTTTGCCTCACGCATCCACTTTTCTTAAACAAACACCTATTTTTAAAAGAGTTCTTCAATGAACAGTCCAACTCCTGGTCCTGACTGCGTCGAATACGAGAGTCCCTTAGGCTTTTAGAGAAAAAGCAAATGTTGGATTTTTTAAATCTAGCAACAAAAACTAAGGCTACTTCACTGCGCCTGTTATTGACAATTTTGCTCTTTTAGAATCTATTAAGTCCAGACAAAAAGACAAAAAACCTCTTCTCATCGGACTGTGAATGCTATTTTCACCAGCAACACTAACGTTTAAAAGAGGGACAGTTAATATCTCCGAGGAGTACAATAAATGTCCGCACTCTGCACATTTTTTATTTTTATATCTCACACATAAAGCCTCGCTTTGTCATCAGAGCCACGTTTTGTAAAAATCTCTGTGGCCGCACTGCAAATCCCTCCCCTTCCCTTTGGCATGAAGACCCCCAGGTGTACCAGAGGTCTGGGATAATTCAGCACACCTGCCCGAAAGCCACCTTTCAAAAGTGGATTTGATGTGAACGGGGCCACAGGAGAAGCCAGGGCTCCCTATAGCAACAGGGCCAGACGGAAAGCTGTGTCTTCCAAACCCGCCCCTCCTGCGGGGTCACCGCGGGGGGCCCGAGGGTCCAACCCAGACACCCACGTGGGCCGACACTTAGACGGCCGGTGGGCCGGCTCGGAAACCACGCGATCTCCGCAAAGACCGTGCCCCGCACGTGGGGACAGACTGCCGCACTTCAGCGTGGTTCCCGTAACCACGTTCTCGGACGTTTTTGAAAAAGCTTCTAGCAGCCTGGGTGAGAAATGTCGTGTGCGTTCTCAGCGAAGACACGGACCTGGGCAGCCCGCCGCCGCGGTGGCTGCTGCTCCCACTGGCTGTGCAGGTTTGGATGAAACTCTCAGAAAACACAGATCCCGTGACCGCACGAGGCGCCCGTGGAAGGGTCACAGGAGGCAATAAATGCAAAGGTGTGGGAACACGGGAGGGGCGCAGGGACCACTGGCGGGCGGCCCCTCCTCTGTCCTCAGCCTCCAGACCCGGGCCACTCGCCACTACAACGCCTCCCCCTGCTCTGGGGGCCTCCGTTTACCCCTCACCTCGTCTGCCTCCCCCACCTGCACCCCCTCTCCTTCCAGTAAACACCACGCTGTCATCTGCTCTCTGAGTCCGCGAGTCTCATTTTTCCTCCATTTCATCCCTTCCCCCGTCACCAGCCCCACCCCTCTCCTCTGACAGGTGTCAGTCTGTCCTGCGAGTCTGTGTTCACAGGCATGAACCTCTAATGACACACATCTTTTGACCGATTTTCAAATAAATCTGCGAGGCAGGCGACACGCACCCCTATTATACATCCCCAGCTGCTGCACCAGCAAGCCCAGGCACGGGGAGCTGAGGCTTCGTCCGGAGCCCCGCCCCCAACTCACTGTCAGAGCCCAGCGGTGCCCCTGCACCCCGATCTCTAACTCAGAGAAAAAGCGGGGGGCGCCGCGTGCAAACTGAGGTCGAAGCTTCTCGCTCCTTTCCCGTCTTCCGAAGATCTGCTTTTCGCAAATTGAAACGGAAGGTGTTCGCTCAGTTTGAAGCTCGTACTTCAGGCATCTGCGTTCGTTTGTCCATCACTCCAGGCTGGGCCGCGAGGAGGTGTCCCAGACTCTGAAAGTCGCCTCCGCCCGCCTTTCGCCGTGGGCTCAGGGCCCATCGTCTCCCCCACAAGCAGGACCCGCCTGCCCAGGAACCGGGCCTGATGTGGGTCACAGGTGGCCATCAGGCCACCAGCTCTCAGAAGGCACAGGATGGAGCGTGTTCAGGTGTGAGAGCTCCACCCAGGCATCGCCCCCTGCAAGCAACCTAAGGCGGCTTTCGGTTTCTTCAAAGTCATCCCAGTGTCGCTGGCCTTGTCAATTTGCTGAGTGTCCCCCCCCTCCCCCCCCAACCGGGCCGGAAAGTGCGCTTCAGGAGAGGGAGCCCAGCTTCCGCTTCATCCCCGCGTCCTGGGCACACAGGGGACGAGTTAGCTGTACAAGCAGACGTTGCCGTCTGATTTCGGTGTGAGCCCTCACGCCCACACACCACGCACACCCGCACAAAACGACGAAGTCCTGTCTGCCGGCGGGAGGTGGGCGGCAGCCGGGGCCACGGCCTTGCGCACTCGGATTCATTGTTCCATCAAAGGGCCCTTCGGTTACTAACTGAAAGCCCACGAAGCAGGCGGCGAAGGAAAATCCCCCACAAAACGTTACCTGCGGAATTTAAAGAGGCCCCTGCATCTGCCCCTCCATCCGACGCTGGGTCACACCTAGGGTGTCACGTCCGTTCACTATAAAAGTTAATTAAACAGAAGTGTGCAACTCACAACTAATAGAGAGTAACAAGAAGTCGCGCTTGCAATAATGACGGCTTGTAAGTTTTTATGGCGTCTTTAGAAACCCTTAACGGAGGGAAAATATCAGCCTAATATAAAGTGATTAAAGAAGAAAGGAAAGTGTGCATTATTGTGTATTTTAGCGCCGTGTCCTACAGCGAACTGGAACGCAGTAATAGGTGGATATAAATATTAAGGTACTCTGCTTGTTGCCACGGAAACATCCCCATCCGTAAACCCTGAACGTGCGGTCCCTGCCATCGGCGCCTACGGAGCCTCCGCAAAGGTTCCTTGGTTTAAAGTCTAAGGCACCAAAATGCACACAGGTTAGCAAGCCCTTCAAACGGGTTTCCTGCATCTCCCGCAAAACACCCCTTGTTTTCTGTTAAACCCGGGGTGTCCCGAATGCGGCCCACATGCAGCCCGGGACGGCTGAATGCGGCCCAACACAAAATCGTCAATGTACTTAAAACCATTTTGGGCTCAGCAGTTTTTGTGAGTGTTTGTGTGCATTTAATGGTTGGCCCAAGATCGCTCTTCTTCATCCGGTGTGGCCCAGAGACGCCAAAAGGCTGGGCAAACAATGCCGGTCACCATCCAGCCCGCGTCCCCGCTGCTGGGGTCCAGGAAGGGCCAGCCCATCTGACCGCTGGACAGGCGTCCTTCCTCCAAGGTGGGAAACGGGTGGGCCTGCGGGCACCCTCTCCGGGCAGCTGCCGGCTGTCCCTAATCCTGGTAAACGGTCTCCTGCTTTCAGCCGCGCTCGTCCTCTCTCCCACCGATTGCCTTCTGTACGCCAATCCCAGTCTCTGGAGCGTGGCTCATAAATATCTGCGCGTCACGCGGTGAAATTTATAGGGGCTCTGCGGTCTCTCATCGGGGCTGCTCTGGGCCGGTCCCAGGGCCGCAGGGTGGGAGAGGACAGCTGCAAACCACGTTAATTATGTCTAGATGAGGTTCGGAGTCTTAAGTAAATCACACCGCTGCAGCGGAGACTCTGAATCTGAATTATTTATCTACTTCTTGAGAGCACTAATCTCTTTAATCATCTTTGCTCAATTAAGAAGAAAACCAGCCATCATTTTTAATAAAAGAATAAAAACCACTTGGGGTATGATGATTAGCAGGGAGCAGGAATCAGTGAAGACCCACCCCTCATGCCCCCACCGCAAGGATGCTGGCATGTGTGGGGGGTGGGCAGTGACCCGAGGGCCACACACGTTGCATTTCTGCACGCAGGGTGGTCCGCCCGATAAGCGGGAAACTCTCCGACACCCTGTGTCCTTCACGAAACGTGAGTCCAGGGTCACTGAAGCCATTTCAGTTCTGACATTTTCCAAAAGCTCTCAGGCATCCACTGCCTTCCTACCGACATTCAGGAGCACAGCCGGCCACGGCCCGACCCCAGACCCTGACCCTGACCCTTGGGTCAGCCTTGGAGCACGGCCGTCAGCAGGAGGCGCATTTGAATCGCCGGCCCCAGGAGGCGAATGAATCACGCAGTGAATCACACACTTCACCGAAGAGCACGGTCAAGCCCACCTCATCCTTTTCTCCCAACGTGTGATCATTGCATGCCGCCACACATGCACCGTTATCATCATGTGTCATCACACATACATTGTTATTGGGTCATACACGCATCATTATCATGTGTGCCACACGCACCGTTATCAGTACAGGTGGTCACACATGCTATCATGTGTCATAAACACATTATCACATGTGTCGCATACTGTTACCACCACATGCTGTCACACATGCATCATTACCATCGCGTGTCATCACACATGCACCATTATCATGTGTGCCACACACACTATTATCAGCATGCATAATCACATGCATCATTATCATCACATGCCATCAAACACACATTGTTATCACGTGTCACCACACATGCATCATTAGCATCATGTGTGCCACACATGCACCGTTATCAGTACAGGTGGTCACACACACTATCATCATGTGTCATAAACATTATCACATGTGTCGCATACTGTTACCACCACATGCTGCCACACATGCATCATTACCATCGCGTGTCATCATACATGCACCTAGTGGCAAGGGAACCCAACGTGCGGCATCTGTCCCCTCACCCTATGAAAGTGAGGTGACCCCGGCGTCTGCACGCAGTGGGCCTTCAGGTACTCGTCACTCAGAACTGCTCGGCAGCTCCTGGACATACATTCTAAGCCTGCGAAGTTTTTGAAATTCGGTTTAAAAGTCTTTGAAAGCCCCAGTTTCCAGACCTCGGGAGAACCGAAGCAAACTTGCTCAGAAATGCTGAGACAGACCCCGTGCGCGCGTTACTGGGGGAAGGTGGGCTGCGTCGGCCTGGGAAGCACTGTGGCAGGGCTCCGCCCGTCTCCACAGAAGATCCACACACACTCCCTCCCTGAAGCGCGGTCTACGGAGCGAAGGCAGAGCAGAGCCAGATCGGTCTTTGGAGGAGCCAACGGGAAGAGCACAGCACGGCCCTCTGAAGCCCTGGGCGTCGGAACACCTGCGGTCTTACCGAAACGCTGGCTCCCAGCCCCCCCGCCCCCGGGTCTGACGCACTCGGTCAGAGGTGGGGCCTGGGAATGAGCATCTGCAGTAAATTTCCAGGTGGACCTGACGCCCTGGTTGGAGGAACAGACTGCGAATCCTCTGGTCTCTGCTCTGCACTACTTCACAGACGTGGGAAAACCGGAGCCCTGTGTCCTGGTGGGAACCACTCTGCGGCAGGTGCTGAGCGGGAACTGCCAGGTGCTGGGCGGGACCACACCTGGCCACACCGCCGGATGCAGAGTGTTGGCCGCCAGGACGCCCGGACCCGGGCTGGGGAGGAGGCCCACTCTCCACGGTGCCTGGAGCACAGGCTACGTGGAATTCAGCGGCTGCAGAAAAGCAGTTAAAGACCGCTGAACTGGAATTACCAACTACCCTGCCCGGGTGCACCCACCCTGAAGGCACCGCGGTGGCAAAACCCGGGGTCCGGGCCGCTCAGAGGGAGGGGGACAGACGTGAACGTGGCGTGTTTCTTTCGGAGCAAGAGCGCTGGGCTGACACCGAGCCTTCACGCCGGCTCGAGCACGCAGGCCGCGGAGCGGGGGAGCCCGCTCACCTGCCGGGGGCCCCTGCGCGTGGGGACAGCCATGGACCGTCACGCAGCGTCGGGCGGGAAATAAACTGCCTGAAACCGCTGGGTGGGCAGTTCAGCATTTTTCCCACCAGCAAGCCCACGGCAGGTCAGAAGTTTCAGTGCAGAAACCGGCGTTTTCCATTAAAAACACACGCAAACCTTCTCCGTTTTCCTTGCTGTGACTTAGGCTGCAACTGTTCTGGCCGCTGAACACGTGGTGTTCATTTCACCCGCCTTAAAATGCTCCTTTTCTGCTGAAATGGCGACTTTCCGAGAGGACCCACAGAGGAAAACAGAATCTACTTCCAGAAACGACACATAGAAAGCACACAAAATAGTTCCGAAGACCAATCGACGCAAATAAATCTTTTATAAAATTTCTCCCACAGATATGCCACGCTCTGTTAACCGTGGAATTTATTTCAATATTAAAATAGCACATTTAATAACGGTCTCAGATAAGATCAATGTTGTGGTAGCTGATGGTTTATTTTACGTTGCTGTTAGAACCTGATGTTCTGTAGAAAACCGATGATGGACCAGATCACGCGATCGACCTTGGTGGGGAGACACAAAGCCACCATTGGTGTGAAGAGGAAGAGCAGGGTGTTTCGATCACTCGCGAAACCTGAGCGCGCTCCGAATGGGTGACGATTTTCGGAAAGTAACTTCCTGTACGCCACGGTTTGCCTACGAGTCCCAGCCTCCGGTCACAGGTCACAGGCCCCGGTCTCCGCCCTCACCTCTCCCAGGTGAACGAGGCGCCCCTCCCAGAAACCCCCCACCAAAAAGCCCTGCACGGGGACTTCCACATCATCTGCAGTGCGGGGCGGTTGGGGTGTGTGTTACAGACCATTCCCTCCACCCTTTTCCAAATAATGAGGCCAAAGAAAAAGCTGCCCTTTGGTTCCTTCATGGGTGCTGCACGCACACCCGCTATCAAGAGTGAGAAATCTTTGGCATTTAGCATTTATAAAGTCTGACGGTACACAAACTTCATTAAATTTTTAATGCCACGGCTTGTTTAAGGAAATATTTTGCACGGCTCAGAAGGCAGATAATATATGACAACATGCAAATTAGAGGAATCCAACCAATTAAAACTTTCAGAGGAGGAAAAACTATACAACAGAGTCAGGGACTGTGAGACAGTCCTAATTACTTACACTTGGGTCACAAATTCCATTCTGACTTTTCTAACAACTTTTAAGGACAAAGACATTTGGCCGGAGAAATAACTCTCCGTGTCCAGAAATTGGCTTTTTATTTTTAAAATTCTGCAGTGAAACACAGCCACACCCGGTACCAAGATCCCAACCGATTCCTACAGGTCCCCAAGCCGAGGACTCTGTGGGGGGATGGGCAGCCCCCGACCCCCCCCAATGCCGGGCACACGCGGGGGAGGGTCGCAGCTGCTCCCGCCTGCAGCCCCTTCCGGGCGAGGTGCTGAGCTTTCCCCGCATCAACCGTCTAACGCAGCAGCAAGGCCATTCTGAACAGGACGGCAGGCATGAGTAAACGTGTCCCAGACACAAGGGGACCAGTGGTCACCCTCGCTGAGCCCGCCATGAATGGAACTGGAGAGAGCCCGAGGCTGGGGGAGGCAGCTGGTCCCTGGCAACCGGATCCTGGCTCCGTTTCCAGTCGGCAACGTGGATCCCAAGAAGGCGGCGCCGGCCACGGGGCGAGGAGCCCCCGTCTCCAGGACGGCCTGTGGGGCAGGGCTGGTGGTGGGGGGCTGTGGTGTCGGGGGGGCTGGCAAACCGTGCCTGCCCGGGGTCCAGACCCCCCCCCCCACCATCTGGTTCTGCTCAGCCTGGGAGCTGAGAACAGCGTTTGCACTTAGTTGAAAACAATCAAAAGGAGAGTGTGTTTTCATGGCAGAATGTGTTTTCATGTGAAAATCACGCAGAACAAAACTTCCCGTGCCCACAAATAAAGTTTTATTGGGACCCAGCCACACTCTCTACGGCTGCCGCCTGCCACAAAGGGGGAGCTGAGTCTGCGTGACGGAGGCCGCAGGGCCTGCGGAGAAGCCAGACACGGGAGTGGACGGGCCGTGTGCGCCCATGTGCATGACCTTCTGGGAACGGCACTGTTGGGGGCACAGCCAGGGACACCCTGATGTGTGCTGTAGGGGCCGACGTGACCACCCCCAGACCCCTATTCCAAACGGGTGAGCGTGCCGACTGTGATGAAGGGGAACCTGGGTCTGGCTGGTCCCAAACTCCCACTGACCCCGGTCTCAGGGAAGAGAGGACATGGTCCCGGTCATTCCCCGGCCCACTAACCTCTGCAAATCTGGGGTCCAGCCGTCCAGCTTCTCCCAGGCCTAAGGTGTCCCGTGCCCCCGGCTTTCCCCACCATCACCCAGGCGGCTCCCTCTGCCCACACGCCCCTCCTGTTCCTTCGACCTTCCGCTCTCCTGCCCCCCAGCCGTCAGTCCTCAGGTGCACCCCGACCTCGCCTGGGTGGTCGCTCCCCACCGGCAGCACCTCCCATCACACGCTTCGTCAGGTTTCCCCAGATTCTGGATTTGGCATTTTCCCTGGAATTCGTGAGAGCCAACCCAACAGGCTGATGTGGCTCGAACGCCGTGGTGCGACCTCCAACAGCCGGGACCTCGGTTTTCCCGCGGCCGCAGGGCTGGGCTGTGGTCTCAGAGCGGCCGGAGCACGTCCCGCCTGCCTGTCTGCGTCCTGCGCCCTCTGCCCTCGCTCTTCCCCAGGGCAAAGGTGCTCTGTTGGCGTTTCATCCTGAATGCTGACGGGGCCGACTTACCACTTTTTCCCATTAACGCGTCATATGCTTTCGGTGTCATGTCTACGAACGCCAGTGAGCCCTCGACGTCAGGGATTTTCACCCATTTTTTTTGGTAGAGCTTTTGGAATTTCACATTTTACATTTAAGTTCAAGATTTGTGTCTGTTCTTGCACCAAGTTCAAGGTTTCGGTCACGGTTCTTTTCCTGCCCGACTGCTCCGGCGCGGCCTTCCTCCGCTGGACTGCAGCTTCCTCTTTGCCAAAAACAGGCTGAGAACGTGTGAGTTTACTTCTCCGTTCTGCGCCTCCGCCCCTGGACCTGCGCCTCCGCCCTTCCACCAGCGGGACACCGTCCTCGTTCCTGCGGCCGAAGAGTGGCCCCCACGTCAGGCGGAGCGGGAGTCCTCGCTCGTCCTTCCAACCTGTCAAGGCCGCGCTCGCTCTTTCGGGGCCTGTGCCGTGCTGCCTGGACTCTAGGGCAAGTTTGCTTTAGCGCTTTATAATATGTCACGGTTTCTTACCTTGAACTATAGTTGCCGCACAACACGCCACGGGTGGCAGGCGGACGGCACAGTTCTCGGACACTGACATTCCTTACAGGGTGGACGTCCGTGCCCATCTGACCCCACGCAGAGTCCCTGTGCTGCTGTGTCCCCTGTCCTGAATGTCACCTAACACCACACACGTGCGCACACATGCACTCACACACGCACACGCAGAAACGAAGCTCGCCAGGACTCTGTCAGGAACGCGCCGACTCTGCTCCCCGGCTCGGGAGGAACTGACGTCTCTGATGCACCGTGCGTCCCCCCCGGCTCCGTGGGCTGTCTTTCATTTCTGTCACCGGCACCACGCAGTTGCCAGCACAGAGACAATGCCTGTGTTTTGTAAGTGTAAACCTATTTTCCTCGGAGCCGCTGTCATCGTTGCTGTATTTGTGGTTTTGGGTTGGAACCGCCCAGTTGCCGGCAGACAAAAACGTGAGCTGTATCTGGGTGTGGAACCCCAGTGCTCTCCCCTGGTCGGGCTCGCTCAGTCCCGGGAGACTTTCGGGCAGTCCCCTCGGGATGGCAGAGGGGTGCTCTGCAAACACAGGTTAAGTTCTTCCTGCGCAAGGTGCGTGGCTTTTATCTCTGCTCCCGCCTATTAGGGCAGCGGCTGTGGTTTCCAGCACATCGACTGCCAGCGTTGGGCATGAACCTCCTCGCCTTATTCCCATCCTTCTGGGGAGACCCCTCGGTCTCGCACCATCAGGCAGGACGTTGGCCGCGGTGGGAGGTGCGGCCCACCCAGCGCGGGGGCTACTTCGTGTTTCTAACTCGACGAGAGACCTCAGGTGCAGGTGACATGGTCGTTGATTTTTGGGCTGTACCCGGAGAGCTGCTGTGTGGACACCGGCTGATGTTTGTCCCTCCCCCCACATGAGGATACGGAAGGGCAGCCGGGAGGAGGCCCTTCAACCCGCCCTGCTGGCCCTGAGCCCGCCTGCCGGCCTCCAGAACCGTAGGGAGGACACTCCCGTCGTCATGAGCCGCCCCGTCCCTGGCAGCAGCGGCCCCACGAGCTCCTGGCCCAGCGGGCTTTATGTTCCATGGATCTCCCTCCTCCCTCCTGTTTCTTCTTTGTTACGCCATTAATGAGTTGAAGAAAATCGGTCATTCATGCTGCTGAAATGATTACAACGTGGTTTGAGCTAATTGTATCTCTGTGGTTTCGATCAAACCGGTCTGACCCGGCGGCTTGACTGGAATCGGCACCATTGATTCATTTGTTTTCATTAACCGCGATTCGCAGGTGGGGCCGCACACTTTCTGTGGCCTCGAGTCCAGAGGCCCCTGGTCCTGCAGGTCCCTGGACGGTGAGGTTCAAGCGGACCAGCACGTTCACATGTTATCTGCTCCCAGCCTGGATGCATCTGTCGCCATTGATCTGGAATCTCTGGTGAAACCAAAATTTCACTTTTCAGTGTCCTTGCATCTGATCTGCAGCCTAGTTTCGGAGACTTGCACAAGATCATCACTGTGACGACTTGACAAGAGGAGAAAAGGCCTGAGGAATGGGCACAGCAGGCTCCCGTGTCTGGGGGGGGGTGTGTTTCCCCGTGGAGTGATTTTACACGTGGCCAATTCATGCACGAGTATTTTCTTGTTAAAATCATGTCTGCGACTCAATTCTGCTTCAGAACTAGAGGGAATCAGTTGTGCCTCAAACACCCTGTGCCCGCCCCTCAACAATGATTCTTCCTTCTAAATCAGAATATACGTGTGAGGGGGGGGACGCCTGTGTCACACGTGAACTCGCAAGTCATCCCCCTAAGTCCACATGACCGGGGAAATCTGAAGTACCCTCACGGACGGTCACGGTCAAAAAGAGAAATCACACTCGTTCCCTGACACGGAAGAGGTGGGGCCCTCAGACACAGCTGGGGGAGACGTGAGTGTGCAGGGGCCTGGTGTGAGCGTGCGGCACACCCTCCGAAGGCTGCATGTGGGTTGCAGAGTCCCAGCAGCCCGGTCTCGGGTGTGAACGCAGGAGGGCTGAGCAGCCCCACCTGCTTGGACACGTGCACACACGTTTCCGGCAGCAGAACCCCTGTCAGCCCCAAAGCGAACGCGACCCGATGGCCGTCAGCGGACACAGGGACAGCACGGAGTGTGCCTGCAGACTGAGTGTCCCTCGGCAGTGAAAGTGAGTGAAGTGCAGACGCGTGTCACCAAACACGTGAGTGTCCAAGGCGTCACACCGAGTGACTCTCAGAAACATCCAGCGAAGCTCCCAACTGGTTAGCCCAGAGACCTCACACGGCTCACCCTACGGACATGTATGGCCAGTCTCAGCGAGTCCACACATGGACAGCAGGCTCGTGGTCTCCAGGAACGGCCAGGGAGACCCAGGGGGCGGGAGTGGTGGGTCTCGGGGGAGAGTTTCTTTTGGGGATGATGACAGTGAACTTCTCCATTGAGCAAAAGGCACAGACGAAGTTGTGTGTCCCTGTATGTTCCCAGGTCTGTGGCCACACCACAAATCACACAGTGGTGCTGTTTCGGGGGAGTCAGCTGCCGTGTGGGTGTGTCCCAACCCAGCTGTTGTAGAAGATACCACCCCAGAACCTGCCCTTGGTCCTGCCCAGCCACGTCCCTGCTGTCCGCAGGACCCGCCAGCACCCGAGGCCTTTGGAGAAGCTACACAGAGCTGTCTTCCCTGCGCAAGACACTGGGCGACCCCCCCCTCTCCCCGTGCCCACCCAGCGGGACCTGGGCGGCTGCCACCTGGACACCGGGCCTGGGGCAGGGCGTGGCCCGTGCAGACAGGCAGGGCAGTGCGGGCTGACAACTCACTCCCCTGCTGCCCGGCCAGGTGGGGAAGGCCCTTTCAGGGGGACGACAGGAGATGGTGTCCGGTCAGCACCTTGCACCGCACACTCGACCTTCACCGAACAGTCACACAGTTCCCCCCAGCCCCCCTCCCCCCCCCACCACCACCAGGGGTTCGAGCACGGGCAAAGCGGCACTTACAGGCAAACTGGAGTCTGGCTTCTCTGCTGACGATGGTGCCCAGCGAGTTCGTCGCGAAGCACTGGTAGCTGCCGGCGTCCCGGCCCCTGCGGGGCCTGAGCAGCACGAGGCTCCCCCCGCTCAGTCGGTACCGAGAGTCCTCGCGCAGGTCGATGTCACTCCCGTTCAGTTGCCACCTGGGAAAAAGTCGAGCATTGTCCCTCTTAGGATGTGTGTCTTTAAACCAACATATAGAGCCCACTGTACACACCGGTCACCTCTCCTCGACGCCACAGGGAACGGGCACATCACTGCATTCTTTCATAACTAAAGATCGACGACACCCAAGACATTTATCAGCAGCCAAAGGTGACTTGGCGTGGAAACCACAGCAGCGTGGCAGCGAGAAGTTAAAGACGACTCAGGATTTCCTGAGGAGGTGGGAATGATTTAGCCGCTCACCGGGGGAAATCAGGCTGGGCCCGGGCAGCCGGGAGAGGCAGAAAGTTGAGGTAATTACCTCCCTCACTGCAGGCGAGAGCTCGCTGGCCTGGAACGGGAAAGCGCCCGCTCCTGTGATTTATCCGGACGGACCGGGCAGGTTTAGTAAACTAATCGGCAACGTGCTCAGCTCCCCATTTCCATTTGTCTGGGCAAACACCAGCCCCAGGTGCTTGCAAGCATCACCGTGCTACCTGCTAAATGGGACTCTGAGTCAAGGACCCCAGTTACCGCCCGGGGGCCGGAAACTGACCAGGCAGGAACCCCAGAGGCCTGTTCATCAACGGGAAGGCAAAAGAATAAAAGGGGAAAAAAAGCAGCTGGCCTCGCACGGGGGCTTTCTAGCAGGACCACGGGACGTTTTAACCAGCGAGGCCACGGGACACGCCGAGGCAGACAGACATCTTCACCGAAAGCTCACCCACGCTCCACAGCCCCCAGGCCCACCCACTCCACACGCCCAGCCATCCACCTCCTGTTCTGATCATTCTGCTATCCTCATTAGGAAGACCTCATTATTAGACACTGCTACCTGCCCCGCAAATTTCAGCAATTATGACAGCCACCTCCATTGCTCTTCGTGACAATTCTGAGAAAGCGGGAGGCATAAGGCCCGTTTCCCAGACGAGGCGCTCAGCACCGCAGCGGGGTGGGTTGGCAACGGCCGCACGAGGATTAACTGGGTGGAAGAGAAGCGACACCCACTTCGGTTCTGGCCCGAGCCACGTCGTGGGGCACTGGAAGGTGTCTCGTCAACACAGGGGATATTTAACGTGGACACGTGGCGTATCGCGAAGGCACATAAACAGGTGAAATGTGGACATCATTCCAAGAGAACGTGCAAAACTCAAATGAAATATTAAACAGCTGCGAAAATGTATGAACTCACATCAACGTGAAAAAGTCTCGATGACTATGGTCAATAAAACTGCAAAATAAAACACGCAGTTTGAAACCATTTACATAGAGTTTTAAAAACACATGTATTCATATCAGGACTATTCTAAACATACTTTTTAGCATATGAAAATGATACGCCTCAATCTAAGGTATTTTAATAGCTCCCATGGAGAGAAAGGAGAACGTGTTAGGGGCGAATGCAGGAAATTCGACTTTTCTGGACGTGAGAAGGTTCATCATTGCACCTGGCTGTACGCCTGTGCCATGGTCCATGTCTGAAACAGGGCGCGGCGGGATTTTACTGATGGGGACTGCAGGAAGCGCGTGGATGCGTAAGTTCAGTCTCGGGAGCTCCACAAACATTTTATCACTTGCTCCTTTCCAAAGTCAAGAATTTCTGGATTTGTCTCCTCGATTCATATAAGTCTCCCAGGTCTCCTAAAGCAGCACTTCTCCCAAGTCACAATTAAGAGAAAACACTGGAGGCCTCGACTCTTTCCCTCTGAATTTAAAAGGAAAATTATGAGGAAAGAATAGAAGGAGCCGCAACCCCCTTCTCATGGTGGAGCCCGCTGTGGGGCTTCGATTCTGCTCCGTGTGCAGAATGGCTGTCCCAGGACCTTTCCCAAGGTGAGTCTGTATCTGCGTGGATACTTTGGGTCATTTTCTTCTATTTTAACTTTAATGCTGCCCCTAGAGTTTTGATGTCACACCATAACAAGCATGGATTAAACCCCTCTCATCGTGTTCTCCCCCAAATCTGAGAAATACAGAAACTCTGAAAAGGGAATGAGACATAGGAGAATTGTCCATCCACATTCTGTCTAAATTCTGTTTGCTTGATACACAGTGTGCTCTGAGGAGCATCACCATCATCATCGCCACCACCACCATCATCAACATCACCACCATCACCATCATCATCATCAACATCACCACCATCAGCAACATCACCACCATCATCATCATCATCATCAACATCACCACCATCAGCAACATCACCACCATCATCATCATCAGCAACATCACCACCACCACCACCATCATCAACATTACCACCACCATCAACATCACCACCATCAGCAACATCACCACCATCATCATCATCAACATCACCACCATCAGCAACACCATCACCAGGTAGTCTGTTGGACACACAGAATCTCTGGCTCCGCCCTACACCTACGGAGACAGAGCTGGCACCCTGATAGGAACACCAAGTGTTTAACGTGAAGCTCTCTAAGTTGGAGACAAGCTGGTCTACATTCTGCCCCAGGAGCCACCATGGGCAGCCTCTGGGGGACAGGAGCAGGTAAGAGCACCCGCACTTGACCTATTTTGGGTTTGACAACTGTACTTAGAAAGCCCTTCCTTCCTCCCTGCCTCCCTTTCCTGAGAAAAGCACTGAGCACCTGATGCCAGGCCAGCTTCTGGCTTCGGAGCACACGGTGAGATGGGTCCCTGCCTTCAGGAAGCTTCACGTTTGTGGATTTTTACAATTTCCCAGTTCCTGCCCTGACCTCCATCTGGGTCCCAGGCCCTAGCCACTCCTGCCAGGTAACAGCCTAATGAACCCCAAAGGGACTCAAACCAAATGCACCCCACTCTGTGGGTGGAGCCGACCCTCCCTCCACCAACTCCGTGACCCAAGTTTTTACATGCAGATTGAAAAAATGCCATCTTTGCCATAGGGCTTCTCTGCAGACTTACGCAGACAGCGATGAACTCGGGGGCCGTTCAGCCAACAGGAGGGCACCACCGCTAACACAGAGGAGACGCCCCCTCTGGCCGCCAGCCATCTTTCTCTCCGCTTCTCTTCCCTCCAAGTGCCTGCTGGTTCTGCACCAGCCCCCTCCCTCGGTGCCCCACCCCGGGACCCTCCTCTCACATGCAGCAGACTGGGTCTCAGCAGACAGCATACCTGCACGTGCACCTGCTGGAGAAGCCAGCGAACACGGGGCGAGACTCGTGCTGGGCTTGACCTCCGGAGAGTCAGCCCAACAGGATGCGACCGGGGACGGGCTGAAACGCCACCTGCCAACGGTCACCGGTGAGCGCGGGGCTTGGCGCCTGCAGCGGGGAACGCACTCTCAGGTCAGGAGTGATGGGGTTACCTTCAGTTTGGATGGACTAATCTCACAACAAAGGGCACCTGCGTCTCCCTTTACCTACAAAGTTCAGCTCGCATGGGGGGAGAAAGAGATGCTCGCTCTGGAATTGGCATGTCTGTGGCCTGGCTCGGCGTGCCTGGCGGCGTCCTTTGGAAACTGGGCTTCTGCGTTCAGCTGACGGGCACCAAAGGCACAGCGGCCGTGTGGGAAATCGTAAAGACGCACAAAACTCGGAGAAGCACTTCCTCCTTCTCCGTCCGTAGCTGGGAAGAGTTAGAGGTCAGGAAGTAGGGGAGTGACTGCCTCATCTCAGCCATCATCTCAGATCTAAGAGCTATCGCCCCAAAGTTCTGGCTAAGAAAAAAATGGAGAAGGTTTGTGCCGGTCACAGAAATGTTCTCCCTTCCTTCAGCGTGGTCTTCATCACGCGGTCACAGTCCCTGTGTTATCGTGCCACCGAAAGGCAAAAAATGACTTGCTCTCAAACCCGGCCCCGCCGCACCGGAGCGGGCGGCATTTCCTCCTGCAGACCCTCAGAGCTCATGCGTACACTTGAGATCCCTTGAAGAACATTCATTTTCTCTTAGCAAAGCCTTGCAACGATTTCTCGCCTTCCCAACACAGTTCCTCATTAATGGACCTCATCCTCAGGTGATACGGAATTTTTCAATATCTTATTAAATATTGATTCTTTTCCTGTTGCTGAAAAGTATGTGAATTCAAAAGAGTCATCTTTGTTTAAACTCTCAAGTATGTAAGAAATCTCTGGGCCAGGGTTTTATCCTGAGAAAATAGTAATGCAAAATATTACCACTTCAGCCTGATTTGTAAACGTTCCTGACATTTTCATCTGCCTGGGAAATGTGCCGGCAAACTGGAGGCCCATTTCCTGAGCCTGCGTCCAAACAATCCGCGCTGCAGCCTGGGACTCCGCGGTGAAGTGCAATCCCCTGTTCGGGGCCGCGATTGGGCAGGGCACTCAGCGGTGAACTCTGACCGAGGGGCACATCGGGGGCGTAACCTGGGGGACCCTTCAGGGGAAGGTATTCTTTTAGTTTTGCAACTTCCCAGTCCTTTGTCAACAGAAGCCCACTGTTATAAAGGGATTTGTCAGTTCATAAGGAACTTGACAATCTTACAATGGAATCTTTTTGAAATAGGGAAACTGTTTAAAATGTCACGGAAGTAGCATTGAGTTCCAAAAGGCTTCACACGGGGACCTGCCACCGCCAAGGGGCCGCCCCTCCGAACAGTCATTGCGCGGTGACCGCCGGAGCGAGCTCAGATGCTCACAGGCAGCCCTCGGCTCCAGACGCTCGCTCTGCATGCCCTGGGATCCGCTTGTAGGGTCCTCAGGTGAGAACTGGCCTGTGAGTCCCACTTCACGAGCCCACCACGTCTCAGTCAGCGTGTTCCAGTGTGTTCCTGGAGCTGCTGAGCGGAGGAGACGTGTGGATTTGTCTCCGGGCCGGCAGCCCAAGGGTGAGGTTGGGGTGCAGGGTGAGACACCTGCTCGCCGAGCGAGGCAGCAGGGATCTCATGGATGCACTTCCAGATGTCAGTTTTTCGTCTGCACAACTGGACGCCGAGCTGACTGGCCCGGGGCTGGGCAGGCGGAGCGAGCGGGGGAACAGGGAGCCCCGCCACAGAAGGGTGCAGTCTGTGGGGGATCCCCCCAGGCAATTCGAGGGCAGTTGACATAACACATCATGCGTGTCCTCAAACCAACAGGTTTGAATCTTGAACACAGAGCATGAGGTGCCTGACACAGGAGGTGTATGGACTGGTGGACGTCTCTCTGGAGGATAAAGACCATGCTCCCGGCGTCCAGCAGAAAAAGTACTGGGTTGGCCCAAAAGTCCAGATGGTTTTTTCCATAAAATAACAGACACGTTTTTTAGCTTCCCCGATAACTTTATTGTTTGGATATTGTGAGCATGTTGTCTCTCTCCCATGTGGTAGAACATGGACTGTTCTCAGTTAATGTCTCCATTGATCGGTACCAACTTCACCTGGCCTACCCGACCGCGGAGCATCGTCTGGCGAGAACTCCCCCCACGAAACTTCGCAAACCACTTTGACCTGTTGGATCAGTCACAGCACCTTCTCCACATACGGCGCAGATCTTTTTTTTTTTTTTTTCCATTTCAGTTGCGTTTTTAGCTTTCGTGAAATAATAAAGCATAACGTGCCATAAATGTTGTGTATTTTCTCCCATCTTCAACATTAAAATGGCTGCACACTTCCCCAATTCTGATAAGTTTTTTCAAATGCACACTGATGTGACAGCTGTCACAACACAGTCTAACACAACAGTTTCGAATGAAGTTAAAGAGAAGTAAGTGCTCCTAGAGCCATCATGCGGAAAAAAACAAACAAACATTTTGGCCGACCCACAAAGCGCTGATGGTGGAGGAGGTGAGTCACTCCCCGCCTTCCCCTGCAGAGAACACACCCCTGCGAGTGTGTGTGTGTGTGTGTGTGTGTGTGTGTGTGTGAGCTCAGGTGTGCATCACAGTGAGTTCAATCGATACGAAGGCCTGGAGTGTGGGCTCCCCTGAGTGACCTGGTTGGCTCCCTGCTGACCCCCGCCGGAAGCCAGGGAGACAGCGATGGGAGCCGCTCACAGGTGTGTCCTGACCAAGTGGCTTGACCCCGCCCTCCCACCTGGCCAGCGCCGACCCCACACAGGTCGTGTCCGGAACAGCGGCCCCCCACACGGCCAGCAACATCCCAGCTCTCACTCCCTCCACGTGTCCTGACACATTGGCCACCTCAGGTGTCACTGCCGAGGGCAGCCTCTCACTCAGAAGCCCCCAGAGGCAAAATAGCAGCAGGAACTAGCAGCACCTCCTGTCGCCAGAGGGGTGGAAGGCACCAAGGCCTAGATCTGGTCTTCCCCCAGAACTGGGGAGCGAGGCTGGAGAAAGCTGCCCGTGGAAATGGAAACTAACCACGACAGATAGATGGAGCGACTTCGGCGGGTTGAGCAGCATCCCAGGAACAATTCACCTTCGGTGGATGGTGCAGGGCCTGTGTCCGGGGGGGTGCCCACACCATCCCACCAAATCTGAGGAAAATGGGAACAAAAGCAAGCTTCCAGAGAAAAAGAAATGTCACCTTGGACTCCAACATCGAACAAAGCACAAAGAACGACATGATGCACTACACTCTTTCAGGGGCTGGGCCGGGCCTAGGGCATCGGCCAACACCAAACCCTTCTCAACCAACAGGCAACACTTGGGTCTTGACAGGAAAATTAGGAATTTAATCACAGACGCAATCTGTGGTTTTAGATGCGGCTTCGAGTTAATAAGCAAATGCGTTTGTGCTCAGACGCAGGGCTTGTTAATATGTTTACTGAAGTGATGAGGATAATTGGGGCCCTTGAAAGTGCGCATCTCTGAATTTGCATATTCAATACTTTATCCAAAAATAGCCGGTGAGGCTTCAGCAATAATTGCCAAAGATACAAATGAGGTAAATGGCGATGCTGTGTTTTTAAAAATTGAGTTTTTACAGTGTGTTTTATGATATAGATTCCCTTTTGTCTTTCACTGGCCAATTTAAGCATAAATATTAAAAACAAACAAACAGAGACCAGAGCCACACTGGGATTAAAAACAAGAGTTCAGTTTCCATAGTAACAGCCCCGCCGTTCCAACCGGTCGGTGACGGTCTCGGTGGTTCCAAGGAGAAAGGGAGAAGACGGGGTGGGGGTGGGGGGGGTCCGCTATTCCTGCATTTCCTGCAGCCGGGGTTGGGGTTCTCCGTGGCAGATCCCTTTCCATGAGGCCACAGCCCACGAGGCGCAGGCCGGGCCCTGAGAACATGCCCTCCGGCCCAAGGACACCCGGACGCACCTGTCAGTCCCCTCTCCCTGCTCGGAAATGTCGGAAGAGCCACCGCACAGAATCGATTCTTCTCTGCTGTCTGTCGCAGCTGAGACCCAACCCACCCCCTTCTCCAGGCTTTCGCCCCCTGCCCACACGGCTATGTTTGCGTTTCGCGTTTTCCGACGGCAGCAGACCCTTTCTGAGGCTACCAGGGAAGATGCCCCCCGCCCCAGCTGAGGTCAGTGTGGAGCTCCGGGCAGCCAGGCTTGTCGCCTCACTGGCAGATGCCTGCAAGTGGAGCCGGACAGAAGGAGCAACCCAAACTTAAGGTCATCCCCGCTTCTGACCTGTGACCCTGACTCCTGATGGACCCCAAGTGCCCCGCTCACTCCCGGTCCTTTGTTCTCACATCTGCGTGTCGGGGAGCATGGCTCCCGGGTCCAGGGAAAGTGTGCACTGAAGACAGGCCCACGTGGGCCGTGCTCCGCCTCAGGATGTGGTTTATTCTGGCCCAAATCAGGTGGGAAAAGCGGAGTCAACAACAGAGGCGGAGACGTCCCCAAAAGAAAGCACCTTAAAGCCTGTCTTGAGAATCCTCGAGACGCTGGACTGAGACTCCAGCGTGGTCGCAGCTGCGTGGGGCAGCCGCCGTGCCCTGGGGTGGTGCTGGGGGTGGTGCTGGGGCCGGTGCTGGACAGTCCCGGTGCCCAGCCCAGGTTTCGAGGCTGCTCCGGCAGGCCACCCCTTTGGTTCCGTTACTTGCCCGGTCCGTCTGGGCACTGGCATGTTTTACCCCAACTGGTGGTGCCTCCAGGGCCAAAGGGCACCTGAGTGACCAGGGGTCCTGCTCTTCGGGGCCTTTCAGTGAGCATTTGTCACCCAATGGGAAGTCGGGGAAGCGCTCGGTAATTGATGAGGCTATTGAGGCCGCCCAGGGCCACCTCCTCTGGTGTCACCAGCAGGTGCAGTGGGACCGAACACCCCTTAACCTTTGAATGGGGGGGGACCTGGCGGGGACGGGCAACGGGAAGATTAAAACCGCCAGTTACACCCTAAGACAAGAGAGTCTCCTGAGTGTCTGAACTTTCGGATTTCTGGCATGGCCAGTTAAGAGCTGTGACGACAAAGACATCTCTCCCGGACACGTTGGCTCCAGTCGGGGGGACAGGCTCGGGCGCCCAGCGGACAGTCTTTCATAAGACGGTCCAAGTTCACTGTGCGTCTTGGGAAGGTGTTTGTATTCCATCTACGGGTGGTTTCATTCGGCTCCTACTGTCTCCTGGCTACCTGCGCACCTGCCTACTCTCTACCTACCTGCGTACGCATTTATATAAGTGTGTGTGTGTGTGCATGCACCTATCATCTGCCTGCTACCTGTGCACCCACTTATGTACATGTGTGTATATCTGCCTACTACCTCCCTACCTACAAATTTGTGTGTGTGTGTGTGTGTATGCGTGTGTGCATGGATGCACCTGTCTATCGTCCACCCACTTCCTCCCTGCCTATCTGCTTCGATTTAAAACACTCACAAAAACACACTCTTTCTCGTGCTTCCTAGAGGAAGCTCCTCACGTCCTTCTCGACGGCCCCATGTCACCACATGTTCATAGCGTTTTTCTGCGGTTTTTGAAGGGCGGGAAAAACGTGAGAACAAGCAAGCGTATTTTCTTTTGGAACTTTTAAAGAATAATGTAAAATACCACCCCGTTGACTGCTCCAGCCAAACCCTCGGGGAGACACCGGGCCGTGGATGATGATGCGTGTGGGCAGAGTTGGGACTCCAGCCCACGGGACTTTGCACGCCCACCGGCTCCGTTCGCCGAGCTGTGCATGCGGGCAACACGTGGCGGGCTGGCGTGGCTTGTTACAACAGAGGCGAGTGTTTCCAAAACATGGAGCTTCCCCGTGCTTTTTGTAAGGTCCGAGGGGCTATAAACCTTCAGTCGAAGTGAAATTTTATATTGGCCGCAAGTCTGAACTTCAGAAAACCTTCAGGGCTTTAACGAAAGCATTGGCTCTGTGGCTGCTGAGCAAGGGTTTATACCACACCCGCGTGTCCGACGATCCTGCACGTTAAACCCCTTCCGTGTAAGACGTAAAGCTGATGAGCTGATGTGAGTCACACAGCTCCCCGTCTCAGTCACGGGTCATGTTTAAATTTCATTGTAATGCCCCAGGCCATGTATTCAACAGAAGAAGTACTTGGCAGAGGGCAGAACCACTTCATAAACGTGTACGCACACCACCAACGTATTTAGAAACTCTCCGTCTGGCTTTTCAATGCGTGCCTGGCATACAGAGAAATAAAGACAAGAGGCCGTGTGTGCCCCTTTAAGCTCCATACCCCTTACTGTTTGCACTTCAAACCTGATTATTCATTTAGAGACGCCCCTGAATGACAAAATCCTGGGCCAGGACAACATTTATCGCCCAATTACTCAGACGATGAAGCCAGGAAACACGACCTAACTGAGAGCAGAAAGGCAGTGTCGGCCCCTCGCTAGCCTCTGATCCAGGTTTACGGTTAAACTTCGGAGAAGAATCGGCCATCCCAGGCAGGAACAAATGGAGGTGCTTTTAAACGGGTTGGCACGTTGTAGGAAAATGCTGGAAAAATTACCCCAGGGGAATGTCTTGTTAAGTCGATACAGTCATCTTCCCCCCAAAGAAGGAACTGTGTCCAGGGGTCTGAGTGGTCAGTTGAGCTCGGAAAACGCAGTTCCTTGCAGGGTAACTGTCTGTTAAACATCTCCTATGGCCGTGGCAGGGGGGTGGGGGTAGGGGGAGGGAGAGGAGGACCTGGAGGGCCGGGCGCCTTTCTCAGCTCTGCCACTTCTGGCCCGTCCCCTGGGACCGCGTTGGGAACACACAGCGCAGGCGCCCGGCACACAGGCTGGTGAACTTCGCCCACCCAGGTGCCGGCACACAGAGGCCGACCTCCTAACCCAGCGCCGCGGCAGCCTGCAGGAGTCACTGGGCGCCCTCAGCCCGGTGACCGGCACGGCTACTCTACTCCGCACGGCCGCAGGGTCGTGGATGTGGGCTGAAGTCGCTTGCTCTGTGGGTTCCCAGCAGGGCCGCCAAGCAGGCCACTTCTGTCAACGGCGTTTTGGAGACGAACACTCTCAGGGCTCGGAGAACATGTTTCCGCAGAGACACCAGCACGTCCTCCGAGCCCCTTCCGAGACGGCGGCGTGTGCCGCTGACCAGTCAGTCCTTCCCACTAGAGCGGGCCCCTGGCCCCCCGGGGAGCACCCGTGCGGCCCTTCTGTCGGCTGATAGTAACCCCCACCGCGGCCCCGCCGCCCAGCCCATCCCCAGCATGTTCACACGTGTTTGCATCTTAAGGCGTCCTGAGATCAGGTTTTTATTCTTTCCGCGCGTGTTTCTGTGATGTGGAACGTTCGTCGGTGAACAGGTGTCACCCCTGCAACCTGCAAAGTGCAGACTTCTGCACAAAAAAAATCTAATAAACGTTTGCCTCTTTTAGGCATAAGCAAAATGACCTCGCTAAGAGCGCGGCTTATTCTGTATTTAATGAGCCTTCCCACACACCCCAGGGGAACGGTAAGGAAGCAGGTCAGGCACAGCCGACTGGTTTTCTAAACTGTGATTTCCACGCCCCTTCAGACACACTCACTTTCATCCCCGCCCCTGCACGAAAGCCCAAGTTCTCACACCCACCGCACTGTCTGTCAGTAAGAATCGCTGTGTGTGGGAGCGATTCTGCAGGTCTCCCTTCGACCCAGAGCCCTTCCTGGGACCTGGAGGAGTCTCTGTGCCCAGGGCCTGGCATGCAGGCATCAGGTCCAGTGAACACCAGGCGCAGCCAGAGCTTCCTGCTGCTTCTCCGCGAAGGCATCGGCACACCGACGCAACAGCACCCCGGACCCCACACCACCGCGTTCTCAACTCGAGTCTCACTGTACCTGTAATGAGGGGCAGGGATGCCTCTTGCTTCACAGCTCAGAGTGACCCCTTTATCCTCGGATCCCACGGGGACCATGCTGCTGCTGGGCTCTCGGATGAACACAGGGCCATGGAAGGGCCCCTCACCTGCGGGAGGAAAACAGCCAGACATAGTCCCGGTCAGTGGAAGGACGGTAAAAAGCTGTGTTCCAGCCCTGGCTGGTGTGGCTCAGCAGACTGAGTACCAGCCCCGAAAACCAAAGGGTCACCAGTTCGATTCCTAGTCAGGGCACAAGCCTAGGTTGCGGTTAAGGTCTCCAGCAGGGGGCGCACGAGAAGCAACCACACATTGATGATTCTTTCCCTCTCTTTCTCCCTCCCTTCCCCTCTCTCTAAAAATAAATAAATAAAACCTTTTAAAAAATAATTTAAAATATATTTTTTAAAAAGCTGCGTTCCAGAGCTGAAGAGGAAAGGTGGGGACTCACGTCTGCTCTTGGCAAACAAGACACTGGCTGACCACAGGCCGGCACCCTCTGTGGGGGCAGCTCCGTTTGTGGGTACCCTTGACCGCTAGCAGCCTGGCCACAGGTGAGACAAGGAACCTGGTCTAAAATCCCGTCCACCGCAGTGAGACTAAAGGCGTGAACAAGGCATCCCTGGTTCCTCTTGGCGACGAAGGGGCCCTGCATTTCCCCTGCTGGGCAACCGGCCACCAAAAGTCCTGGCAGAGCTCCTTCGCGGAACCAGAGCCAGCTTCACAGCAGGCGGACGCCTTTCTCAGCCACTGAGCCCAACTGCGCAGCAGAAAGGTGACTGTGCTGTGTGCCGTTCGGAACCCCAAACTCCCACTTTCGGTGGGACTTCTGTTATATAACCAGCATGTTGATTGGATAGACACGTCACTCGATGCAGGTCCTTTAAAAACTGTTTCTACTTTGGTTAGGAGGACGCCAACATCCTCCCAGGAGAATTCTCTCTCTCTCACACACACACACGCACGCACGCACGCACGCACACCCTCCCCATGCGATGGATTCAGAAGGGAACGAGGTGATGCCACCACCACGGGCTCATGACACTGGGGATGTGTGACCACGGCCAGAGCGTGTCTGAGAGCAAACAAATTCACAGGAAAGAAAAGAGGAAGCTCTGGACTCTCCTGTCCTAGATGCTCCGAGCCCTGGAGAGGTCCAGGCAGAGGTGGACAAGGAGCAAATCAAAAAGGCCCAGAAACTGGGAACGTGTGTTCCGGCCACTTCAAGCAGGAACGACATTCAAAGGAAATGTTCTACGTAAGAGCAAGAGCGGAATCGCGTCCCACTGACGGTAACGGCGGAAATGGCGGAACCAGCAGCCACGAAGCCGACGTGAACCCCTCTGTTTCCACCCTTCGCGGTGCCCGCGGTCGCTCCCAGGGCACAGCGGAGGAGCCGGGGCCCAGCCGCAGCTGAGAGCCCTGAGCGTTTAATCGGGACGAGCGAGCCCCGCAATCCAAACCCGAGGTGTCTTCCCCGAACCCCCACAGGCTACTGCGACCCCGGAATCAGAAGAATGTTAGTTCATGACGTGTAAATGACAGGGCATGCACATGTCAGCGTCCATCGGTGAAGTTTTATCGGGACGCGGCCATGCTCGCCGGTTGAGCATTGTCTGGGCCTCCTGCACTTACGACGCAGAGATGAGGGGCCACGGGCCACGAAGCCCCTGCATCACGACCTGCACACGTCGTGAACAGTGGGCCGACCCTGCTTCCGGAAGGGGCCCGTCTGCCGGGTGGAGACGGAGGCGGTTTCTCCCCTGACCCCACCCACCTGCTCGCCATGGGCTCCGCCCCTGCATTCCACACTGTTACACAGCCACAGCGTCCACACCGTGGGGGTTGGGTACGAGGACCAGCCACGTCTGCAAGGCGGCAGTGCTGTGACAAGGGGTGTTTGGCCTCGTTGCTGCTTGCTTTTCAGCCCTTGTGTCAAACTTTTAATCCTGCCTAACCGAGGAAGAGTGACTTAGGAGACAGGGCCCCACGTCTACGCGGCGTGAAACACGGGACGGAAGTGCGGATCTTCTCGGAGGTGGCGGGCAGCGCACGTGCCTCTGTGGGGTTGCCTGGTGTGGGCAAAAGCTGCAGTTTTATGGGCTGCGCCTGCGACAACAGACCCTGGTCAATCTGCAGAGGAACACAGCTTCAAGGGAGAAACCAGGGACGCCACGGAGGCCACCGATCCGTCCCCACGGGGAGGCGGATCTCCAGCCAGCACTCACTGCCCACTCTGCCCGCAGGTGACCACTCACCGCCAAGGCGGAGCCAGCGGGGAACCGGGCAAATGAGCAGCCAAGAGCTTTCAAAACCCCACAAGACACGCAAAACACCGCGTCAGATTCTTTAATGCTGCTGGTAGCTGAGGGTGTAGGTTCTCACCCAACAGGAATCCTGCCAACAGCTGCGCCCGGCTGCAGAACTAAGGGGGAAAAGGGGCTCGCGGATCGGCCCTGCTGAGTGAGAACGGCCCCGGAATGAGAAGACAGATGGTCGCTCAGGAACACACCACGCGGCGCCCAGCTCACCAGCCGAGACCTGGGAATGGCCCCCTTCCTGCTGCCCTGCCAGGGGCCGCTTCCCTGAGTGTCCGCACGTGGCCCGGCACCATTGCACCCCCAGAGCTCGCAGAACCAAAATCCAATGAAAGAACAGTTAACGCTGGAAAATGTCCCGGAGACCAGAAAACCCAGCAGCTCTGCTTCAAAACCTGAAGGCTAATGAACCACGCCCAGGGGCCCCGGGAATGGGGGTGAAAGGGGGGGCCGCGGTGCTGCGGACAATGCATGCTCCCTTCCGAACAGGACCTGACGCCCAAGGACAGCCTCACCGTGCCTCAGCTTCCTCGTGTGGAGCAACGACGACAAGACCCAACGCACAGACTCATCGGGAAGGATAACTAAGTGAACTCACCTAGACCTGGGGCACAGTCCCCACACGCATGGTCGTCGGCGTCATTGAAGCTGCCGCAGGCCCGCCGCACCCACGCGTAACCAGGACTCAACTCCACGCTACGCCTTCCCCTGAGGTTAAATCAGCTCCCTGCCTGCCCTGGACCGTACACCCGTGTCCCCCCGGAATAACCCCTGTGTGGAAGCCTCAGCCCACACTGTGACCCTATTCGGAGGTGGGGTTTCGGGGGTAACTTGGGTGTCAATAAACCCATGAAGGCGGGGCCCTGCTGGTGGGACAGGGCGGGACAACGGCTGTGCCGTGGGGCCGAGGGGTGTCCCCAGGCTGGGACTCGGCAGGCACCTGGGCACCGGGAGTCCCGACCTTCCAGAATGATGAAAATCGTACGTGATGTGTCATCACCCTGCCTGAGGACATCCCTAGCACGGCCCACGAGGCCAGCACACGGCGGGACCTCTCAGGGCAGACCCCGTTTCAGCATAAGGCCCCTCACGTCTGGGGCGTGCCGTGTGGCCTTAGTTTTTTGTTTGTTTGTTTGTTTTTTAATTCTAGCTCAATCCTTTATCGGATGCACGAATTTTAGGAAATCTCCTGACTGTCAGAGGCTCCGCCCTCTTTCGTAAACCAGGAGTGACCAGGCCTGAGGCTTTCCAGAGCACCACAGCCGGGCCGGGCCCCGGGCTCGGAGCTGGGTGCGGAGTGGGCGTGCGGCGTGTGCTCCCTGGGGCGCCTGTCACCATCCTGAGACCCAGCTCAAAGCCGTTTCTCTCAGGCCCCTCTCCCCGAACCTCCACGCCAGTGTTTCAGGGTTTTTCCTGCATGGGGTTTCCCCTCACTGTCACACAGGCCTTCTTTCCTTCCTGGACAACAGCACCAGGTTCACCCTGGGCCTCTCCCTGCCCCTCATCCCGATGCGCCGCTGCGCAGAGCAGACACCGTGGTGGGCCCGCGGGGAGGCTGCCGGGAAGCTGCCAGGGGTGCCCATGCGGGATGCACCAGGGAAAGAAAGATCAATAGGTTGCAAGCCAGGCACGTGCCCTGACCGAGAATTGAACCAGCAGCCTTTGGCTTTGGGGGACGATGCCCACCCCACTGAGCCACACCTGCCCGGGCTGATCATGGAATGATTTGAAGGACAAAAGGCTTTTGCAGTTCTCCCCGAAGTAGCTTCGGAGCCAATTTCTGCTGGTTTCCACACTAGCGTCACCCTTGGCGTCCCCGGGGAAATGGTGGTGGAGGTGGTCCCTGAGGAAATGGTCCCCGAGGAAATGTTGCTGGGTGGCAACCGACTGATGTTTCTCTCGCCGGCGTGAGGCCAGGGCAGGCAGCCGGTGAGAGATGCTGAGATATGAGCTGCTATGGAGAGGTGGCCGTGCTTGGGGACAGGGACTGAGGGCGAGGAGCTGAAATTCAGGGGCGCTCTCCATCACTGGCCTGTCTGTAAGACGTGTGCTACTGACCAGTGGAGAGTCCTTTGCTGTGGCTTACATGCACATGTGTGCACATGTGTGTGTATGCACACGCATGTGAGTGTCTCATACTCCCTACCCGCCATCCTTCCTGCATCAGCACCTGACACCTGCACCGGTCCGGAGTGGGGGCCCACTCCATTCCGCTCAGCTAACACGGTTCCCGGACACACACACACACACACACACACACACGGGCGCTTAAAACACTTCCACATGACGAGTCTTCAAGGGCGCTCAATACTCAGGCAGCCGTCAAATAAATCGGTTTGAATAAGCACTTCCTTTGCAGGAGCCGGTGAAGCAATCAAGAGGCACTTCGGCGACAGCACGTAGTTTAAAAGCTAAATAAAGTTGTAGGTTTTACTTAACCTTCTGTTTGTTGAGCTCTAATAGTGTTTCCAAAACACACGATTTTTAAGTTCCCCCAGATGCCTTTTTAGTCGCCACCAAGCGCACAAGAATCCAACACACGGAGTTGTCACCGATCCACGTTACGGGGACAAAATGCACCAACGCGTTCGCCTTCCTTCTCTGGCTTCCACACGCACGGTCTGAGAAACCGTCAAGACCCACGTGGAGAAGCGGAACGCCCTCACGGTTGCGGGTGCTGCGCGGGAGGGGTGCATCGCACGGACTCGAAGGTGCTGGGTGTGTGAGCAGAGGTCGGTGCTGTCCCCACGTCACCGGCGTCCGTGCCATCACAGGGTGCCACGCTGCACAGAGACGCAGGGAAGAGATGGCAGTCGTGGGAGCTCCTGTCAGCAGCTCTCAGGCATAGCCATGGCCACAGCCACGGCCACGGACATGTCCACCATTTCCCCGGGGACACCAAGGATGACGCTAGTGTGGAAACCAGCAGAAATTGGCTCCGCAGCTACTTCGGGGAGAACTGCAAAAGCCTTTTGTCCTTCAAATCATTCCATGATCAGCCCAGGCAGGTGTGGCTCAGTGGGTGGGCATCGTCCCCCAAAGCCAAAGGCTGCTGGTTCGATTCCCGGTCAGGGCATGTGCCTGGGTTGCAACCGATTGATGTTTCTCTCTCAGAACATTTCTTTTTCTCTTTTTTTTTTTTTGAATATTCACTTATCGATTCCAGAAAGAAAGGAAGGAAGGGAGAGAGAAAGAAGCATCCTGTGAGAGAATCATCAACCAGTCGCCTCCCACACGCTCCCCAATCAGGGACAAACCTGCAGCCCAGCCTGTGCCCGCACCACTATCCCACCCGTGACCTTTCAGTCCCACCCATGACCTTTCAGTCTATGGGATGACACTCCAGTCAACCGCACCACACCGGCCAGGCACACATCGCTCTGTGTGGATGAAGCCGAGAATCAAATCAACAGTGTGGGACATAAGGAAGAAATAAGCATCCAATCAGAACAGGAAGAAGAAATTAAAAAAAAAAAAAAAAAAAAGGATAGGCTAAGGAGCCTCTGGGGCATCTCCAAACACCCAAATCATAGGGGTACCAGAAGGAGCAGAGGAAGAGCAAGAAATTGGAAACTTATTTGGAAAAATAATGAAAGAAAATTTCCCTAACTTGGAGAAAGAAATAGACATACAAGTCCAGGAAGCTCAGGGAGTCCCAAACAAGTTGAGCCCAAAGAGGCCCACCCCAAGACACATCATAATTAAAATGCCAAAGGTTAAAGATAAAGAGAGCATCTTCAAAGCTGCAAGAGAACAGAAGACAGTTACCTACAGAGGAGTTCCCATAAGGCTATCAGCTGATTTCTCCAAAGAAATCTTGTAGACTAGAAGGAACTGGCAAGAAGTATTCTAAGTGATGAAAGGCAAGGACCTACATCCAAGATGACTCTATCCAGCAAAGCTGTCATTTAGAATGGAAGGGAAGATAAAGCGCTTCTCAGATAGGGTCAAGTTAAAGGAGTTAGTTCATCATCACCAAGCCCTTATTATATGAAATGGTAAAGGGACTTATCTAGGAAAAAGAAGATGATCGAAAATATGAACAGTTAAAATGACAACAAACTCACAACTATCAACAACTGAACCTAAAAAAAAAAAAACAAAAACAAAAAAAACTAAGCAAACAATAGAACAGGAACAGAATCACAGAAATGGAGATCACATGGAGGGTTATCAGTGGGGAGAATGTGGGGGAAGGTACAGGGAACAAGAAGCATAAATGGCAGGTACAAGGTAGATGGGGAGGTTAAGAATAGCATGGGAAATGGAGAAGCCAAAGAACCTTTACCCACGACCCATGGCTGTGAACTAAGGGGGGCTGCTGGCAGGAAGGGGGTACCAGGTAAAGGGGGACAAAAGGGGAAAATTGGGACAACTGAAGTAGCATAATCAATAAGATATATATTTTTTAAAAGGAGTTTCATTTACCTAGCTAGTCCCACCAGAAGATTGAAACTGAAAACAGGTTAGACTCAGCCAAGGATGGAATCTCCACGGGCATGGATCAAGGACTTGCCCCTGTTCACCCGAAACCTGCGCTCACCGGTCAGAGGGTCAAGGCCCTGTGGCTGCATGGACTCGGGAAGCAGTTGCTGCTTCTCACACGGAACGCGAAGTCAGCACGATCTCACTGCGCCCGGGCTCTTTCCAACAACAGATGTCACAGAACCTTTACAGAACAATTTCCACTCCATCGACGTCACCGCTGTCCCACAGAAGTATATAGCACAAGCCACACCCATGTCCCTTTGAACTTGCTAGGAGCCACATTAAACACGGTTAAAAGGGCCAAGTGACATTTCTTTTAAGACTATTTTTACTCGGCCAAACATATCTAAAATAGTATCAATTCAATAGAAAGTTATCGAGATATTTTAGTTATTTACCATTATCCTTCATATTTTTGGAAAGAAGCCTGAGGTTCTGCAGCCACTTTACACAGACACCGCCTCTGAGCTGAGGACAGATGCTTGGAGCCTGTGGCTGCTGCCCCCCACCACCCGATACAGCCGCAACTGCCGAGAGTCTCCCACACGGCTGCTGGATTAGCAGGTAATTAAGGAGGAATCCAGATGCCTCCTTGGGGCCTGGATGGTTTCCAGCCCAGGCCCCTCCCCAACTTCACGCCGGGGAAAGAAGCTGCTGGAGCAGTGAATTTCAGCGCTCGGGGCGCTGCACGTCCTGAGCAGACAGAAAGAGATCCTGAGAGGACGACGGACCGAGAAAGTTCCTGAAGCCCTCGGACTGTCTCCTTGTCTCCAAAATAGAAATAGCTCCCTCACTGTGCGTGTGGGGAGCGGACGGGCCACCTGAAGCTCCCCCGGTCCGTTCATCACCTCGTCTCTGTTGCTAACGTTCGCTGCCACTGCCGGGGGTCTCGACCCCCAGGGAAGGCAGGAAACACGATGGGCAAGCGTTTCCTTCCTTCACTGAGCCCACGTCTCCGGCCGCTCACTGCTCTACAAGGAAGCAAACCAGCACAACATGAAGAAGTAAGGGTCCCGGCAACGCCTGCTGGGGGTGGCTGGCTGGGCAATAATGGGGGTGGAGGAATAATTTATGTCTTAACGTGAACCCTAAAGTGCCGCAGGTTGTGCCCGAGCGTGATATTGTGACGTTACAGAAACACATGCCTATGATTTCCTAATAAAAAGGAGCGTTATTTGTGCTGGACCCTGTAGGATGGGTCACTTGCCCTTTATTATGAGATCATCCCTAAATCACGAACAGATTTTTTAACTTTAATGCATAAAAAGTGACGCAGTGTTGGTTCTCAGAATACCACGTTAACGAGCCAGCCTTTTGATCAGAAATTTCTGCAGGTCCAAGATGGGAAGGGTTGAATGCAGCCAACACCCCAGAAAGCCGGCGGGAGCCACATTCTGCTCCAGGTTATGATTACGTGGATGCCGGATTCACCAAGTCACCCCCTGCATAGAATTCATCACGCATCAACTAATCCAATTCTCCCTTGTCAGCCCTTACAGCATCTTTACCAGCATATTCAGGGACTCAAGTTGGCTTTTCCAATGTTTTAAAGATTATATTGATTTATTTTTAGAAAGACGGGAAGGGAGGAACAAAAAGAGGCAGAGAAACATCCATGTGAGAGAAACATCAATGTGTGGCTGCCTCTCATAAGCTCCCTCAAAGGGGACCTGGCCTGCAACCCAGGTAGATACCTGCCCTGACCGGGAATCAAACTGGCGACCCTTTGGTTTGCAAGGATGACACCCAACCAACTAAGCCATAGCAGTCAGGGCTGGCCTTTCAATTTTTTAATAAACTATTAATATTTTAGTAAAACGGATACTGCTTTTTCCATAAATATGTAAACGATTTCTCAAAACTGCTGAAAACAGTTCATTCAATTTGCACACTGTGTTAAATCACAACTCAAAATTTTAAACCTTTCAAAAATGGATCTTTTCCTTTAGCCACACTCCACTTCTGAGTATATCTTCCTACTTCCAATTAACTGGGGCATTTGAAGGTTGCTTCCATAAAAGTTGAGTCATGAATAATATCATTTTCCTCCTTTTACAACAGAATTCAAGGTTGAGACTGTAAATGAAGAAAATAGCCCTAGAAGAACAAATTTTGGGGGGGTATCTGTACTGGTCTTTCCCCAAAGCCCACATAAACAGGCAGGTATTTGTAAGTAATTACTCCTTCTTCTCTCAGTGCCAGATGCGTAGCCATCAAAGAAAACATTTTAGGAATGGAACTGAGGTGCCGCAGGAAAAACCTGCTAAAAAACTTTAATTTAAAGGTTGGAGGTTTTCACTTCATTTAAATATTTGAGGCACGTTTACAGTTGGAGATAAGGGCTCGGAAGTCTACCCCCACACAGTCACGCAGGTTTCTGACAACGTGTTTCACCTGACCACGCGTGTGACCTCCTTACACACCCAGCAGTGTTTGGTCAGTTCCCTTTTTGTGAGGAAACTGTGTATAGGCAGAAAGTTGTTCTCCTCAGAAGATGGGTGCTTAAATTTTTTTAAAAGATTTTATTTATTTTTAGAGAGGGGGAAGGGAGGGAGGAAGAGTCGAGAGAAACAACGTTTGGTTGTCTCTTGCACGCCCCCTACTGGGGACCTGGCCCGCAACCCAGGCATGTGCCCTGACTGGGAATTGAACCGGCAACCCTTTGGTTCACAGGCCAGCACTCAATCCACGGAGCCTCACCAGCCAGGGCAGGTGCTGAAATTTTTAAGGGTGAGAAGTAATGACCTCTGTGTCTTTCTTTCAAACAGTTTCACCCATCAATCAGTTAACCAATGGGAAAAAGTGCATCCACATATGTACACAACTAAAACAAATACCGTAAAATGGCCCAACAGTTCAATCTAAATGGTGGCTATGTGGGTGTTCATTATATTGTTCTTTAAATTTTTTAGACGCTGGAGAATTTTTACAATAAAAAAAGAAAAAACAATAAAGTAAACTCAAAACTACTTTAAAAAAATTCTTCTCTTATACACTCCTCCAGGAAAGTAACACAAAATGAACAGAAAGGAAACACATCGAATGATTTATTTATAAGAGCTGCTTTTCGTACAGTGGATGTCTGGAAAATTATCCCTTTTTCTTTGCATTTTGTTCCAAACTTCAAAATTTCCAAATTCACAGGTAAAAAGCCTATGCTTACCTTTGTTCCCTTAAATAAGTTATTTGCTTCACGGAAAACTGTGCCATCTTTAAGATTAGATATGAAAATATCTTCCTTCTTTAACATTTCCACGCTCCCTTTACACTAGAGATACGTTTTAGCTCCTGTTAGAAAAAAACTCATAAATTAATATCCTCGAATTCCGGTTAACGGCTACAGCCATATCCTGCAGGACGTCTGTGATATAAGGAGCCACTATGTTTGCTACGGAAATAAAAGGTGTGCCAAAATTAGAAGCTGAAATGAGAAGCTGAGAGGCAGAAGAGAGAATCTGAATTTTTTTTCCTGTAAAAAATTTGTTTATCTTTGCTGCTGGCAGAGTATTACTTCAACATTTCAAATTATTGACTATATGACTCGAGTACAGTGCTAACCTCGACTCGGAACACAGCTCCTTCTTACCTCCTAGGCAGCCAATGAGGGAGAGCAGGACCAACTGTTTCCATGACAACATCATCTTTAACCGCCCAGAGCAAGGACCACTCTCGTCCAGTCTCTGATGAGCAGGATGCTTTGTCTTGAGGAAAATCCCTTAATCTGTAAAAGACATGTACAAGGAAGTTAAGGCTTGAAAAATGAGTTGCCTTAAATAACAGATTTTCTTCTTTTCATAAAACTGTAAGTCACTCAAAATCCTAAGTGAAAGGAATCTTTTTTATTTATGCGAAAGAGAAGGTATACGAAACGTAGACAGTTAAAAAAAAAAATACTTTGTCACCGGGAGGCAGACGGGAGAGGCTTCGCCATATCGGAAATGTGCAACGATACGGAAACAGTGAACATTAAGGTATTAAATATTAAAACTTTGCTAGATAATACATACAGCAAATAAACTAACAACCTGAAATGCTAACTTTTCTCATTCTCTCTAACGATGACATTTTGGTAAAACCCAGGGAGTCCCACCAGCAGAAGCCCAGGAGCACAGCTCACGGTCGCCCTGACCGAGGCCCTGACCAGGCTCGCGAGTTGGAAACGTCGCTTCCCACGCTCAGGGCCAGCGCGCGGTCAGGCGGCCCCCGACCAGCACGCGGCCTGAAACTGCCCCAAAATGCTCAGGGTGGAGACTCCTGGGTCCGACCGCCCTGCAGAGGGAGCTGCAATCTTCCTCACCTCCTGTCACTCCCGCCCACGCGAGCGCGCTGGTGGAGGGGGAGTACGGATGGGAACAGCCTGGGTCACGTTCAGCGGCCAGCGAACCCCAGTCACCTGTGTGCTCGGCGGTCAGGCAGGCCAGCGGCACACCTGGAACCAGGGACCCGCTCCGACGGGGACACCAGCGGGGTCCTCACGCTGCTGGGAAGGCGCCCCGCCCAGACCGCAGGGCGGTGGGGGACGGGGCCAGGCGAGCTGCTGAGGAGCCAGGGAGAGAAATCTCAGCTTCCCCAAGATTGCGGGGCCTGAGGTGGGACGTGACGCATTCAGTCAGCACCGTGTCCCAAATAACCCCGTCAAAGTGAGAATAGAGCAGTGCCCCAGCCACGGTGTTAAAACGACAAACCCAGCCAGTGGCTCCTGCGGTGACCCTGTGTGTTCACCTGCCATCGAGCGTATGGGGGGGGGGGGCCTGCGGCCGGAGGCAGGGTTGGCAGCGCTGGCCCCGCCCACAGAACCTGGGACGGGGGGGCCCACAGCCAGGTCGGCGAGTCCTCCCTCCCATCCCGTGTGACAGGGTGCGTGCGTCTCTGTTCAGGTTCCCATCAGCGCACACGCTACACAGTGACCTCACACGCAAGCACGTTTGCCCGGCAGGTGAAGGACAGCACGGCCGGGGCCGCAGGAGGTGGGCGGGAAAGGCAGGCTGCCGTGAAGGGGAGACACGTGGCCGCCAACCGCAGGGACTCGCGCCCCACCCGGGCCACTCCACCAGCACACACACAGCAGCCCTGTGATTGGGTGCCGGCAGCGTCCGGCACGCCAGGCTGGTGAAATGGGCTGGGGAGTTGCTCTCGGTGGCATCAGGTGACAGGCACGGAGGGCCGATGACCAAGGGCTTCCTTCCCTACACGGGGAACGGGGCCCACCGCCCGCCCGGTCGCTGCACGTCGGACCGAGCGTGCAGACGCGGCCGCCTCCCTTCACTTCCGATCCATCGGTGACACGCTCCCCATCAACAACGGCTTTCAGCTACCGGCCTGAGTGAAAACGGATCATCCCAGACTCGGCGCGCAACTAGGGCTGCGTAACCCCCGCCCTTCCTTCTAACCTTGTGTTTGTGTGTGTGTTGGGGGGGCCCTCAGCAGTACCCAGGCTGGCGAGTCCCCCCTGCCCCGCGCCTGTGCTGTTCACAGCCCCCTCCCCTCCCCCGTCCAGGCTGCCCAGACGCCACCCCGACGCCCAGACCCCCCACCTAAGGGCTAATGTTGGACTCAGAGGGAGGGGTTTGGGAGGGACAGTGCGGAATCCTGCTGAGTGGTCAGTGCCCAGGACCCGCTGCAAGGTCAACGTTTTGGCAAAGACCTTGTGACTCAGGGGTTCAGGGCACATCGACTCACGAGAGAGAGAGAGGGAGGAAATGAGGCTGCCGACTGGTGAGGGGCTGGGCCTTACAGGTGCCAGGCTGCGGCCCCCGGTCTCGGGATGGCGCCCTTTGAAGAGTCGCCTTGATGCTGACCAGGCGTCGACGTGACCGGATTCGCAGCGGGCATTCACTTCAGACCTGTCATCCTCTGCGTCAGGCTTAAAGGACCAAAACGGAAGCACGCTTTCCAACACGCCCACTTCACCCCTGCCCTCGAATTCACCGAGTCACGGCTGGAAAACCTTAGGCAACCTGCCCGATAGGAGAGGAAAACGCACACACACTAATAGTCTCATGGAGGCGCACACAGGCATAAGTGTGCAAAGTGCGAAGATGGAAGAACATCTCATCCAGGAATATTACGTTTAAAAGCCATGTTGCTGGTTTTTCACCGACACTAAGGAGGGCACTGGCTTCGCAAACAACGAAGGCAGTTTGGACGATTGCCACCCGGCTTCACGGCGCTGTCGGGAGCCGTCACAGAGACGAGAGCCGTGTCTGAGCTGGTGGTCCCGGTCCCGGAATTGCCACGCTAAGTAACTGCAGAAGAAGCCGCCGAAGCAAGACAAACACAGATCACAATGCCATCGGCTCAAAACGAGCGCTCACTATTCACAGGATTGCTTTCGGTCAAAGACAAAGCGGGGACCCTTTGGACCGTTCTGGGCTCCCAGACATTTGCACTAGTGGCTGCAGCCCAAAGGAGTCACATCACATTCCTCCCGGCTGCCCTGAAACAGCCCCCAAATTTGGTGCAGATGGAGACTGGACCAGCCACCCCTCAACGTCTGCCGAGCTCAGAGAAATGCTAGACCCTGGACGCGAGACCAAAGAGGCTCCCGACGGTTCCTGGTTTCCACTCCGAGACTGTCTGTGGCTTCTGCCACTGAGATGCCAGACCGTGACACGCCGATGCACACGGACCTGGCACGCGTGTGGGCGGCCCAGACTGCAGCCTGGGCAAACGCTCAGGGCTGAGCCTGCTCTGCGTGTGTGGAGTTCGGTCCAGAAGCGTCGGTTCGTTCCCATCAGACTAGCAGGCACCTGCCAGCTGCTCTCCGTTCAGAGACAAATGCCCCGGCACCGTCGCTCGGAAGGGTGACATCTGTAACCCATCGCTCACCTCCAACTTCGACGCTGAGAAACAAATTCCGTTCTGGAGCAGACATGGTAGCCCCCACCCACAGCCCACCTCCCCCCGGAAAACCCCACACCCTTGAGCAGATCAGAGACGTCGAGTGTAGGGAAACAGTCGCAAATGGGGAAAAACTTCCCACCGCGGCGCTGTCTATACTCGCTGTCTATACGTCTTTCCAGGACGTATCCAGCTCCTGGCATGGAAGCCACCACCACGCTGTGGCACTCAGACGATGGTGAGCCACACGTCCCCACCGAGTAGAACTCCTGCACAACCCACACACCGTCTTCAGTCACAACCCTCTCACTTGTAATCCCTCCTCCCCCGCGGACGCCACCTGTCCACCCTGCCCGCGGACCCTGTGTCCCCTGCTGGGACGGAACCCGACTGAACGCAGGGCTCCCAGAGCCAGGATGACACCACGCAGGTCCCCCCGCAGGGGACAAGTGTGCAGCAGGGGAGGAGAGGGGACCCTCCAGGGAGCCCAGGCGAGGCCGCCACCCCCCCGCCCCCAGCGGCTCTGCGTCCACGACGGTGCAGACGTGGAAGGTCCGTGCTGCCAGGCACCTCCCACCGCGGAGAACACCGCCCACATGTCGCCTCGCTCCCTGTGACTCGCCACGCTCCCACGCCTTCCACCGGGGTGGGGGAGACCGAGGCTCGCTCTCCTCCGGGTGACATCCTGCGGGACGCAGTGACCTGGATCCCCGCACGTTCGGTCCCTGCTGGAGAACCAGCCGGATCTCCACATACACACAGACGGACATGAGCTAACAAGCTGTGATGTATTCTCATCCCCAGCACTTCCCAAAATAAACAAGGAACAAATAAGCAGACTTCTGTAACCGTCTGCAGAGGCTGACGGGCTTTCTCCGCTGCCTCTCCCGCAGGAGGCCCCGCAAGCCCCGGACACCGTGAGGGGGAGCCACGGCCCTCCCCATCACCACGTCCCTGCCGAGGCCGACCCCACTGGAGTTTCAGCACAGCTGCCTTATCGGATGGGAACGTTTTCTACAGACAGAGACACGGTCCCGGCAACAGCACAGGGACCTCCCGGCGGCCTGCTCAGGCTGCGTGCCGGCCACACGTGTCAGTCCTGACCCCCTCCGTCACGCCAGCCCCTGAGGGCTTCTGTTCCCTCCCCCTGTTGTGGATAAAGAGGCTGAGACACGGATGAGTGAGAAACGCCCCCGGGGGGATGCATGCAACAGGCGTCCCCAGACCTGATCCCCGGGGAACCCGAAAGCGGAACCCGATACTCTCCCTGTTTCTGAAGCCCAGACAGCAGGCGCAGGAGGGACCATGCACAGATTTCACTGCGGTTCAAGAAATTAAACAGACTCTGCGAAGTGGGGAGAGGGGCGTGCAGCCGACTCCTCCGAGCGCACCTGCCTGTCACGGGCCTGGGGTCGGAGGGTGCAGCCACTCCTGGGCACTGAGTCACGAAATCGCAAAGGCACTCTGAGCTACAGAGACAAGGTGTGACACAGCGTGTGAATGGCATGACACCTTTCGTACGGGGACCAGGAACACACCGGTAAATGCACGTGTGAGCACAGGAGTGTGGAAGGAAGCACGGGACGGGAGGGAGCTGTGTCTCTGGGGAGAGCCGGGCCCTCAGGACCCGGGAGCAGGGAGAAGGCAGGTCCCCTCTGCGCTGCCCATACATTTCTCTGCCAGGTGCACATGCTGACGGTGCAGAAATGGACAAACACGTTTAAAAAGGAGAAAACCTCGCTTCATATCTGACACGGTGAATAGCGTCGTGGTGGGAGGGACAGCGAGGGCTGGGACACGGACACGCAGGATCAGGGACAGCGGCTCTGCAGGGAGGCAAGGTCGGCAGCCCCGCCTGTGATTCTGGGTGAAGGGGGGGCCCAGTGAGTGCAGGCTGGCACCGGGCGCCCATGGTTCATCAGGTGCGGTGACGACATTTATTTTAAAATAAATCACGAATCATCCCCTTGGCCCTCACGGCCCTTCCACTCTGAGAAGCCACTCCCACCCAGGACTCTGGGGTGGGGGAGAGGGGTCTGTGAGGGGACACAGCGGGGTCACCCCCAAAGGCAGGGCAGGCGCCAGAACAGAGCCTGGGAGGTCTGGCACCGGGCCAGCTCTCACCCCAGCTGCGGGAGGCAGGACGGGAGAGGGTGTGAGAAGGGCTTCTTCCAAGAGAGTTCCAGCGACTCCCACCCCGGGGCAGGGACGGGTCCTGTGCCGTGTCTGGGGCGGCCGCCCAGGTGACGTCCCGGGCCACAGCCCTGAGGCAAACAGGAGACTCTGGTTGTTCATACGGAACCTGTGAAATCTCAGTGACTATTAAGTGCTGAGCTGAAATAACCGCAATTTCTTTCCACGAATGGTGGTCAAAATCAGTGCAAACACCATGAGAGGCGGAGTAAGTTGTGGCTAAACGGGGCATGTGCGTGCGTACACGTACAAGCACGGTAAATACATATGTGTACACACACAGTGGAATCACATCAGGCAAGCCACTCGTTAATCACCCCCTCCCCGTTTGCCCTGAGCCCGGCACCTTCGAGGCGGGGCAGGTGTGGAGGCACAGGCCTGGTTTGCTGCGGGGCGGCTGCGACCCAGAGCTGAGCCCGCGCCCCGGGGTTCAGGACCCCGCGGCCCCCACGGTTGCTTCCAGAAATTAAGTACGTTTGACGCCCTGGCTGGTGATAAATCACAGGCTTCAATGAGACATCAGCTGCTCATAACACTTATTATTCTGCTTAACTGTGTGTTTAAAAGTTGCTTTTTATCACAATGAATGGAGTGATTTTGACACCTTTGGAAACGCTAATCGAGGCTATGAATAGTTACCTGCCTGGAATTCACACCTATTAGGAGCTGCACCTAGGTGTGCAAAACACCCACTCTGTCAGCTCAGAAGCAAGAATCTAAATGGAGGCAAACTGTGAATTTATACCCACAGGACAGATTTCAGCTGAGGAGACAGAGAGGAAAAGTGCTGGGGTCCCCCCCACGCCCCCTCCGTTCCCATGCAGGCAAGCAATGGTTCAGGTGAAACCTTTAAACCACACAGGGCAGGGGGGGGCGGGTTCTGGACTGACTGCCTGTGCGGAATGATCTGGAACAAGCCCAGAATCAAAACCACCGGGAGGGGGGAGGGCCAGAGGCTGAGTCCACCTCACTCGGTCTGGGGCGTTCTCTCCCCACAGAGCCGACCTGCCGAGTCTTACGAGAGATCCCCCACTTGTCACCATGAGCAAGCAGCCCCCGAACACCCCAACTTCCAAACACCTGTGCGGACCGATCAACGTGTGTCTGCAACCTCAACACATCCCTTCCTGAAATGTCTGGCCTAAGGCATCTTCCCCACTTCAGACCCAGACGTGGGTCCCGGGGCGCCCTGTGCCCTGGGACACGCACACAGCTGTGTACCCGACACACTTCGAGACTTTTTCCAGTCTTCTGCTTGAGTCGGGGGGCGCGACAATGGGGAAGGGGGCTCCCCCACCCTCCAAAGGAGGGAACCCATGACGCCAGAGGTCCTGCAGGCTAGTCAGCAAGACGGTCCCCCTTCATCCTCTGAGAGCTCCTGTCCCAGATCCTAATGGGCAGCCCAGGCTCAGCACGTCCCCAAGACGGTGCCCTGACAGGACACTCCCTGGGCCCTGCACATGGGCTGCTTGGTCTCTGAGCCCACCGGCTGCCCCCGAGCGCTAGACAGACACCACCTCTGCTACACCTGCCACGGGAAGCACCGGGACGCAGGCAGCAGAACGGGCAGGAGAAGGAAGCTAAGACCCCCACAAAGACCCTGAGCACGGGCAGCGAAGCCTCACCCTCCCACAGCCGACAGCCGGCCCGGACTCCCCCACCAGCTCCCTGCAGACCCGGAGAGGACACCCTGCTCGGAACGGCAGGCTGCTGCTCCGCCCCCCGGCTCCCCTGCCGGAGTAACTTTATGATAAACGCGCTTCCGGGAAGGACTTGGCGGTGCGGGTGGGCCCAGGCCCCAGGCCCCGGGCCCCGCTCCCTCCTGCCTCTGCAGACCCTCCAGAGAAGGCGCCGCCCCGTGGACCCCCAAACAGGTTTCTCGGGAGCAGAACCAGCACGCGGCCCCCTCGAGGGGCCTCGCATTCCAGACCCACGGAGACACCGCATCTTCCGAGCACATCAGAGCGCGAGGACGTCAGAGGCCGGCAGACGCTGCAGGCTCCTGAACAGGGCCCAGTGGGGCGGCCCGGACAAAGGGACAGCTGTTGGCAGTTTGAGACGACAGGTGCTCAGTCTTTGTTCGGTTTTCGCGTTGGTGAGGTGTTTTTGTTTGTTTGTTTGTTTGTTAACACTGGGCTGGCCCAACCAAACGAGACCAGATGTGGCCTGCAAGCCAGGGGGTTGAGGTCTCGCCGCACACGGCGAGAGGAGAAAACAAAACACGTGCACTCGTTCAAACAGGGATGAGCCCGCCATGCTCACGCCCCGCCCAGCCCCTGCCGACACGCCCCGCCGTCTGCCCATGCGGGGCCCCCGCTGACACGCCAAACAATATGTGCTGAATTAACGAACGTCGGGTTTCGGGCCCTGGCTGCCCGGCTGGCCGCGTCCCCGACCATCTGGGGGTGCTCGGCAGAAACGCGGATGCCTCGTCTCTCCGCCTCATCCTTCCCAGGCACCCGGCCCAGAATCGCTGCTGTTCGCTTTTTAAACTTCCCACAGCAGTTCTGCCGCAGGGATGCCCATGCTCCCGGGAGCCGGCTGAGCTTCCAACGCCGGCCCGGGAGGCCGGAGACGTGGCATCTTCGCCTCTGGGGCTGTTCGTCCCTTCCGGCGGGCGTTTATCTGCGAGCTCCGTGGCTCCTCCTTACAAGGAGGGGGAGGCAGAGTGGAGCACTCACGTCGTCCCCAAATGAGTTGCTTCCAAAAGCACACGGTGCTTCCAAACACACCGGGAAGATTCGGCCGAGCTCTCTGCTGGAGACACATGAACAGAGAAGAGGAATTTCCCTGGATCCCCGGCTGTGGGGCCTGTGGCTGTGAAGGCCATGGGTGGACAGAGGACGCTGGTCACCTGGGGTTCTCAGGATGATCCCAAGGCAGGAAGCCGAGACAGGCAACCCGGCCGGAAGGGACACGTGGCCCCACATAGCCTGGGAGAGCGAGGACCAGACAGAATCCTCCGAAGGTGGCTCATCCTTGTCACTTCACAGCCCTGGTCCCTGGGGGGCTCTGGGGACCACAGCAGGACAGCTGGGCGGGTGGTGGTGGGGAGAGTCTGCCACCGGCAAACCACCTGGACGGAGTCACAGACACACAGGAAGCCGGTTTCCTGTGCCGTCTGAGCTGGGGGTGGGATTCCAGCCCGAACTTAGTCTACAGCGAGGCTTTTGATGGGAATGTGTGGTGATGATGACTTGAAAGGCTTTCATGCTGATTAATTAGCAGCCGTGGTGAAATGCTTTGGTGGGTGGGTGGGGTGGGGAAATGCTTCTTTCTTTGGCTACATAACCACTGATTTCCCAGTTTCGAAGCCGAGTAAGAAAACGGAGAACGCGGACTTCGGCTCCGCCTCCCACGCTCTCCTCCGGAGCCCAGTGGCTCGCAGGGGCAGAGGCCGGCTGCCGCGTTTGCGAAGCCGGCGCTTTAACGCGCAGTTCCAGGCCAGGAAGGGAGGATGGGGTCGAAACGGGAACAGCAGTAAAAACCTTCCCGCTCACTGGAGAGACAGCCCACGTCGCCACGTCTGCACGCGAGTGGATAATAATGCTTCTTATCACCGGGCATTCTGAAAACCTCAACATTTGATGAGATAAAGGACTTAAAGGGTGTGGGGACATTCCGGTCCTTGGTAGGGGGTGTGCTCCCCTGAGGCAGGAGCGGAACAGACAGCGGAGGGGGGCGGGCGCTGGAAGCTGCTGACTCGAACGCACCTCAAGTCAGGAAACTGCCGTGTCTGCAGCCTGGTCTGGGCCCGTCGCTGCCCCCACGAGCCAGGCGTGGGCAGCATGCTGTCCTCCAGTGGACTGGGCAGGCCCCTCTGCCCCCACGAGTGTCTGCAACGTCACCCCTGGCGCATTGGAAGCAGTTCCGTGGACTACGCAGCACAGAAGCGCAGAGGGGAGGTGTTGTTCCCCAGAAAACAGCGCCCCACATTCAGGTCGGTTGGTGTGAGCCTTTTCCTGCCCCACGTGGTCCCCAGGACGTGGCTCCGCCGCGAATGGGCACGTATCTAACACAGGACAGACAGTGACACCCAGACCCCACTGTCTGATGAGTCCTTCTGGGGGGAAGTGCCGCTTGGGAACTTCGGGATCTAGTTTATTACGATGACCGAGTCACAGGGTGATGCTGAGGAACGAGCCCCTCGAAGTGCTGACGGGGTCCCATCACTGAGCGACTGTCCCGCGACCACTGCTGGGCTCAGGAACCCGCCTAGCAGCCCAGGTGGATGGACCTGGACCCTTCCCAGCAGCACCACCCACGCTGGCACCCGGGGTCCCTAAGCAGGTCAACCTCGAGCGCCGTTCTGGCTGATCCCTGCGCGTGCAGGTTCCCTCCATGGGCCCAGCGTCACCACCGAGAACACCCACGTGGCTGGTGAGAAGGCCAGCTGCCGCCCAGCGCGGGGGCGTCGGGGAGGGGGCACTGTGCTTGGGGCCACGGGCAGGAGAGCAGGGTCCTCTCAGCAGGGCTTCCGGTCCCTCAAATGCAAAGATGCTGGTCTCTCTCCAGAGAGCCAGTGACCATTCTTTGCAGTCAGGCCCTTCGTCTGGGCCTCCAATTTAGGCACGTCCATGGCTGGCTTCCCCTCCACGCCCTGCACCGTGGGTGTCCTGTCTGACACCCTCGGGTCTTCCCGGGAGGCTCTGCCTGCACTGATTGTAGACAGGCCCCCGGTCCCTTCCCATTCCTGGGCACCCAGCGCCTCGGCTCTCAGAGGCAAGCCGGGCTGAGCCCCTTCTCCTCCATCAGAGCATCATGGTGCCCAGGGCGCCCAGCACCGCCCCACCCACGGCCCACGGAAAGACCCCGTCCCCCGTGAAGGGTGGCCCCAGCACGCTCCCCCACTCCAGACCCGGCGGCCTCTCCCTCCCAGCTCTGCACCCCTCACCCCATCGCCCGAGTCCAGTGTCTGCTGGGGGACCCTGCAGAGGAGCGTAGAGGGGGGTCCCGCAGGCCCGTGTCTTCGGGAATCTTCCGGCCGGACACACGTGTGAGAGCACCCCCATCCCCCGTCTGAGCGCTTCCAGGGAACCGCCCGTGTTCTCATCAATAAACCAGAACAAGTCGAACAAGTCGGACGGCTGATCTGCATAGCCTCTTCCTTTCCACTTAAAAAGTGAAAAAATCAATAGTCTACACCATGTCTCCTTAAAATAGAACGAGGGAAACTCGTTGCCCGAAGCAGGCCACACACCATTTCTAGAGCACAGAAAAAATAGCTCCTGACCGAGCCACAAGTGAGGGGCAAACAATGTCATGAATCGATAAAAATTGAAACTGCATTAATCATTTATAGGTAAGCCAGAAAAGAAGTTCTTTTTATGGCTGAGATAAAAAAAAAAAATCAGTCATCGCACATTATCCTGTTTAAAATGCCCTTAAATAGTATTTGTGTATCTCACATTATAATTTTTATTGAATTTACTGGGGTGATTGGTTAATAAAATTATATAGGTTTCAGGTGTCCAATTCCATGGTACATAAACTTCGTATTATCGTATTGTGTGTTCACCACCCAAATCACGTCTCCTTCACCGCCGTCCACCCCCCCTTTACACTCCTCTACCTCCCCACCCCCTGCCCTCTGGTCCTCACCAGGCCGTTGTCGGGGTCTACGGTTTGTTTTGGCTTCATCCCGTCTCCTGTCTCACCCAGCCCCCGAAACCCTCCCCTCGGACAGCTGTCCGTCTGTCCTCTGTACCCAAGCGTCTGCTTCCAGTTTGTGTGTGTGTGTGTATCTTGCTCCTTAGATTTCACACATGTGTGAAATCATATGGTGTTTCCCTGAAGGGCTTATTTCACTGAGCACAACGCTCTCCAAGTCCATGGCATTGGAAACGGCAAAATTACCTTCTTTTTTACAGATGACTAGTATTCCACTGTGTGGACGTCCACAGTTGCTCTGTCCACTCACGCCCCAGTGGACATGGGGGCTGCTTCCGTATCTTGATCCTAAATAATGCTGCAATGAGCACAGGGGTGCTTGCATTCTTTTGAATGAACATTTGGATTTCTCCTGGTATATAATCCCAGAAGCACAATCTCCGGATCACGGGCAGACCCGTTTTTAATTTGTGAGGCATTTCCACACCACACCCACAGCGGCTGCCCCAGTCTGTGCTCCCACCCACAGGGCACGAGGGTCCCCTTTCTCCGCGTCCTCGCCAGAGCGTGTTTGTTGATTTATTGATGACGGCCATTCTGACAGGTGTGAGGTGGTATCTCACTGTGGTTTTAACTTGCATCTCTCTGACGGTTAGTGACGTTGAGCATCTTGTCATACGTCTGTTGGCCATCCGTGCATCCTCTTTGGAGAAATATCTATTCAGGTCCTCTGCCTGTTTTTTTATCATATTGTTGGGGTGTGTGTGTGTGTGCGTGTGTGCAGTTGTAGTTTATACTGAGTAAAAAAGAGGGACACGGATCCTGATGCTTAATTTTATTTTCTACTTAGTATTACTGTATACTTTTTTAAAGTACATGGTTTAAAAATAAAAACACTCCAATGAAGCCTTAAATCCTACTTCCCTACTAGAAACAGGCAGGGTCTATTTTCCGGGCTCAAACTCCCAGTTTTAAGCTCTAACCACTGATCCCTGTGGAGTCTCCTGACCTCCCTTGACCTTCTGAGGAGAGGCGGCCTTGACGCGGTCGGAGGCAGAGGCTTCGGCCTGTGCCTGAGAGTCACCTGAACAAACACCTCCCAGGTGTGCTGTGTCCCCGCCCGGGAGGACCCAGGGACCGGCGGGGGGACAGAGTCATGGCCACCCGAGGTCCGGAGGTTCCAGAGGAGTGCGTGGGCCGTGCTTCCGCACGCACAGCAACGAGGAGGCTCCGCTAAAATGGATTGTTACACCGGGTGACGTCAGCCGTTCCTCCGTCAGAAGCTGTGACGCCCACCTGGCCCACCTTCCCAAGGGGCCCCAGGGCGGCTTCCTCCCTTTTTAGGAGGGCAGGAGAGGAACCGCAGGCCCTGCGTGTCCTCACAGCGACCCAGACCCACAGAGCAACGCGGGGGCTTCGTTGTCACTCCCACGCCGACCCCCGAGTCCCTCCCCGGCACCCACAGGGCCGCCTCCCCCGCCAGCTTTCTGTGAGTGGAGGTGGGCAGGCGGCCTCAGAGAATAACCCCTGCGGGCCGGCCCAAGCCCACAGCTCGGTCACACACTGGCATTAACTTTCACCGTAAGTTTTATCCTGCGCCAACGAAGGATGGCACTCACAAAAAAGAAAAAAAAAACCGTGATGAGATGTTTCAAAGTTGATCGTGTTCCGTGTTCCTGACACACACACAGCTGGCAGACACGGCAGGTGCGCAGACCTGAGCGGGTGCGTGAGCGTGTCCGACTTATGGAAGCTTCCCTTTGCATGTACAGAAGAGACACTTGTTCTAAGCATTCCGCATTTTCATTTCAACAAACTTACGATAAATCCTTACCAATCTGCAACGTAGATGCTGAAAGTATCCTCTTCCTCTCCCGCTATTTATTAACTCCCTATTAAAGACAGCCTGCAGGACCGTACGCTTAAAATTCACGTTTTTGTTTGGCAAGTTATCGACAGACCAATAAACAACCCCTTGACCAAACCTGGGTTATAAATGGCGAGAGAAAAAGTGAAAACTGTAAGGTTACCACAGGAACAAGGACGTAAACAAGATAAAGTCCAGCGACTCGTGGCCGGATGCCCTGGCCGTTCCCGAGGCTGGAAGTTAATGTGCAAAGTGGCAAATACCCAGCCGCCTGAAGCTGCTGACCCAAGGACGCCTCGCTCCCAGCCGCAGGCAGGCCCTTGCCAGCGAGTCCAAGTCACGGCCAAGCCGCTCTTCCCAGCCCGGTGGCGCGCACCCTGCTCTGGGGGCCCAGGCAGCAGCTGCGGAGCCGGCGCCATGGGGGCGCTGGGTGAAGCCCATCAGGAAGTCGGGAGCCACAACAGATGCCCCGGCGGCTCCCCTGGCGGCTCCCCTGGCGTTTTCCGCGGGCTCTGGAGAGGAGGACGGAGGGACGGGGCCAAACCACAGGGTGTCCGTCACTCACTGCGAAAGACTTAAACGCTTCAACTATCTTAGATCCTTGTCCATTAGCAAGGCTTTGTCAGTCCTATGGCTGTAGAGCCGAAAAACCAGGCACACGAAAATGAAAGCCCCCCGAGTTTGTCCTCTTCCTCGGCAGGGCTCAAGAGAGAACCAGGGCTTCCCGTCCGCAACCCCTGTGCCCAGAGGGGGCCCCAGCCACACGGGACGCAAGCAGACCCCGCGTGTCCAGCGGGAGTGGAGGCGACGAGACCGGGCCGAAGAACGGCAGCCAAGTGCCGTTGACAAGAAACACGGTTTAAATAAACATAGGCGAGCGGGCACAGTCGAAGGAAACAGCTGTGAAACGGGTGTGTGCCAACTCCGAGTGTCAGACAGCCAGGGTCATGCACCAAGGTCGCAGCGGAACTTACAGACAGCGAATGTAACTAAAAGCAACAGGGATCCAGGGCGATACAAGGGCCAGGCTGTTCAAAAGCGGTGAGAACCCTAAGTGCACAGCCACCTGATCCGTGTCAGGGATGTAAGTACAGGCAGCCCACGGGGACGGCTCCGGAGAAACGGACACCCCCCCAGGCAGGCGGAGACTTTCAGAGTGCTCCTTCATCTCGGACAGAACCAGCAGAGCAGCCCTGCCCCCGCAGATCAGCAGAGACGCGGGAACCCGAGAACCGGCATCGGAGACTGGACTCCCTGGCGTCTACGCCACCTTATCCTGAACCCTGAGGTGTGTCCTGCTTGGCACATGCGCAGCCTCCGCAGAGTGACCTCTGCAGGGGGTTCCATGAAATTAAGCTCTAAAATCATCAATCAAAGAACAGAAACAAAGGGTATATTCTCTAACAATCAAATGGTAAATGAAAACTTAATAACAGGACAAATTCATAAATTCACCGATATTAAAAATTATATGCTTCTAAATAACCCATGGATTAAAGAAGAAATGTAAGACATTTTTAAATGGATGATGATGAAAACAACTTAACATTCTCTGTTGCAAAAAAGGCAGTTCTGACAAATTTAGACTTTTAACTCCTATCAGCAAAGAAGGTTTCAAATGAAGTCTGCCATTCCCACTTTGAGAAGCAAATGAAGCTCAAAGTAAATGTAACAAAACCCAAAAAATAAGAGCATAAGTGAATTAAAAATGTGAAGGGTAAACAACAAGGAAAATAAGCGCAGTGAAAGTGTTTCTTTAGAAACGTGAATACAATGAATAAACCAGGAGTAACACTGTCCAGGGAGAACGGAGCTAAGGGTCGCCCACTTCGGGGAGAAGACCAACATTGTAACCGGCCCCAGGGACACAGGGAGACCCAGGGAGGGGAGGTATTGCAACAATGTTACGGCAACAAACTCAGTGCATTTGACAGCAGGATGACTCCTCCAAACACACAAAGGGCTACAGAGGACTTGCGGTGACGCAGAAAATCAAAGGAACCGCATTTCGATGAACGAGACTGAGCTCGAGGTCAAAACCCTTCCCATCCCAGAGCCTCAGGCCCAACGACTTTGTGGGTGAACTCCAACATGAAGAAGACACCACCAATCCACACCGAGCGTTTCGGGACGTGGAAGGAGGGGGACCCTTCAGACTCATCCTATGAGGCTGGCCTACGCAGGGTTACCCAAAATCTGACGGCCGTCCTGGAAAGTCCTAAAAATACAACAATCCCTAAAAGTACTGGCAGGTCAAACACCAATATTAAAACAAGGGTAAAATGTCACGAAAAATGGGATTTGTCCCTGAATACGCTATTGGTTTAGCATTTAAAATACCAGTCAGAGGAAATGCCGCATTAACAAAACAAAATGGAAAAAAAACACCATTCTCAGTGGAGGAAGAAGAGTCTCAGGACAAAGTCACCGCCCTCGCGATGATGTCTCAGCCAAGCAGGCACAGAAGGGGGCTGCCCGGGGCGGCGAGGGGTGTGACTGGTGAGCCTGCACCCACCTGCTTCTCACCGCCCCCGAACACGGGCCCGTCCCACCAGAGGAAGGTCAGGAGGCCCTGTCTCCACTGCTCCTGAGGCCCTGGCACAGAGAAGAAGAGGCCTTCGAGGCCAGGCTGGTGCAGCTCAGGGGACTGGGCGTGAGCCTGCAAACCAAAGGGTCGCTGGTTCAATTCCCAGTCAGGGCACATGCCTGGGTTGCAGGCCAGGTCCCTCCCTGATTGGGGTGCAGGAGAGGCAACCACACATTGATGTTTCTCTCTCTCTCTCTCTCTCTCTCTTTCTGTCTTCTCCTTCTCTCTCTCAAAATAAATAAATAAAATCTAAAAAAAAAGTCTTCTTTAAAAAAAGTAAGAGGCATTCAGATGGGGAAAAATATAAAGCTCATTATTCACAGACAGTATGACTGTATACAAGAACAGCCCATAAAATCTGCAAAAAGCAAAGCCCACTTGGATTGTAATGCAAACTAGCAATGCTGCAGAACACAAGGTCAACACGCTACTGAAATAACTGTTTCTCCAAATGTAGCTGCAAAATGAAAGTGTAAAAGTCATTCTCATAATGGCATATAAAACACCAACGATCCGAGAAGGAACCTAACGCGTTTGTGCCACGCCCCGCGCCAGCCCGGGAGCCACCCAGACGACCTAGGAGGAGGGGAGGAAGGGCGGCTGGCTCCAGAATTCGCAGGCGCAGCCCCGGGACACCCACGCTCCCTCAGTCACCTGCCAGAGCCCGTGCCGCTCCTTTCGAATGCCCGCAGGTCCTTCGGATGAAACAGAGAGGATTCTAACATCTACACGGAGCTACACGGAACCTACAAAACACGGACCGAGCTCCACCTGAGACAACTCAGCAAGATTTTGTTTAGTTATGGACAGAGGGGAAGAGAGGGAGAGAGAGAGGGAGAGAAACATCAACGTGTGGTTGCCTCTCACGCGCCCCCTACTGGGGGCCTGGCCCGCAACCCAGGCACGTGCCCTGACTGGGAGTCGAGGAAGCTTCTGGAAGAAAGCGCTGTGGCTGCGTCTGCGATTACCAACAATGATAAACTGGGTTTCTTCAAGATTAGCAATCTCTTGTCATAAATAGTATCGTTAAGAAAATTGATACCGTTAAGAAAATTAATTACTAAGGAAATTAATTAAGTCTAGGAGAAAATCAGCAGCACACTTGTAGGCTGACTATACAAGGAAATGATGAAAAGATAAAAAGGTCTATAAAAATGGGCAATAGACTTGAACAAACACTTCCCAGAAGAAGACATAAAAGTGATGAATTAGCACATGAAAAGATGCTTAACGGCATTAGTCATGCAAATTAAACCCCAGGCAGGACACACTTTCCCGGTGCCAGGCTGGCTGCCACGGAAGGCACAGGTGGGCGGGGAGGTGGGGCCAGAACCCCGACTGGGCTGATGGGACTGTGCAGACAAGGGTGCGGGGTGACCCCGAGACTTGGATGCTGGCTGAGCTTCTACCCCAGATGCCCAGCACATGTGCAGAAGGAATGGTGCTTGTGTGTGTGTGTGTGTGTGTGTGTGTGTGTGTGAGAGAGAGAGAGAGAGAGACGGACCCACACTATGACTGTCTCGTGGGTACCCCTGATTCTAACGGTTGGAGGTGGCTGAGGGACGGCACAGAGGGGTTGATGGCCCTGGAAGATCTGCCACCTGGTCCCCCCAGACGAGGGGGCACACCCGGGCACGGGGCCCATGACAGCCTCGCTGAGACAGGCAGCAGAGGGCCGGGTGCCGCTGCCACTGGGAGGGCGGCCAGTCTGACCGATCGGGGACTCTGTGCCCAGATGCCGGGACGGGGTCCGACCCCAGAAAGACGCAGAAAACGTTGGCCAGTGGTTTGGTCCTGTAAGTAATTAACGACACCAGACACACGGATGCGGAACCTAAGCGACCACAGAACAGCGCGAGCCCGAGAGTGGAGAGCAGCCCGCGCCCGTCAGCGGGGTGCGCAGGTGTGGGCTGCGTCCCCACGGGGGAGGGCGGCTCACGGGGAGACCTGGCCCCACCTCGGTGCGTCCGCGCCCCTGCAAGGACGACAGGGCGAGAGCCGGACCCCAGAGGACACCGGGCTCCCGGCTGCGGGAACCAGGTGGCTGCCCCAGGGCCCGGTGGGGCTGCCCGAAGTGCCGCGGGGACGTCAGGCAAAGGAAGTGATCCAGGCCTCGCGTGGCCCGTCTGTGGCCGTCCCGTGCCATCAACGGTCAGAACGCATCACGCGCACGGGCCGGGACCGTGCGCTCGGTTGTCCACTAGTCAGACTGCCGTCTGTGTGCCCGGGGCAGTTTCCCGTTCACTCTTCACTCGCACTCAGGCCCGAGACGCGGTTCATCACTGTCCTCAGCAGCAGTCCTGGCTCTTGTCCCCGGTTCTCATCCCAAAGCCTGCGTGGCCTTTCCTCCGGGTCCCTGTGCTCTCGAGGCCTCGGCTTCTTCACCCAGACAATGGGGATAACGGAGCCGACCCTGCCCCCCTTGCCCGCCCCCCACGCTCGCTGGGGCGTGGCCACAGGAGCCACGGCCAACCTGACATGAGCGATGGCGTGAAGACCTGGGACGGACCCCGGATGGCGCGCGGCCTCGGCCTGCGGTTCCTGCACCGGGTGGGGTTTGCGTTTTCTCCCTCACAGTGAGGTGGGAGGTGTGCGCAGCGGCCGGTGCGTGAAGGAGACGGTGCGTGGAAGCGGCCTGTGTGTGGACGCCCGGTGTGTGGGGCGTGCGGGGCGTCGGAGGCGTGTGGACCGCAGCTCCCCGCAGCAACGCGGTGTCACCCGCACCTGCCAGCACTGCCACCTGACGGGAGGACACGGAGGCCGGGGCAGCGCCCGGCTCCCGGGGGCAGGTGGGCGGGTGGCAGAGCCAGAGGCCCAGCGAGCTGGCTGCTCCCCTGCCCGTCCCGGGCGGCCATCCCCTCTGCACACGGCTTCCCCTCTCGCCTCTTTTCAACCCAACCGGTCGAAGGGTGACTACCAGGGGGGCTGCCCCTTTCACATGTGGAGGGAAGGAGGCAGATGGGGCCCAACCAGCTCCGACGAAATCCTGTAGCTGGGCGTTCGCGCGGACGGAGCTGCACGGCTGGAGGGTTCTGACGGGTCGGCACCCACAAATCACGGGGCCCCCAGCAGACAAGCCGGAGGCAGGTGGGCAAGCAAGGTGAGCTACCCCCCCCCCAACCCCAGCACTGCATCAGGAAAGGGCGAAGCAGAGGTGGGAGAGCCTGATGCACAGGGTTTTGAATGTTGAAGAACAACTGTGCACAAGCCCCGCCCCCCGGGACTTCCAGGAAAACCGTCGGGGGAGCCGAGGTCTGCAGGCTGCTGAGGTCCTGGCTCCCCGGACTGGGTGGCTTAAAATGCAACGGCTTTACTTGGAAGTCAGGTTTGAGACCAACCAAATGCTACATACAACCGGCCACCCTCCAGAGTAATAAACTGACTTAAATTTTGTATCTGTAGGTGACCCGAAACCTCTTGAGACAATATCAGCCTTTCGTAGGGCATGCCAAAGAAACTAACTACCCGCTAACTTCATCAGCAAGCATCGTGTTGAAAATAGGTACATTTTTAAAGCACGCTGCAAAATTAAACCTCTTAACTTTGGAAAAACCTTCATTTCTATCATCTCGAAATACTAAATGGCTGACTTAATTAAAGCCAATAATTTTTCCGTTTCCAATAAGCACAACTAAGAGCGTAATTTCGATGTCCGATAAGTACGGGTTACAAGGGATGTGGTCACGGCCAGTTCCGGGGTTTCTCAGCGGCCAGGCGCGCTGCGGGAGAACGGACGGACCGCTTCCCGCTCTCCTCCGCCTTCGCACGAAGGTGCGGGATAGGACTCCGTCGCTGCCTCAATAGAATTACAGTGTGTCGAGCAGCACACAGACCCACCGGGATAACGGTAAAATCACCGGCTGGCATTCAGACTCGGTTTCCTCAGAGTCTCCCGAGGCTGTGACAAGCTGCTGGATGTCTTCCCGGTACAGGGAGCAGCGCAGCAGCCCCATCTTGGCTGGCAGGGGACAGACGGCCCATGGCGGGGCGCGGAGCCCCCCTGCCCGGCGACCGCCCTGGAGGGAGTCGGGACCCCGGAGGAGCGTCTGTGGGATGCCAGCTTCTCTGTGGTGACGGAGCAGGTTTCCCAGCAATCGTGTGATGGACGTTTCACCGAGAAAACGTGGGAGGCTGAGGGAGAACGCGAAAGCCTGCCTACGCCCTCACTTCCTCACCTGGCCCACAGCCTGACCACCTGCTCTGTCCCCTGCCTGCGTGAGTGGTGGCAGCCCCGCCACGGTGCGAGGCAACGTGGGTTCAGAGAGGACATCGAGTTTCGGCCTGGACAGTGGTCATGGTGACAGCACAGAGCGGGGGGGGGGTGTCACATCAGCTGGGGTGGGGACAGCACAGGCCGAGGACGATGACACAGCAGAAACACAACTGAGTTCACGGCGTGTCTCTTCACAAATCTCACGGCTGTCTTTTCCGTGCCGACTGCACCTGCCTGTGAACGGGGCCTTCTCTCGGGCGAGTCATGCTCCAAGGTGGGGGCCTGGGGGAGGGGCGGTGACGGTGAGGCCTGTGCAGGCCAGGTGGCATCGAGCGCAGGACGGAGGGCCGGCTGGGACACGACCCCTGCAGGGACACGGGACAGCTGCCTGGGGCCTCAGCGAGGCCACCCGGTGGTGGGGATCAGTGAGTGGGCAGAATAGCGCCCACAAGGAGAGGAGGGAGATCGGGGGGTGGTGTGACCCCCTTCTAGAAGCTCCGAGGGGGGAGGGAAGTGCAGAGAGCTCAGGCCGCGAAGAACGGGGGAGGCACGCGGACTCGCAGGGACGGAGCCCACACGGGAACCGGGTATGCAGCCCCCCAAAACATCATTTGACAAAAATGAAGGACCGAGAAAATACCTGGATACGCTGTCTCCAGCACAAGTCCTAGCTAGCGGGTCCTCAGCCGGCGGGGCTTGGCCGTCCCCCGCACGTGCACGGCTCAGCCACGTGGCTGACGCTCCGTTCCGGGTCACTTCTCCTGAAGGAACACCAGGGCACGGCTCCTGAACACGGATTTCCGTCGCAGCAAAGGACCCCAAGGCCCCGCCGACGGCTGTTCCCGACACACTTGCTGTTTGAAGAGCTCAGGCACAACTCTGAGTTCACGTCCCACGGCTCATTCAAAATTCTCTCTAGGAAACCTCCTTTCTGGTAACGGCTCAGAATAAAAAGGGTGCCATTTACCAAGTCAACAACTGCTGCCTTTGGTAGCTCCATCAGCGCAGCGGCTGCGGAGGGGCTGGTGCACCGGAGGGCCAAAGGCAGCTCTCAGGCGCTCGGCTCCGGGGCTGCACGCGGACGTGCGGACTGGGCCGGTGCTCCCACCCGCAGCGCCACGGGGCCTGCGTCTTCGCTCTCCTGTTCTGTTTGAGAAGGTGCCGGCAAGTCCAAGGCCAGTTCGCCGAGGCTCGGAGCCTGGCCCGCTCGTCTCCACTCGGTCACGCTTTACTACGGCAAGGTTCTAACACGCGTGTGGCTCACTCACGGTTTCCGTGGCTCACTCACGGTTTCCGTGGCCTGACACGTAGGCAGCAGCGGCTTTGTGCGAGTTTTCCCTCGGATCCGACTGACACGTCCCCAAGATTTTAACGCGTGTACGCAGCTGGAAGAGCAGACGCTCCATTTCCGTGGGTGCGGCCACGACTCCCAGAGCAAAGGTGAGAGAGAGGCCGCAGAGCCCCCAGGACGCGGGCGGAGGCGGAGGGACCGAGGGGCCGCCACACCTGACTTGAACTCCCCACCACAACGCGGCAGCCGCTCTGGCAGCCGGAAGGCGTTGCTATGTCTGAATGCGGCCGGGAAGGGAGACGGCTGTTGCTTCGGCCAAGCAAACATGATTCCTGTTTGAGCAGAATGCAGTGGTGACTGGCGCCAACCGGGTCTCTGCCTGAAACCTCATGGGGTTCAGTCTCGGACGACCCACGGCAAGTTCGTGGGCTTTCCAGGTGAGGAGATGGAAGTGCTGGTTGGCTTTGGCAGCTGCGTGTGTGTTCTCTCTCTCTCACACCCACACGGTCAGGAGGGGTGGGCTGCACGTGGGCCTCGGGCCTGCCACGGGCCGGGGCGACCCTAGAGATGGAGCATCAGCCACTGCCTCCAGTACATGACCATTTGACAGGAGGAAGCCGGCGTGACAGGAAGACAGACCTCACTCACTCGAAAGTGCACACAGGAGAGAGAGAAATGACGGACGCCGGTCGTCCTCGGGGTCCGAGGGGACTGGGCCCAGGACTGGGAGGGCGCTCGGCCCCTCGTGTGGAAGGGCGCAGGACTTGCATGCCACCTGCGCCCCTCCCCCCATCTACCTTCGATCGTCTCTAGATTTGCTGCAACACCTGAGAACACAGGGCTTGGGTGAACGGTGGTTACTCTGCGCTGTTCCGGGAACAATCACAAGAGAAACATCCCGTCAATACCTCTGAGCACACAGCGCACCAGCGGCAACGTAGCTGTTTTTCCTGCGATGTATCCGATCTGAGATGGGGCAACCCGGGTGCGAGGGGCTGGCTGCTGCGTATCTGATCCCTTCTCCCCCTTTCCCATCCCCCAGCCACAGAAGAGCGAGCACCATGCTGGCTCCGGAGGTGGAGGAGGAGCGAGGGCGCTGTGAACGGGACACAGAGCAGGGGAAGCCTGGGGGACGTAGTTCGGGGGGGGGCAGGCCCTCCCCTCCTGGCCCCGTGACCACTGCGACCTGGGGTGTGCCAGGAAGCATGTGGGGCCACTCTCCACGGGCCACCCATGTCTGGACCCCCGGTGCGCCACGCGTGGGCAGGCCGGGCCACGGGGCTGCCTGTCGTGGACAATCCCATCCCCCTCCCACTCCCACTCGACACCCAGACCTGCAGTGACGTGTCCACCCAGCAGCTCCTGTCTCAGACGCGGTGGAACGATGCAAAAGTGGACAAAACCCACCGAGTGTCCCCAGCGCAGAACTCCAGGCGCCATTTTCTAAGCCAATCAGTGAGTGGGACTCCGGGGGGAGGAGCTGTGGGCTTCAGCACAAGGGCCCTTCCCGTGGGACAGGGGTGGCTTGTCCTCAGGGGATGTTCCCACTTCAGAGGCCAGATCCTGGGGCCTTTGCTTGGGTCTCAGGACAGCACGTGGCCTAGGATTCACCCCTTACCTTCGGTGCGGTGTGCCCTGGGCCCTGAAATTCAGGTCCCTCCCACAGTCCTGACCCCTTGGGGGTGGGCGGGCACAGGCCATTTAAATGCACCCACCACTCCATGTACATGGGGTTCTGGGCTGCAGAAGGTGGGGGCGGTGCCACCTTCACAGCCCCTCAGGTCAGAGGCGACCTCTGTGTCGCTCCCCTGTGTGCGGGCTGTGCACAAGCGCCCCTAAATCACACGGACTCCGGGTTCTGCCCCGGTCGGGAAAACCACCCCTGCCACTGTTTTAGGAAGTGCTTGCCTCTGCTCTCGGGATGATGCTTTCGTTAGATAGACAAACCTCCCCCGTGATTTAATGCTGCACAGGACAACGCCCCTCACTCAGGGCCAAATTCCTGCTGCAACTGTGTGTCCTGTGGAGACACCGGACCAGCCAGCCCTGTAGCTGCAGCCGGCCGCCCTGAGCCCCGCTGACCCATGACCAGGTGGGCACGGCCGGCACAGCCTCCAGCCGCCCCACGAGATTGAGCTACAGGAAGCCCTCTTGTTGCTTTCTAAGTAGAATTGTCGTGGAAATTCCCACCGGTCCCTGTGTTCTTGCTCCCACATGACCCTTTTCACCGGCCCCCCACCTTCCTGCAGCGTGCATGTGTGTGCCCACTGCCTCGGGGTGCAGTCTGCTGGTCAGATGGGTGCAGGAGACGCAGGCCAGGCCTCGGTAGTGGCCACGACGGGCTGGGAGGGGCCTGGGCGGGTGTCCGCCCACACTTCTGCCCTGAGATGTAGAGACTGACAGAATCCAGGGCTCCCAGCAGAGGACGGGACAGGATGGGACCCTGGGGTAGAGCTCCCAGGACAGGGCTGTGAGCCACCTGCGTGTGACTGAGCGTGCTTTCTGTCTGTCTAAGGCCCGGCAGGCAGACACGGCTGTCTGCGCTGTTACCCACACACCCTCGCTTCTCTCACCCCCCTTCAGTGGCCCTGCCGTGACTTCTGGCCAACGAAACGCGAGGTTGCCCACTATGGGATGGGTCCGACCAGACACCGAACCCAGGGCTCCGCCCCGGGACTACATCCGGGCCAGGCCCCTCTTCCCGGGGGCTGCCCAGGAGCCAAGGCCAGGACGAGGGCGGTGTGGGGAGGAAGGCTCCTGGAAGGGAAGGCTGCCAGGAAGTGCCAGAAACAGCCAGGCAGAGGCCCCAGCATCCAGCAGCTGCCCCGCAGGCTCAGCCGGTCCTGAAGGGCCTCCTGGGGCTGGGACGGCCCTTCCGAGTCGTCCTAAATGGAGCCGAGGGGACCAGGTGTTGCTCCCAGGCATCTGCCCAGCGCAGGCCTCCTCCTGAGCAGGTGGGACCTCAGCGAAGGCTTCTCTGCACGGAGGGCAGGTCCCAGCGGGGGGAACCTTCGAGCCTTCAGCAGCTGCTGCACCTCCCAGCAGGCGTGGGGGGTGCGGCCTGCCCTGCAGCACCCGGCTGGGTCGCCACAGGGCTGGACTGACACCAGGGACTCCAACGAAAAGCCCCAGGACTGCGGCTCAGCGGTCCACCCCGAGCTCGGGGGAGGTGGCCTGCAGACCCCGCCCACCCTCCGCTCCCAGGGACACAGAGGGGTCACGTGGGTCCTCAGAAGCCGCTGAAATTTCCAGACTGTCCGTGACCGCGGGCAGACCGACACGTGCACAGACAACACACGGAGAGAGGCCCTCACCACGTGAGAGCGCTCATTTCCAGGTCCAAGTGCTGCTCACGCGACGTGCGCCTGTGTGTGTCCTTGCTGCCTGACCGAACCTGATGAACACGACGGGCTTGCGGATGACGCCGAGCTGGGCTGAGCTCGGCGGGGCGCTGTGCGCGCTGGTTCCGCTGCAGCCGTGCGCATCACCTCCGAGGGCTTCGCGGGGATTGGCTGTGGGATCCGTCCGTCCCCGCTCGCAACCTTCCCAGCACCGGGCCCCACGTGGCTGAACACATACCCTTGGCTGGTGGCAGGCAAAACGGGAAACGGGATCCTCGCTTAAAGGGCAGGGCAGGCCACCGGGCAGGGACCGTCCTGCCTTCCTCGCAAACCGTCCCCCAAGGGGCTGGTCTGAGCTTTATCTCCTTCTAAAATTCTTCTTCTGGGAAACTGAACTGGAGATGTTTTCTAGTCGCCTTCCCTGAGCCCCCACTTGGCCTGCAGACAAAGGGGCGCCCTCTCTGGCCTCAGAGACCGCTGAGCACGCTCACCACTAGGGGTCAGCACCGAAGAGTCGTGCAGACACAGGCCAGGAAGCTCCAAAGTCAGCTCAGAAAGGGAGGAGGCTGCGGTGATCGAGGGGAAGGGGAGGAAGAAACAGCCAACCGCAAACACCTTGGCCGGGGGTCCCGAGCACAGCCCGGATCTCCTCCCCGCCTCCACGTTACCCTTCTCGCTTACGTGCTTACAAAGTGTCTGCACTCCTTGCCTCGTGGACGCGATGCTTGGGTGTTTGATCTGTTCCCTGGTCTAATCTACAGCTCAGGTATTGTGTGTGCGTGTGTTGGGGTGGGGGGGTGGGGGGTAGGGAGAGGTTAAATGACAAAGAAACAGAGTACTAATAATCACAGGGAAAAAGTAAAGAATCAAGATCCAGGAGAAAAACTCAGAAGCAATTTTTAGAAAAATGACGAAAGGTATTTTGAAATGAGTCATCCTACAAAAACCTTCACCGCAACAGACAGCGATGGTGCTACTAGCTGGAGATGAGGCCTGTGTCCCAGGACTGCCCGTGTCACTTGGCGGTGTGCTGGCCTCGCACACGCATCCTCCCAGACGGTGTGGTTGGTTTCTTGATGTCACGAAACTGCACACACAGAGACCCTCCCTTCTTCTGAGAAACTAACACACCAGCTGGTACCAGAGAACCAGCACCTTGGGCTCAGCTACTGTTTTATGGTCCGGAAGAGTCTGATAAACTCTGCTACAGACAAACGTGTGTTTTCCACTGCATTTGAGAAAATTTTACTGAACTGTATGAGAAAGCGGGAAAGAGAGAAAACCTTTGACCCACAACGTTCAGATTTCAGAGGTGCCGGGCCCACGTGCACCGGCCCTGCTTGGCTTCACTTAGCAAAACAAAAAGCGTTAATTAAGCTTCACTAAGAATAATCGAGAAAACGACAAAGTGCCTACTATGTGCTGACGTGAATGCTTCTGTCGGCAAAGCGGACGGGTAGGTGTCAGGAAGCATCATCCCCTGTGGCTCATGCCCAACGTGGGCAGACGGGCCCCTCTGTGTCCCCGAGCCGACGAACACTCACGGGCTCCTCACGGCGACTGGCCATCAGCCACTGCACCGGCCCCCCTTGCCCGGAGAGGTGCAGCGTCAGCCCGAGGCACAGTGTTCCAGTTCTAGTCGCCTGAAAGGGTCGCCGCCGTCCCCTGCCATGTGCGGAGTCACGTAAAAGAGGGACAGTTTCCGGGTAAGAAACAGAAATGGGGTGTGGGTCACACAGCGCAAGGAGGCACCCAGCTGAGGGTCGGCCTGAGGGGCATAAGACCCCCGTCCAGGTCTGATTCCAGGACAAACAGGTCTCCCGGCCGAGCCTCCACCAGGTGGTGCGTAAGGAAAGCCAACACAAACTCGCGAACCGGTGGCCACCGAGTGCCACCGAATGTCACATCCTGGTCTGTAAAATGCCAGCACTCCCATTTCCATAGCAACGTGCACAGACAGGCATCTCCAAGGAGAGGCGGATCACGCTGTTTAAGAACAACCAGACAAATATTTGCTGGGAGAAAGGCCCAGGGAGGTGGGATTTCGGAACCTTGAAGACGCCTGTGCAAACATACACATGCCGTGCGTGCAGACACGCACGCCCCACTTCCAGGACATTTACTCTTCGAAGTAAAACCCTGGATGCACGGCCCTGCACGTGGGACGGAACTTCGCCCAACCACACACACACACACACACACACACAAGTTAAAAAAGGTGACAAACAGGGTCTGCTGTCTGGCGTGAACCTGTGACCACAGGCGGACTTGCCATGGGAGAGCGGCATGAAGGGTGTGCAGGGCTGCCTGTGCGATTTCTGTGACTTCCCGTGTGACCATTTTATCGGGCCGGCCGAAGGGTTCATTAGCTTCCCCCCTACAGTGGCCCTTCATAGCGCATAGCTGTCTTTAAGTTCCTTTGAAACAGTTTTGTTAGACTTTCCTGTGACAGCTGCCATATCAGCCTGCATTAAAAAAAATTTATCAAAACAGGTGAGTTTTTGTGTAGTCGTTTTATACTGAAGTTGGAAGACACAGCATTTCCAACATATTATGCTTTATTATTTCAAGAAAGGTAAAAACACAACAACTGAAAAAGAAAGATTTGCGCTACGTATGGAGAAGGTGCTGTGACTGATCAAATGCGACAAAGCGGTTTGCGCAGTTTCGTGCTGGGGAGTCCTCGCTTGGACGGTGCTCCACGGCCGGGTGGACCAGGAGAAGTTGACAGCGATCAAATCGGGACGTTAACTGAGAACAACCCATGTTCTACCAGGCAGGAGACAGCCAATGTACCCAAAATATCCAAATCAATAAAGTTATTGGTAAAAATGAAAAACGTGTCTTTTATTTTTACAGAAAACGAACATACGGACTTTTTGGCCAAAACCAGTAAAATAAAATCTTTAAAAATGTAAGTTTACCAATAACTCAGCAATAACTCGGCAAATCCTGTAAGGGCCGAGGAACACTCATTGTTTCAACAGGCCGGTCGCTATTTCCCGAAAGACCACAGACGGGGTGGTGGAGGGGAAGGGGCATTTCTGGTGCCATCAGAGGAGCCCCTTGGGGACAAGCGGCAACGGCCGGGGGCCCCCGTTTACACACCGTCATGGTTATAGTTGAGGTGATGTGCTGACTTGTTTTCCAGTCACTTAGTTACAGTGCCCACGTGACACAGCTCCTCTCTGGCAAAAGAATGGATTCGAGAATTCCCGACAACCCCCTTGCGCTGAAACAAGGCGGTTACTCCGAGGCCTGGCCCTCGGCGCGGTGCACGGTCGCCTCCGACTTCCTGCACGGCATCTGTGCTGCTAGCTAGGTTTCCTAAATTCACACTGCCAACATTCACCTGTACGCAACTAACGTTCGTCACCCAGAAACGTGCAAAATAAAATCTTTAAATTTATACACTAAAATATTTTTCAGCCCAACAAAATAGTGCTAAGCCCTAACAGAACTGCAGTTGAATTTCCTGTGAATTGGTGATCAGACTCTGGTCCATTCGCAGGTATTCACCAAAGCCCTACCATGCGGGTGCCCCCTCCCCACCCTCCGCCCCGGACCGGCAGCAACGGCAGAGACTGACCCGCTGACGCACACTCATGGAGCACTAATCCACGCCACCTCTGACCAGGAAGCCCAGACGTGGAGGGTAGAAAGCATGGGGCTCACGCCTTGTCAGGCAGGGACCAGAGACGGGGTCACCGGGCAGGGGTCAGGATTGGCAGTAAAGAGCTTTGCTGGCAGAGGTGAGAGTGAGCGGAGGGGCAAGTGGGGGAAGCCGAAGGGTCCCGAGCAGGAGAGCCCCTGGGGCTGGAGGGCCCGGCGGCCAGCAGGGGTCCACCCAGGGAGTTTTCTCCAGGCAGCGGGTGTCCCCCAGCACCAGGCGTGGGGCTCACGGATCCATCCTGACTGCCTGTCAGGGAGGCTGTCACGGGTAGTGGGGTGGGGGGCAGGGGGCATCTTCACCGCTGCGCTGAGGAAGAAGTGTGGACCCCGGGCTCAGACCTGGGCTGGAGCAGGAAACCCCTGGTGGATGTCCTTCTGTATTTAACCAGTTGACCGGTTCCAGGGACCAAGGGAGAGGATGGTGCCTCAGGCCACGGGGGCCACGTGCTCTAGGACCACGGTGCGTGTCAACGAGAGAAATGGTCACTGGAGAAGGGCCCACTTGGGAGGACACGGGAAGCCTGTGTTCACACAACAGGCTGGCGGTGGACACACTCGGGGACGCTAGGGGATCCAGGGCAACACGGCAGGAAGGACGCCTGTGAACTTGGGCTGCGGACTCCTGAGGAGCAGGGGCGCCCTCCACAGCATCTTCCATCAGGGGCCCGTCCGTCCAGAGTCGCAAACTCAGCACCTCCCACAGCACAGTTCTGGGGGGCTCATCAAAGCTCCCCCTGCCGGCAGCCGGGGCTGCGACCGGCGCTGGGGTGCAGGACGGGGTGGCGGTGCAGAGGTCGCTGCTGCAGGCCAGAGGCGTGCGGAGCAGCAAACACGGAACCAGGAAGGAAACCGGCCGAGCGACAGCCCTTGCTGGGCACGAACAGAAGAGCCAGAGAGAGGAGCTCAGCATGGAGGTCGGACGGGGAAGGCCACCTCAGTCACGTGTTTAAGTTACGCCCGGCCTAAGCGGGGAGCAGCTGTGGAAACCCCCGTGTGTCGGCCTGTGTCTGCGTCCTTGGGGTTAAAGGTCGGAGGGGACCACCTGGCAAAGGGATGGGACGCGCCCTCTGGTGGAAAAAGGTCAGCAAAACCTCAGACAGGAAAGAGAGCAGACCAAGCCCCCACTGCACAAAGCATGGCGTGAGGGGGTGTGGGGCGGGCCAGGGGCTGACCCCCCCGCCCGGGCACTGCAGGTAATGCTTAATAGCTCGGAATGCTACAGGAAGCTCCTTAAGAGCTTTGAAGAGAGAAGCAGTAATTTAGCGTACATTTTTTAAAAAAAAATGCCGCTGGGACTGCAGAGCAGAGAAGGATTTGGGAGAGGAGGCCTGGAAGGGGGCAGGGAGCCCGCGCAGTGGGCCCGGGGGAGACGGTGGTGGCCTGGTGGACGTGCGGAAGGACTCCAGGGGAGGGAACCGGGCAACTCGGAGAAGCCGTCAGCCCGAGAACTGAAAGGACACAGGAGCTCTGAGCTGTGCCAGTTCCCAAAAATGAGAGCGCCGGACGAGCTGGAAGGAGCCCGAGAATTCTTTATCTGAGCAGAAAGAGCTGGGTGACGGGCGCATCGATCAGCAATATAAGCAAAGTTGTTTCTGAATTACAGATTCCATCTTGGAGTCCGAGAGGCAATCCAAAGCAAGCGGGTGAGAGAGAAACACAAACAGGGCAGATTTGTCCTCCTGCTCCAGCACCCAGAAAATTTACAGTCTGAGCCACGGAGGCCCCTAAGAGGGTGCAGGGAGCTTGCTGGATCCTGTACAGCCGATTTCGCACGGTGCCGAGGGCTGCCATGAGGAGCACGCACGCCGTCGGAATTATTTTATCCTACTTAATAAAACAGTCACTTTTTTTCCCCACTTTTTGGCAAGGCAGCTTCTTGCACAGTAACGATTCCACAAATATTTACATTCCAACTAGCAGCGCAGTTTGAGGCTATCGAGTTCCTCCAGCACCCCTCTGAGAAGGCCCTACTTCAACGTGGGCATAAGGGGCAGGAGGCGGGGGGGTGGTGGGGGTAGGAAGCACCAAGAATTCAAACTCAGCCTGCAGCGTGTCAGCCAGGGGGAGCTTTCTCCTACAGCCAATTTTCTGAAGGAGTGGGCTACTGTGTGTGGGAGGCAGCTCCGGAGTGGGGGGGGGGTTGGGGGTGGTGGAGGAGGGAGGAGGGGCGAAGACAAAAAAACCAGCACATGTGATCACCTCTGGAACTGAGATCTGTCCCCCCCTCCACTCCAAGACACCTGCTCTCCTGAACTAGCTGTGGCCCAGCATGTCCGAAACGCTGTGCAAAAAGGATGCTATCGAAGGCACGGTCCTCAAGTACAAGGGGCTGGTCCCTCAGCGTCAAGCGACTCACAAGTGGTGTCAAGAACCAGGGATCGCCCTAGAAACGCTCACCCTCGAAGGGACGGAGGAACCCCTCAGTTCAGAAGGCCCAGAAGTGGACTGCGGGTGACTCAGGGAGAACAGGCACACGCACCTGCCCGCCCGCCCCCGCGTGTCTCCCAATGCGCTCAAGTCACATGATCTCCCTGCTAACAACTCACTCCTCAGGGACAGGAACACAGAACCTGGCTTCTCCGTCGGGTGGCCTCGCCACAGCTCGGCGACAGAGACCCGGCAGACTGAAATGGCGCAATGGGTATTTCCATCCTGCTTCAGCACACAACAGATACGGAGTTAATGAAAACTTCAAGGCGGATGTTCCCACGGTGCGGGAGAAGCCAAGCCGGGGGATGCGCCCTGAGCGTGGGAGACGGAGCCAGGAACGCACCATGAGACCGACGCATGCGCACGCCTGTAAATACCAGCACGCGGCTGGCCTTGGCCCTCGCGGGAAGGGCTCGGCACGCGGGCCCTGGTCCGGGCTTTGCGGCCCTTCGAGGGAGCACTTGGGCTGTGGGACTCTTGTGGAGGGCATTTAAAAGTTAGACTTCTCCCCGGGAAGCAAAGACAAAGCCCCGGTGTGCTCAGGCGAATGCTAACGCCACCCAGCAGCAAGCGGGACCCGGGCTGCACGTTATTGTCTGAGGCAGCGGCTGCCTGAATCTATCAGCCTGCTAATCAGTTAGCCGCTCAGCGTCTCGGTCACCCCAGCTTTGGACAGGAGGCCCCCCCCACAGACATGCGTCCAACCCGGGCACGGCCCTAAGGGCAATGCAGTTGCACGCTCCAGGTCCCTGGTGGGCACTGACCCACTCAGGGGTCCTCAAACCACATGCCCCTTCCCCACGGACTCCCAGCCGGCATCCAAGACTCCTGAAACCTCTGCTTTTATCGGTCACGCACTCTCCCGTGTCCGAGAGCCAGGCTGAGCCCCACCGGATGTCCTTTCTGGGCACGTCCAGGAGCCTGTCCCACTGAGACCAGGGACCGGCACGTAGTGGGTGTTTTGCAAATGGTGTGCATGAGGTTAGGACTAGTCGCCTGCAACTTCCTCCCGGGCTCCATGACCCGTGAAGGGTTAAGCCACAGCCTGGCATGCCTGGCATCCACCGCGAAGTCATGCCTGTCACCAAAACGGCTCCAAAGCGGAGGCCCCGCGTCTGACTTCGACATTGAGACATGATAGTGCTTTCACAGTGTCTATCCCTCCCTTCAGTCTGAAGCGCTCTGACTCATTGTTCTGATTAATTCCTGTTTTTAATCTATTTACAGATCAGGATTCTTTGCAGCCAGCGCGATATTCATCTCTGTGGGGGCAGGCAGGAGCCACGGCCGCGTCCTAGTATTTTTAGTTATTCTTGCTTCATCATTTTGAACGACTTCTGGATTTACCTACTCACCAGATGGGCCGGGGCTTCTGACCTCTCCCGCACACCCGGCAGCCCCCGCCCCCGCCCGGTCTGCCCGCCTTTCTCCGGCTTGGTTTCCCCAGTTGCGATTGCAGGGGACCAGACCCGCAGCCCCCTCGCCAGGGCTCGGAGGCGAACTGGCTCTCCTCGCCGGAGCGGCACCGTTTATTATTAAATCATGCCGTGGGCGCCTCTCCCGAGTGCCAATCAATGAGCAAATGCAATACGGGGAAGGGCGCGGGACCGGCGGTCCTGCAGCCCAGCACGAGCGGAGCCCGGCGCCGTCCCCGCGGCGCTGTGACCCGGAGCTCGCCGCCCCTGCTGGCGCTCCGTGCCCCGCGCGGGGAGCCCTGTGGGGCTCCTTTGAGGAGCAGCCGCTGCCCAGACCAGGGTCTGGGATGAGCTCGGGAAACCCGGAGGATCACAGCCCGTCAGAGAAAACCTGGCAAGTTAACGCGACAGGGATTCCGTCCCCGCCGCGGGTTTGGAAGCTCAGAGAACTCGATCTCCGGAGAGGGGTCTGCACCCGGCGGCCCCGGGGCCCGGCGGGAAGGGGGTTTCGGGCGCGCCGCCGTCACGTTCCCACTCTGACCACAGGCCGGGGACTCCCTCTGCGTCCCAAGGGTCCGCAACTTTCCCCCCCAACTTTTTCCGGGTCAAATGCGGTGCTAAGGGCCGGTCACAAGGCCGGGCGGGCATATCCCCTGCTCGGGCCGGATGCCAGCCTTTTAACCCCGAAACAGCCCTCGCCTGGAAGGGAACACGAGCGCCCCAAAGCACATCGGCCAGAGAAGCCTCGTCTTCCCCAAACTTTGGAGCCCAGGGGCCATGGAGCCAGCGCGTCCAGTCCGCCCCGCAGCTCGGGGAGGAACATCCCGACCTACCTGCACCCGCGGCCTCCGCGCGCCCTTCCCGCTGCGCGCCGTCCCCGCCAGCCGGGCTCAGCGTCTGCCGCCGCCGCGGTCCTGCTGCCGGCGTCTCCGCCGCTCCTCGCGGCCGGGGGCGGGGCCACGGAGGGGAGCAGGGGGCGGGCACGCGGAGCAGCTGATGAGCAGCCAACCGGGCCCCGCGCTCGCGCCCCGCGCCCCCTGCGCTTCCCGCGCCCACGGCCCGCCAGAACACACGCCCCCTGCACGCCCCGCCCCCGCCCGCCCACGCCCCACCGATCCCTTGCCCCACGCGGCTCGTGTGGGGCCACGCTCCGCGTCCCACGTGCCTATGACCTGCGGGCCCCTGCGCTTCCCGTGCCCACGCCCCACCGGAACCCACGCCGCACTCCCCGTACGCGCCCAAGGCTCAGACCCCATGCCCACCTCCCTTTCCCAACCCCGCACCCCAGTGCGCTCACGCCCCAACCCCCGTGCTCCCACCCCCACGCCCCCAGCGTGCCCACGCTCCCCGCCTGCTCCTCTCTCACTCCTTACCAGACTGACGCCCCACGCCCCGCCAAAGCTTTGCAGCCCAAGTGTGTCTGGCCTGCAGGGCCCGAGGCGGTGGCGCTGGAGGGCCGGGGGCAGCGTGTAGCCAGCCACTGGGTGGCCTCCGGTGCGCACAGCTGTACAGGGAGCGCGGGGGATAAAGGTAGGAGTGGTACCCAGCTGTGCGTGGGGACCGCAGCATGAATAATAAAGCGGGCAGTCACGGAGGGTGCGCTGTGCACCCCGGAGTGGACGGCTCGATGTAGGCCGGTCTTCTCTGGGTTTTTCCCCAGGGAACCTCGATCTCTGATTGTTCCCTGAATTAGTGAGGAGGAAATTAACTTGCCGCAGGCTGCCAGCAGTCAGTTCTGAGACTAATCCCAATTCCCCTCCTCCTCCAAGGAAGGTGTTCTCACCGTTCTTGTCCCGCCGGACAACTCCAGACAGTGGCTGGTGGCAGATCCCGGACCTAAGTGACGCCTGTGGAAGCCTCGTCGCTCGCTGAGAACAGCGAGGCCCTCGCAGGCCCCGAACCTCTGTTGGAGACCACCCACCTGTCCACGGGTGTGTGTGTGTGGGGGGGTGACTGCAGTGTCCTGCAGACGCGCCCTGGAACGTTGGGTGGCGGCTGGGACAAGACGGACACAGGCACTGGCCTGCCGTGGCCCTCGGGAGCTTTGTCCGGAGGAGGAGGCTGGTGCAGATGCTGGCGTAGTTGTGTGTTCTCACTTTCTAGAAGGATGTTGCAGGGTATGAACAGCCGTCCTCGGCAGGAACGCCGGAACTGGAGCTGAACTGTGGGAGTCTCTGACATTTTGTCAACAAAAGGTGACGACCGCCCGTCTAATGAGGACATGAACCCCTGATGGGGGGAGGGGGCGGTACAAGGAGGAACTTGATTCAGGTGCACAGTTTGCAAACGGGAAACACAGCCCCTGGAGGACAGAGGGGAGGCCCCTTACACAAAGTGTCCCCCCTGGTCCCTGATTGGTCCATTCTGATGCAAATGAGGGATCCAAATTTGCAGGGTGTGCCCTGAATACACCGTTGTGATTGAGATCACATATTCTGATTGGAGCTGTTGGGATTGCTCAGTGAAGATGCAAATGAGGGCATGGCTGCTCAGCTCCGATTGGACAGGCAGGTCTCGGCCCATTGGTCAGAATAGGGTTCCCTGAACTCCCTTGTAAAGGTGGACCCGGCAGGGGCTGGCCAGGGGCTGGCCGCAGGTGTGTGAGGGGGTCACCTGGAAGGCAGTGGGCACCCACGAATAAGCGTGGGGTGCTGCACTCCGAGCCTCCTCTCTCCAGAATGTTCCTTCTCGGGGTCAACATTTTGAAAATGTATCGTCAGTTCACAGCAAAAGGCCTACTAGGTCGCTTAATTAGCGGGGACTCCCCCCGCTAATTAAAAAAAGGGACTCCCTGAGTCCTCCTACTACAGGGACACCCCCTCAGCCAGGGAGGCGACCTGGAGGTCCCAGGAGGCCCGGCGGGCCTGGGAGGGAAGCCTCGGTTTTGACTGCTCACTCTCAGTCTTGCTGGCGTCTCCCAAAGGGCTCCCGTCTTGTCCCCTACAACTCAGATTGGAACCTGAACTTTTGGAAAAACTCTCCTTCAGGGTTTAGCAGACAAGAGGTAGAACCCAGGCCAGAGGGACGCAGGGTGCTGCACCGCAGGGTGCCTGGGGCCTGCAGGGACCGGTCCTGGCTGCTGGCGGGCTGGGGGCGGGGAGGACCTGCTCCCCAAGCCTGAGCACCAGGGGGCAGCGATGAGCTCTTTCCTTGGAGCTCGCGGCCGTGGCCTGGGCACACCTGGACGGTCTCCAAGGCTGGCCGCTTCAGCCCTCTCCCACCGGGTCAGGAAACTGTTCTTCCTTTTAAGAAGAGTGGCTGCATTAAGAAAACTGAGGTGATTTAAGTTTTAATGGGGGGGGGGCAAAGTGAGGTAGAGCTCACTACTGTAAATAAAAATAATGGGCTTTCTCCCATCAGAATTAAATTGCCGTAAATTTGGGCTCCTTCAGGCCTCTCTGCTTAGCCAGAGAAAGACAGAATAGGGACGGAAAGGTTGTTTACTGCCGTTCCCCTTGTGGTGGGGGGCTGTAAACAATCATTCTGCTCGAGGTCTGGGGACATGTTGCCGCCCCCCGAGTGTGACGGGGTGTTTTATGGGGTAGAACTGGTGGTGTGTTCCGGAAGGCACTGGGAAGCTCCATGCAGACTGCGCACCTGCCGCGCACGGAGGGGGTGCCCCGACTGCCCCGCCCACCCGCATCACAGGAGCCCCTTCTCCGTGTTTCCAGGGGGGGGTCTCGGGGTGCGTTTTCTTCTCACGCAGCAACGCACGCCCTGTCCAGTGCAGATGGTGGGAGGGTGGGGGGCTAGCCCGGGCTGCGGAGTGACAGAGGACGGCGGCAGACACGCTTCTTCACGTCAGAGAGAAACCCAAGCCGGAAGCTGGTCACCGCGGGGAAGGGAGCTAATGGGCTTGGAGTCTGGTTGCAGCAGTAGCAGTGGCTGATGGGGGGGGGGTTCTAAATGGGTGAGAGTGCTGATGGACATTTATTTATTTTAAGATTTTATTTATTTACTTTTAGAGAGAAGGGAAGGGAGGGAGAAAGAGAGGGAGAGAAGCATCAATGTGTGGTTGTCTCTTGCACGCCCCCTACTGGAGACCTGGCCCACAACCCAGGCGTGTGCCCTGACTGGGAATTGAACCAGCGACCCTTTGGTTCGCAGGCCCGGCGCTCTCTCTACTGAGTCACACCAGCCAGGGCCTGACGGACGTTCAGTGTGAGCCAGCTCCGTGTGTCAGAACAGGTGAGGCATGTGTAAACAGGCGCACACACAGAGAGAGGGGTCGTTCCGTTTCCTCCCTCAGCCCCCAAGAGGAGAGCGCGGTGTGAGTCAACCGAACGCCTGATACTTAGCAAAAGCCGACACACAAGAGCAGGTTTAAATAAAATTTCCATCCAATTTCTGGGCCGGAAGCCCAGGAAATTAAAAAAAATATAAAATAAAGACACATGTGGGCCTTCTCTGCGTGAATGCTGGATGGAGTTGTTATTGAACTTGGCCTCGACGGATTGTGGCATCCGAAGCGGTTCTGCAGTCACATTTGAGCGGCCGTTTAGAAGGCAGGTCTTTTTTTTTAGGGTATTGTACCTGAGAATAATAGCTTCCCTTTTAGGGGGCACCTTGTACCTCAAAGCACTTTGAAGTGAGGTCATCTCCCTGCGGCCCCAATGCCCCACCTGTGCAGGGACAGTGGTGGCGCTGTCTCGCGCCACGCGCAGCATGGAGCCGTGGCTCGCCGGTGGACTGGGCCGCTAAAGGAAAGGCAGAACCAGACCCGCTCACCCCACAGGTGGACATGCTTAGGTGAAAGGGCAGATCGCAATGCAGCCGGTTTCCGAGTTGGATCCCTACGTCTACGGGAAGGGGTGTGCCGTCTTTTACAACCGTCTTGGGGACATCGCTGTATCCCTCTCCCCGAGCATCGCCGCCATGTCCAGGTCGGGGCGTGCATCCTGCGGTTTACAGAATTCTCATCTTCAGCGCTGGGGTGGGTGGTTCTAGTACGTTCTTTGTCTCAGACTAATGAGTAGCAGTAGGTTTTCAGCACCCAAGATGCAGTTAAAAAGTGAGATTTTAGAAAAACTGCAGGGGAGAGGCAAACCCTTGCCTAAATCATTCACCTCGGCTGCAAGGCTGCACATTGCATGCTCTCACTCGGCACACCCTGCCCCTGACCCGTGAGAGGGTCCCTCGAGATGCTCAATGCTGCACCCAGGACCTGGCTCCAGACACACCTCACGCAGGACTCACAGGGGTGCCTCCTTGGAAGGCGTCTGCTGACTTCCCGTCCCCAGACGCTCTGCCGTCATGATCTCTACTTAACCAGGCACATCCCTGTGTGACATTTGCTTTTTACTGAGGTTCCTTGCTGCCAGAATCCCTTGCTGGAAAGGCAGCTTCAGGAAGGCCGGGAGGGACCTGGTTCTATCGGGGCTGTGGTCGCAGCCCCCGGCACGTGACTGACACACAGACCCGGTGGCCTGGAAACGGCTGTCCCTGGCTGAGCCAGTGGCCAACGTGCTGAGCCCCATGTCAGTTGCATGTGACAGGGCTTTGCAACCCTTCCAAGGACACCTTGAGGGAACGGTGGTTTGCACCCTGTTACAGGTGCAGGGACTAAGGCAGAGAGGGTAGGTGAGACCCGGGTCCACCAATGGGACAGCAGAGATGGCTGACACCTGACACCCAATACCTGTCCCTGTCTTTTTGTCCAAGGTGCTGGCTCCTTGGGACCAGATTCCTCAGGTGGGATTCAGGGAGAATGGAAATGGCAGGGAGCCAACAGGTGGGGTGAGTTGGTGAGGGAGGGAAGGTGCACACACAGGTGGGAGATGACGGCGCACCTGGGGAGGGGGCAGGGGGCTGCAACCCGAGAGAGAAGCCTGGCCACCGAAGTTCGCTGTTCTTGAACCGAAAACCTGCCCCACAGGTGCCGAAGGCCACCACGTAGAGGGCAGCTCCCTCCACCGCAGGGGCCAGTGCTCACGCCGTGTGCTTTTGCCGTTCGGTAGTTCTATTTATGTTGCTTCCCCACCCAGGTATTAATGGGACCACGGGAATTTGAGGATGAACAGCAAAACCTTTGTGAACCGAGGGCACTAGCGTTGCCTGAGGAAGGGTCTCGGGTGCATCCTGTGGGGTGGAGGTTACGGCGGCCAGTATGAAGCCCCACCGGCTGGGCGGCGTCCACCACGAGCCCATTCCCCCATCTGGAGGCTGGAGATCTGACCCCCGGCCTGCCTGGCTGGGTCGGTGAGGGCTGCTCCTGGTCTACAGACTCCCTGTGCTGTCACTCGGCGTGTGGGGCACCCACGCATGGCAGACATGCGTGTGCGAGCCGGTAGGCACAGACCCCGTCGTGGGGGCTCCACTCTGGTGGCCTCAGCCCCTCCCCCAGGCCCCTCCTGACGCCATCACACTGGGGTATGACTGCCACGCGTGACTTGGGAGGCACGATCGCTCGGTCCGTCACCACGACACCGAGAGAGTCCAAGGGGCAAAGTCGTGCGCCGAGAGGACAGCCCCCGAGAGCCGCTGTGAGCAGAGCCCGGTTCGCCTGCTGGGGGAGTGATAGACAGCAGGGGCCAGGGAGGCAGAGGTGGGTGGGCAGGTGTGTGGTTATGGAAAACAGCGGTGGGTCCATTATCAGCACACAGAAAGCCAACGTGGAGACAAGTCACAATTAATTACAGGTTGGTGACAGGGACGCAAATACACCGGGCATGCAGGCAAGAAGGAGCTGCTCACTTCTCCCATCAGGCTGCCGGCGCTTGAAGGATTTTGGCATTTTCTATTTTGAGCACCAGGCAAATCTCTTCGGGGCTATTTCTGGTGTTGCATCTTCAGGATCCTTAGCAGGGAGAACAATGGAAGGGAGGAGGAGGGTTGGAGGGTGGTATCTGCAGTGTCTGGACCGCAGGCCTCCTGCCCCGCGACAGCCAGGGCGCTGGACATGGCGGGCAGCTGGCTGGGGATGGTGGTGCCCGGGGTGCCGGGTGGGGGGCCCTTGTGGAGGACGCAGAACAGCGGGTTGTGTGCTGGTAACACCTTTCCATTCTTCTGTCGTCTGTCTCTCGAGTTGCCGCGATGGCTTTATTCACTGTTTAACGTCATTCTAAGTGAAGGAGTATTAAAAATGCTAATTTTAGCGTGAATTTTACCAGCCATCTTCATGTTGTGCCATGCGGATACAGGAGCATTCGACTCGTAGGCAGAATCACGCAGTTGGTATGTTGCGGTTTCTAATGCAGGTGTGTTCTGTTTTCCGGAGCTTCGGGGACGCCGGACAGAGCCGCCCAGCGTTGTCCTGTGCGCCGATGGGTGTGTGGTCTCCCGCGTTCTCCTCCGGGCGTCCCGGGCGCTGGGGGGTCTGGAAGGACCGGGAAGTATGGCCGCCCACCTCTCCTTCACTCTCCTCGGTTGTCATAGTTGCCACGGTGGTGGTTGGCCTGGGCAGGGCAGTAACAGCAGACACGAAGGGACACAGCTGCATTCCCCGGTCCTTAGTGTTTGTCTACAAGCCCTTGCTGGGTTTCTGCACTGGAAGCAAAATTCTGATTCCAGTGGAACACACGGTGTCCCGGGGCCCTCAGCCCTGGGCTTCCCCAGCAGTGCAAGCGGCCAGTTTAGGGTGTGTGCCCCCTGGGTGCTGCTCACGGCCCCTGCGGTGGGGTGGGGGGTGCACCAGGGCCTGGGGCTCGGGTAGCACCTCTGCGATGCCACACGGGCACACCCGCTGCCCCCGCGATGCCTCGCCCCGTGGATGGCACTTACAAAGCAGAAATTCAAAGAGAAAGCTGGTGAGAATTTGGAGACAGCCACGGCAGGGCACCAAGCCCAGAGCAGGTGCCTGCAGGATCACGGGGCTGCGGAGCCGCCGGGCAGAGCCATTAGAAGCCTGAAACTGTTTATTTTCACGGGTAACTCTGCCGCTCCGCGCACAAAGCAACATTCCGGGCTGAGACGCGCGTTTTCCTGTGATAGCCAGATATTCAATCTAATAGTTTACTTGAGGTGGATTAAAAAAACGGTGCTTTCATTTTTTGCGAGACTCTATCCACATTTCGCTTCAGTAAAATCGATTTTTTTCTCTTATGAAACAGGCAAGCGCGGTGTCCCTGACTGGGTTCCCGGGTGCTGCTTGCCAGGGCTGGCTCCCTGGTTCACGCTGTGAACTTGCTGGGGAAGCCGCGGCAGCCGCAGCCTGGACTCTGGATCCCGGACTCGGCCAACGCGGGGCGGGCAATTCCTATTTGTGAGAGGACAGTGTGGTTTGACGGGCAGCCACACCCCCCTGCTTTGCCGACATTTAGATGCATTTGGGTTTTTTTCAATTAGCGCGCTCATTCACTCTGGTGTTTTCATCTTCGGGAGCAGCTTTGGTGCCACATGGTTAGGGCGGGATGTTGGCCTCTGAGACAAGCGGCTCCGCGACTCCCAGCCGATCCTTTCCCGCTACATCTCTCTCCCCCCCGCTGTTCGTCTGCTCTCCTCACCCCTCGTTCCAGAGGGTTCGTACATTTAAAATTTAGATCATTAACTTGAAGTGAGAAACGGCAGAACCTCGAAACCGGTGTGGGTTACAGGAAACAGCCTGGGAGCTCGTCTCCCTTTCGGGGGCTGTGTGGCTGGGACACATGGCGGCTCTGCCCCGTGTTTGCCGGCTGCCCGCTGCCCGGCAGGGCCGGGCTCCTGCGCGCTGTTCTCAGGAAGGCTCCTGGATCCCAGGCAGCCGCGGGAGGAACCTTCGAAGACACTCGCACCGCACCTGAGACTCAGGTGGGCAGGTGACGAACAGTCTGTGGTCCCCGCTCGCTGCCCGGGACTCACCGAGGCAAACGCAGCGCTCGTTGCCCACAGGGAAATCGAGGCGGTGCGCCGGTGAAGCGCAGGCGGAGGGTGGTGGTGTGAGAACATCAGCTCACTTTAGAGGTGCTCCTGAGACACCCAGGCCCTGTTCATCTTCCGCCCGGACCACCTACGGAGTTTCAAACCTACGTGTCTGTCTTCTGGTCCGCCCACCGCTTTTCCGCCGGGGCGACTGTGCCCAGGCGCCACCGTGGCACGAAGAGGCATGTGCTTTCGCGGGAGAGCCCGCCCGTCTGCTGGCAGGACCCGCGGGGGGGAGGCAGGGGGTGATTTCCGACACGGTCTCCGGCTTGCGGTAGAACATGTCAGCTGAAACCTAGGAAACTGCCGCGTTGGACTGGCCTCAACGTGAGAGTAAAACATTTGGGCTTAAACGCGAAGTGGGTGGCGGCACGTGGGCCCCCGGGGTCGGGAATCCGGGAAGCCCTCTGGACGAGGATCTGGGAGAGCGGAGAAGGTGGGTCTCTCCTTCCTTGTTTCTCCCTTTACTGCTCGCCGAACACAACCGCGCCACCGCCACCGGCCTCCCCGCCTGCCGCGGCCGCGCGTGGTTAGCTGTTTGGGGAGGACGTTCCGGGCCAGCCTTCGTGGGCTCAGCTCGCTGCTGTGAAAGCCAGGCCACTGCAGATGGTTTCGGGTTTGCGCTCCGAGCGGGACGCGTCTGCCGGTGTGATCCGTGTCCCCGGGCCACCCGCCTGCGCCTTCGTGGTCACACCACCTGGAAGAGGCCCAGAGACCCCCGGTGTCCTCACAGGCGCGTGGAGTGGGTTCCCAGAGAATCCCCTTGTTCACCCGTTTAACACTCTTACTACTCACCGGGTGTGTCTGCGTTTTCCCGAAGTGGATGGCGGCTGACTGACAGCAAGTTCATTTCCCAGTCGCCACCTCTCCCTCCCCGGCCCCCACCTTCCACTCAAGACGGGTGCCACTGCCTATGACATCAGACCTAAAGTAACAGATGTAACACATCAAGTGACCTCAGACACGAAGTCCCTGCCTTTCCATTCATTCTACTTGCTCCCGTTAGGACTCACCGCAGCCAGGGCGCTATGGGGGCCGAATAGACACCCTGACATTAAGGGAGGCTGGGGAATGCAGAGCCGGTTCCGGCTGTGGGTCCCCAGGACACAGGCCCGAGGGTCATCCGGGAGCTCAGTCCTGTCCCTCCTGCCTCCGCCGTCCTTCACGTTGAGGTCAGCGTCGGGCGTGTTCTTCTCACGGTCCGGGGCCCTGGCAGCTCCGGGCTCCCACCCTCTCAGCACCCGGTCCACTCGACCGGGGTTCCTCTTCCCTGGCAGGCCCGGCAGAGGCCCCAGGGCAGTCTCATCGCACTCACGGGCCTCGCTGACATCCCTGCTCGTCCCTGAGCCGGGCTCTGGACCAGCGCAGGTGACAATGCGATTGACAGACTGCAGACTCATTCCCACCGTGGAACACGCCAACCCCCCCAACACTGTCGGCTCCCCAGACTACACAGGCCGGGATCCTCAAAAGAAAAGTTAGACCCTCCTGCCCGTCGAGTCGGGAGTTGAGTCTGGGCAGGAGGGAGCAGCAGGCGTTCGGCAGAAGCCAAGCCTCCATTTCTTGTCTTCTCGCCTGTCCCCCCGGAAGAAGCTGCTATTGGGACTCCCTGCTTCAGCAGCCACCCCTGGGATGGGCGGTGGGGACCCGGTGCCCAGTGGGAGCTGGTGAGTCTCAGTCCCGGTCCAGGAGACAGAGGCCTCTCCCCAGGGCCCCGCACCGGCCGCCCACGCATCCGGGGAAGCTTTCCGCCGATCTCGGTGCGGGGTCTCGTCTTCAAGGGCCCGGTCCCCAGAGACAGCCAGCTGTCTGTCGGGGCACTGGGCCTCTGTCAGGGTAGAGGTTTAAATTGGGGCCAGCGCGTTAGTTCCCCGGGATGTCTAATTATGTATTCCGCGCGGGTTGGAGCGTGTACGGAGCATTGCAAAGCACAGATGGCGAGCTAATTGCTCCAACACCTGGGACCCCCTGTTTGCATTCCGCCCCTGAGACCTTCACGGCAGTTCAGGGTCCAGCAGGCACCTCGGTGCGGCCCCCTGGCGGCCTCTCCCGCTGACCTGTCCGAAGGCCCTGCAGCTGTAGCTCCCAATAGAAAATAGGGCACCAAGGCCGTTCTTGACTCAGAAGGACCTGGACGCCTCCTGTGCGTGTCTCCCGGTGGCCGTGCCCGTGGGGAAGACAGACGGCAGAGGCTCTGCCACCTTCGACACTCTTGTTCCCCGCACTCGGGTCCGAGGGTGACAGCCTCCGCCTCACCCCGGGTGAGCTTGTGGGACTGTCAGAGCCCCAGGACCCACCCCAGAGAGCTCCTCTAGCCCCGGAGCTCGGCAGGTGCGGCTGCAGACCCTCAGCTTCTCTGTGCCCCTGTGTCCTTGGCTCCACGACGGGGTTGGCGGGGCCCCCGAGTCCCGTCACCGCTGTGCGGTCACACGAACTAACGTGTGTCGGGGTTTAGAATAGTGTCTGGGGCGTGGGGAGTCCTCAGTCGGCGTGAGCTCCTGGGACGTCACAGTCGCCGCTCTCCTGTCGTTCATACATACAGTCAGCGGTGAGAACACCCGCCGTCGCCGCCCCACCCGGAACCTGTGCGAAGAAGGTCGGGCGCCTCTGTCCCCCGAGGTCGACGTCCGTCCTCCTTCTCCGGCCACTCTGCATCGCTTGTCGCGAGTGTGTTTTGTTCCTGCAGCACAGATCGGGTGTCCGGGGGGCACTTTTTGGGTAGCACGTCGGTATTTTTTTGTAATTTCCGTGCAGTGCCTCTCAGCAGGGCGCTCACACCATCCTCCTTTCTGTTCAGGGACATGGGTGGCTTTGGGGGCCTGTCCCACGGACCCTTCCCCCACCTCTGGCCGCACTGCCACTCGAGGGCTCTTAGGCACCGGGGGTCCTTGTGTGTGAGGGATGCGTGTGCTGCTGCCGGTCCTACTCTTTTAGTCAACAGCACACGTCAGCAGTGCACATGCGTGTGAGCGCCGAGGCAGGCCTTAGGGTGAGGGCTTCCGAGGTCGTTTTACACGACTCCATGACGCAGGTTCCCGCCCAAGCGAGGTCCCTTCCCACACCTTCCTGCCCCCTACCCCAATCCCACCACCCCACCCCCGCCCGGGAGCCCAGGGCCGAGCCCAGCAACGACTAACTTCCTGTCTCACTCACGAAACACTCGAGTGAGTCTTCTCGCGCTGCTAAATTAGTTTGCAAAATTAGCTTGCGGAGTTGCTTTTGTGAGCTCCATCAGCATTAGTTTGAGACATGACCTGTGAAAATCGGACCCAACTTTTGCAGCCTGCCTTTGGCATTAAGGAAATTGCAGCACCGTGGAAGCCTCAGGAAACAGAAGTGGCCTCCGGCCTCCCGTTCCAGTTCCTTTGAGAGGACGCCTCTTTGAGTCGAGCCTTTCCAGACGAGGCCGCCCGGAAACCCTCTCAGCGGCTCCTGAACCTCTCTCGGCGCAGCCACTCGGTCAGGGCCTGTGAGTGAAGGTGGAAAGTCACTTTTTCAGTTCGAGGGCTACTTGTGCCTCGCCTCTGTGGCGTTTCTGTTTTCACGGTGAACTTCTTCCTGGCCTTGTGGTGTCGCATGCACCGGGGGGGAGGGGGGGCGGCAGCACCCGGGTTCCATCCACGTGTGTGTCTGGAGCAGGCACCCAGGTCAGCGTGGCGGACACGCCGTGACCCTCAGTCTGTGCTCGCGATGGAAACGTCTGTGCCGTGTGTGTCTTGCTGGCGTGGGCGGCAGTGGGCAGGGAGGTCCACATTGTGGCTCTGCTCCCGTGCGGTCCTAAGGGCCGCCCTTCCACGCCCCACCCCTCGCTCAAACAGAATGGACCGCGTCTCCCGGCCTCGCCGCACGAGCTGCACCTACAATAGCCAACCCCCCCACCGTGTTTGCGCTCGTGAGCCTGAGCTTTGACTGGCCATGGGCTTGTGGCTGGGTGCCAGCTCCCCTGTGGGTCATAAGACACTTGCCATGGGCAGGGCTTATGGGGACGGCGGACGTGTCCGCGAGCAGCCCTCCGTGGGAGCACAGTTCAAGATTTCGCTTCACCATGAGGCCAACTAGTCAAGTTGGGGAAGAAGAGGCGGATGGCCGAGCATCGGGGCAGCGGGTGGGCAAGTGCACTCTGAGCCCAGAGGACCGAAACCCCCTGGCGGAGGGAGCAGAGGCAGGCGGGTGGGGCGAAGACCGTCGCTCCCTACCGGCGCTGGCAATACGGTGAGAGCCAGCGGTCCCGGAGGCGAATCCCGCCGTCATTGCCCCGGAGTTTGTGTGAGCTCATCGCCCGAAGGGCCCGGGCTCCACGCGAATCGGGTGTGAGGGCCTCCTGAGCTCTGCTCACCGGGCTGCCTTGTGCCGCATGCAAAGCACACACTGCGTGTGCCGTGATGCGAGCATGCTTCTGAGCCACGCTCGGGAGTCTCGGCTGCTGTCCCGCAGGACCCAGCTCTGCCGATGCCCCTGGGAGGTCCCTGCCATTGGGGCTGCTCGTGGTTGGGAGCCTGCGGGAGGCAGATTCTGTCAGCGGCCATCAGGTTACATGGAGGCCAGGAGGCTTTGTTTGTGAGCCAGTGCGAGTCCACGCCCAGTCCACGCCAAGTCCATGCCGAGTCCATGCCGAGTGCACACCAATCCACACAGAGTCCATGCCAAGGCCCAAGGTTTGATGCTGTGCACTGTCTGCTTGGGGGGTGGGGGGAGACAGAGCTTTGCGGCAGATGCGGAGATGTGAGCAGCTGGAAGCACTCTTGGCACACAAAAGTCTTTCATTTTGCAATTACCTGGAAACTATGTTTCCATGACTCTCCTGCATAAATGATACATTATGAAATTGAAATTGATACATGTTAACGTTAGAAGTACCCAGGCTCACCGTTGATGGGAGGCAGGGTCTGAAAACCCCCGTGCAGGCCTTCCCCGCAGGTGGGTGGGTTGTGAGGAAGCAAGTCTCTGTTTGTTTGAACTGTGAGAGCAAATGCCGCACTGTGCCCCAGTGGGTGGTGGGGGGGCCTGGGCAGCAGCCACCGGCACACGCTGCCCCGTGTGGTCCCCCCAGCGGCAAAGGCAGCCCAGGACCAGGTCACGTTCAGGTCTGGCGTCACCTGCATCCTATTCCCTGAATGTTTTCATGAGACAGAGAGGAGAGCTGTTTCTAAGCCCTCCCCAACTCCTGGCCGCGACAGGCGGGCAGTTCCGCCCAAGCAGACGCTCGCTGAGATGCGGGTTGAAATGGGAGCTTATGGGACTCCCACAAATCTTATTCCAGCACCTCCCGTCTGTGGGGACGTCTGGGAGACCAACGTGTGGGGGACGTGGCTGGAGTTACCCACGTCCCCACCCGTGGTCGGTCCCCCACCGCCAGCGTATTTCTGCCCACACGGCCACCTCGGTGCCTCCGGTGCCACAGAGACTGGCATCTTCTCAGTCAAGGTTATTCTTCATCGACTCAGTTTCCAGACGTCGGCCGGAGACCCTAGTGCGGTCCATCGGAAGGCGGCACACCCACCGATCGCTGTCTTTGCGGCCTCAGTTTTCTCCCCGCTGGTACCAAGTTCCCAGGCAGCTTTCATGGATCCTGTCTGCTGCTCCCTGAGTCCCACCGGCCAGCACGGACCCGGCCAGTCCGACCGCACTTGGTCAGATCAGACGGTGTCCTCAGAGGTGAGCTCTGAGGGAGAGAGGACCGCGTGCCCCAGGGAAGGGGCTCAGGACAGGCTGCTGCACCCTGATCTCTGTCCGTCACAAGGCCACACAAAAATGACCAAAATCAAATGCCGAAATACTGAAATTCAAATGGGAGGAAGATGGCATGTCGTATTCCGTGGCTGGGCTCTGAACCCAAGCCCCGCACTTCCCTCGGCTGAGGATCTACAGGCTGGACAGAGATGCTCGTAAGGTGATGCAGACACCGGCCAGCGGTGTCCATGTCATTATGGATGAAATGAGACATTCACACGGACTCCCGAATCCGGTGGAGGAAAAGGGACAGCATGGCTTTTCTCTCAAGGGGGGCAAAAGCCCGCGGCCTCCGCCATGGCAGCCTTTATTGGGTTTCTCAGCACATTACCTGATGGTCCTCATTTACTGTGCACAGGTTCGTTTTAGGTGGTCACCTTTTACAGACAACAAAGGACAGGATTATGCTAATCACATCGCAGAAGAAGGATATTTATAAATGCAAAGGGAAAAGTGGCTGAGCCAGTTCCACTCCATGCTGGGGAGGTTTAGCACGGATTTTAGGAAGTTACAGTAAGCACTTGCTGTCTCAATTCAGGGTGAGGGAGTTTTAGCAAAAGCAAGACTCAAAGAGGCCTAGGCACAGTGCAGGCCTGATTCCCCACGGGAGAACCTATCCATGGCTGTGGGTCCTGGGCATCTCCGAGTGGGAGCTGGGCCCACGCCACGCAGAACAGTCTCCTACAGTGAGGCCTGGCTCCTCCCACTCTCCTGCCCACTCCTGCCCCCACTCAGCCTGCACCAAGCGGAGCCTGTGCCCCCAGGGCGCCCCCCAGGGGAGCCTGCCATGCTCTCACTCGGGTGTCCACCCACTCATTTCTGCTTCTTCACACCAGCCCCCCCTCCACGCATGCAGCATCATTAGCCAGAACAATCTCAGCTGTGTCAGACGCAGGGCTATTTTTCCTAAGGCAAAAGCAAACCTGATTCGTTATCTCATTCATTTCAGCTAATTAGTTAACTAACCTGTCACTCATCTGTCATTGAACCCAGACAGGGTTTCAGAGGCTTGACCTTTGTGTTCTGGGGTTGGATCCCACTGCCGCTTCCCCTGGGGAGCAGGGGTCGGGGGGGCTCCAGGCAGAGATGGCGGCTGCGCCGACGGTCCCCGTTCTCGCCGCGGACAGTCTCATCTTGGCCCTCGCACACGCAGGCCTGCCTGGACGTCCGTCCCTGGTCGTCCGGATGCCCTTAGGTGCCCCGACAGATAATCCAGGCTGCACCTGGCACCGGGGCAGCACCCTTCTCGGAGTGGCAGTTGTCCCTCAGAGGGCCAGCACCATCCAAGGCCCTGAGTGCCAAAAATGTGGCTGTCTGTCTGCCCCACCTCTGCACCTCCATCCTGGCCCCTGCTCCAGCCTGGCCCCTGCTCCGGCCCTGCCCAGCTCCTCCTCGCACGCAGGGCCACCAGCTGCAAAACCAGCACAGAGCGGGGCGGACCGCTGGGCTGCAGTCCCCGGGAGGGCGCCGGGCCGTTGGGCTCGGGCTCACGGCCGCCTCCAGGAGCCGTCGCAGGGCCTGGGCTGGAGAACTGTCCGCTCGCACCCTCTGTGCAGGTGTTGGTCTGGTTCACAGGACTGAGGAGCAGGCGGGGCCCCACGCCGCCCTTGGCCAGGTGGCCTTTGACCTCTGAGGCGGGGAAGGAGGTGAGGAAACCACGGGAGGCCCGGCAGGAGCTACTCTGTGATTTCGGTGAGCACACGTCACGTGCTGCAGCCATTTCCAGCAACGGCACGACCTCAGCTGTGCGAGGAGCCGTGAGAACCCAGGAACCCGGTCCTTTCGAACCTCAGGTGCCTCTGTGGGTCGTCGTTCTCGTTCGGAGCATCGGGAGGGCCGGGGCGGCCCGATCGCAGCCGTGGGGACAGTCGGATGCAGTGCGTTCCTTAGTCTGAAGTGGCTTCCACTCCCGGTTACCGTGTGTCAGGGGCGGCATTTCGTGACCTGGGGGGCAGTTCTCGGGTCAGCGAGCACCGAGTTCCGAAGTGCGGCGTCCCGGCTCCCACGCGCTGCAGAACCATCAGCTCCATCAGAAGTGGGGGCACGCGTCCACGGGCCTTGTAACTCGGGGGGCTTCGGAAGCCTTCGCAGCCGCCCGGGGCCGGAGACCCAGGGCTCCTCCGGGCCTTGTCAGTGTGAGGGAGACCGGCAGTGACAACCTGGCTCCCCAGGAGTGGCAGTTTCCTGTGGTTCGGTCTGTTCGTCTGCCCTGTCTCCCGAGTTCAGCAAGCTGACTTCACCAGGCGTGAAATGCGGGGACTTTTCTGCTCCAGGTCTGCAGCGCGGTAGGAGGGTCCCATCGCTTGTCATCACGGCCTCGGAGACCGGGAGTCGTGTGACCAGGTTTGACCTGGGGGACGGGGTCCCAGTACAGACGGGACAGCTGTGGGGTTCACAGGGCCCCCCGTCCCATGGGGCGCTGGGCACATGCCTGTGGTTCACGGTGTTGTCCTTGACACCTGAGACGGAACTTGAATGAGACAGGCAGTTACTGCCACATTCCCAAGTGAACGGCAACAAACGTACGTGGATGTTTGAACATACTTTGCAGTAATTCTCTTGGTGAAGGGAAGGCACCCTAAGAATATGGACAGTTACTTGGGTTCAGGCTCCTCCTTCTCCCTGGAGGCTTTGGCACGCAAGTTGCGGGCCAACGCGCCAGAAACAGAAGCTGCATGTGAGGGACATTCCAAAACTTCAAAGTTGACAAAGGACGGGCGTCTGCTGCAAAGGACAAGGAGACTGAGAACGAACAGGTTAAAGGACCCCCCTGAGGTCACAGGGCAAGGAGGAGCAGGCGGGCAGGAGACCACTCACCCAGGAGTCGCAGCTGGACAGAGCCAGCTTGCTTGCCGTTTGCTGCAGGAAGAACGGATGTCCCCAAGCTCAGCTGGGATGCAAACCTACTGTGTGCGCGGCACCCAGCACGCTCCCTGGGGGGCACATGGGGACCGGCGGGTGGTGCTGGCTGCGCCGGGAGTAATACAGTCCTCTGTCTCTGACCTGGGCATCTCATGTCTTTGTCACGCCCAGGCGCACGGTGGGTCACAAGGGGGCAGATAGTGTAAAGATCTAATCCCTGCCCCAAATCTCTGCAGCAATTTGGGGGAAGGGACGGGAAGAGAAGGCGTTGCCTTTAAGAGTCCAAGCTGCAGCTTTGCCTGGGCACACACAGACCCAGCAGCTTTCAGTGGGGTTTCTAATGAGGGAGAACATATGAGAATATTATTAATGTTTGGTTACCATCTGTGAGGGGGTGCAAAAGCATCATTTGATTACTTTCATAGGGATACTAATACATGATTTTGAGAAAAAAAGCATTTCTGTTCTATGTGAGGGGATTTTCATCTTGATTTTATAATGTGGAAACACTAACAAACACTTATATTCAAAGCCAGTCTCTCTGTTTTGCTTAAGTATCTGCACTGCAAATAGATTTGTCTAAGATATTACAATTTCTACAGTTTTTATTTATTTTTGTGATAATAATGTATTAAATACACACATATCTAAGGACTCTATTTCATTAAGATTGTGGAAGATTGGAGATTTGTTTTAAAAATTGTCATTTTGAATAACATGAGTCACACTCTCAAACTCTCTGACTCAGATGGCAGGTGTCTGTTCAGGTCGCCACAGTGGGAAGCTCCATCCAGGGCGGGAGTCCTGGACCCCAGGACCCCAGGGGCTTCCCCAGGGAGGAGCCAGCGTGAGGGGCGCAGACTCCCCACCCCCCTGGGACTTTGCAGGCAAGGGCCCCCCCTCCAGACCCAGTGGGGGGCCTCAGGACCACCTGGCCGTGTCAGCCCTTCTCGTCCCATCCTTGGAAGCTAGGACAAATCAAGGGATTAGAAAGAGGCTGCGTGTCCGTTAACAGAAAATCATGGTAACCAAGCTGTTTTTCCCTAAAACACTTGTTTCTGTTTGAAGTTCTTTTGAAGGCGGGCTAAGGACCAATAGAGTTTTCCTTAAACCGACGTCACAGCCGGAGCATCAGCACACTTGTCTGAAAAGTAAACAACACCGGCAGATCGATGTAGTTGTTGGCATTCCGCAAGACAGGCCTGCGCCGCGGGGCCGTGTGACCTCGAGCCCGAGCGCACGCCTCACAGGTGGCCTCGGTCCAGCCCTGGCTTCCACCTGGAACGGAGGTCTGAATGCAGTGCACTCGCTCCGCTCCCGGCTGCAGCTCACCTGAGGAGCAGGTGCAGCTGGCTCTGTCCTCGGAACGGGGACGAAGTGTGGGCACCCGTGTCTCGCGGTCTCTCCCGTCACACTCTGCAGGGAGCCTGGGGCGGGCGGGGGGGGGGGGGTGACGCATGCCCCCTCGGCCTGCGCCTCTCACTCCGTTGTTCTCCGGCCTCGCTCCTGCTTCCAGGAGGGGGCGCTCCCTGCACGCCGAGCCCGAAGCTCTTCTGCACCAGCTCTTGGGGCGGCTGATTTTCGGTACGAGGTCGCTTTCACCAGCGTGCGAGCTCTCTCCCCCAAGTATCAGGCTGGTTTTGTGCTGGAATGTTGGTTTTGAAGCAGTTGTTTTGTTTTGCTTCTCCCGCGGGTGAGCAGCACCCTGAACGCTGTGAGTGACAAGATCCTGCCGGGCCCACGCGAACCTGTCACTCCAGCGACACCCATGTGACCTAGGCGTAGCTTCTCGACGGCGGAGCTTCTCATCATTACCTCTCCACTTCGCCCACACTAACTAGCAAATGACGCCGTCGTAACATCCGAATCCAAGTCTCCGCCCGGAGACGGGTGATTTACAAGCAGCGTTGTTAATTTCCACTGGAGTCACGATCGGTGCGGAGGAGAACGTGGGCGTCTGAAGGGATGCGTGCACACGGAGCGCCGTGGTGCGGGACACAGGCGTGTGGCCGGTGTCAGCGGTGGCTGCAGTCTCCGCGCTAGTTCCTGGACCTGTGGGCCTGCGCGACTGTCCGAGCCTGGCTGTCGTCTGCGAACGGGGCTGCGACAGGCCGGGAGATTCCGTGATGCTGCGTCACCACTGCTTGACAAAGGCTGGTGCTCCGTGCTCACTGCTACCAGCGCAGAGCCACGGGGAACTGAACCGTCTCCGCCTGTTCCGCTTGCGCCCCGCCCACCGCGCGCCCCGCCCACCGCGCGCCCCGCCCAGCGCACGCCCCGCCCACCGCGCGCCCCGCCTCCCAGACCTGGCCGCTGGCCGCTGCGAGCTGGCTGCGCTAGGGCCGCAAAGCCAGATGATGTGAATTCGTGCCCCTCGTGCTCACGCACCTCCGACCTCTCTCTTCCCTCTCCCTCTCGTTCCGTGCACCCCCGTCCCTCGCCTCTGCTCCAGACCGGCTCAGCACCCGGCAGTGCCAGGTAAGCCCCAGGTGTTCCGTGGTCATGCGGGGAGCGGGAGGGGCTCGCGCTCTTTCTCGCTGTGATCCGCGTGTCTTCTGCCTCCTCTCCAGTGCGGCCTCGCGGTGAAACGTGGTCTCTGCGCGTTAGCGCCGAGATACCGGACGGGGCGGGCGTGGTGTGAGGCTGCGGCCCTCGGCCGGGCTCAGGGCCAGCCCCGCGACTTTGCCCCCTCCCCGTCTGAGGTCTGGGATTAGCCGTTTCCACGCGCCAGCATCAGTTTCCCGGTTTATAACCAGAGAATGGTAACGTTCCCAGAGGTCTGGAGTAGGGTTACAGGAAGGAACTCAACAAGTAACACTGTGACTACCAGAACACATGAAAGTATAAATCATCGCTATGAAAGTGACTCCAACCCCAGCAACGTAAACTGATTTCCGGTAAAAAAAAAAAAAAAAAGGGGGGGTGCAGCGTGGGGGCTTTTGCTGTTTGCTTTTAAACTAAACAATTTGTAACTCTATATTAATGATTCACTAAAATTATTTTTTAACTATTTTTAGCTTATAACGTTAATTTCTAGAATGCAAAATTGGTGCACATGAAGATGATTATTTTTAAAAAAACACTGCAGGGAACGGCAGGTGTTGGAGAGGAAGGCCACGCAGAAATTGGAACCCTCGCGGGCGCCGCTGAGGGTGTTCCTCGTGCAGCTGCTGTGGAAGCCAGCCCAGCGTGGAGGCTCCCGAGAGCGTGGAAAACAGGGCTCCCGTGTGGTCCGGTGGTCCCGCTTCCGGGCGCACACCCCACGGAATTGAAAGCAGGGTCTCAGCGAGATGTCTGTGCACTGTGTTCGCAGCATCCGAAGCGGGGAACCGCCCAGGGGTCCCCGGACAGGTGGTGGAGACGCAGGTGCGGTGCACGCCCACGGCGAGTCCTGCTCAGCCAGACACAGGCCGCGGCGTGGCGACCCCGAGGACACTGTGCTCAGTGAGGTCACCAGACCCATTCCACTCGCAGGAGGCCCCTCAAGTGGTCAAGTGCACAGGACAGAAAGGGCAGCAGAGGCCGCTGGACGCTGGGGGAGCGGGTGACAGGCGTTTGTAGTGGGTTCGGTCTTTGAGGGAAAGGGCTGCCGGAGGTGTTCGCTCAGCAGCATCAGCCCCACGGTGCTGTCCGCTTGGAAGTAGTGGTCAAGATGGTCAATTTTACAGCATGAGTAGTTGCCAGGGTTTTGTTTGAAAAGCCAAAATGGGCATTTGTGTGTCTATCGCAAAGCTGTACTTACTAAATGAACTGGCACCGCCGTCCTTGCGGGGACCTGACAGACCTGCCAATCATCCCAGGGGTTTCTCCCTCTGCACTTGGACTTGAGCTCCTGCCTCGGAGAATGGGGCGGGATGAACGCGGCCACTGCTCCCACAGCACAGCGGGCTGCCTGCCGGCGTTCGGAGCAAGTCCCACCCCCGCCCCTCTGCAGCTTCAGACCCGAAGGCCCTTCCCCAGCTGCAACCGCCGGTGTCCTCCACCCGCCCCCTCTTCTCACAGAGACCCCTCCCGCCCAGTCAGGGCACACCCTAAATGCCCCCTGGAACGCCATGCCTTTACAAGACCCCACTTCCAGGTCGGGTCACGTTCTGATCTCCTGGGGTCGGGGCTTCATCACGGGGGTTCGGGGAACAGGAGGGAACCTCAGGGTCTAGAGTTCTCGGAGAGCAGGGGCACGCTGGCTGGCCTGTCGGTGGTTTTCCCAGGCGGGCGGGGCGCGCTCTCTGGGCTCATCCAGCGCACGGTCCTCTCAGGATTCGCGTGGTTTGAAAGGGAAACGTGGCGTGGATGAGGTCCCTCCCTCCGCACCCGGGGTCTGCCGTGGAAAAGTGGGGAACGGAGCACCTCTCCCAGAAAGTGGGGGTGGAGGTGACTGTTCCCACAGTGTGTACGGAGTGCTCTGTGTTTCATATTTTTCCTCCAGGAAAGCCAGTATTTCTTTATTGTCTGTGCCCGGAGTGTATTTTTAGAAATTGATTTCAAGTCTCACACACACACACACACACACACACACAGACAAATAAACACCCCCCCAAAAAAAACAATGAGAGGACACAAGCAAAAGAAAACAGAGTGAGCGCATTGGGCGTGCAGGGACGTGGCGCAGGCCAGGGGGGCGTGGGGCCCCCGTGCCCCGGGGACTGGCCCACTCCCGGCAACGCGGGCCACGGGTCGTAGCTGTGGCAGAAAGCCGTCTGGGTGGCATGCATTCGTTTATACTTTCCCGGCCACGCAGTGTTTCAGGATAAGACTCAAAGACTGGCCATACAGAAAAGCGTAAGTTCTCACCAACAACACACCGCAGCTCTCGGTGGAACGCGCTAGGCGGAGGGTGTTGGTTTTCCGGACACACCTTCACGTGTTTCCCCCGTCCCTTCCGGGGATGGGCCCCTTCTGAACACCGTGGGCACCATTTCGTGAGTCGGGCAGCCATGAACGGGCCCACTCAAAGCAGATAATTTTTTGCCGGCGTGCTAGAGGGGAGCTCTGAGAACCCACTGTCCCTTTGACGTGGACGCTGAATGTGTGTTTGAAAGAGTGAGGACGTTCGCCCACTGAAGCCTGTTCTACCGGGTACCCTTCTGTAGGAAGACACGCCGGTGTGATCAGTTCCACGATGACTGATTCTTTCCTAAACGCCCCCTGAGGGGGAAGGAACCGATTTTGACCGGGTTCCGAGTCCTTCAGGGTTTTTACCTCTCTGGGCGCCTCCTGCTCACCTCCTCCTCAGTCGCTTGGATAAGAGACAGGGTGCTTCGAAGGGATTAAAAACGGCGTTGAGGATTAGGCTGCATCTCCTTAAAGCAAAACAACATCTGATTGGAGTAACACAGGAGCAAAACTGACGAGCTTTTAAAACCAGATGCAGCCTGGCTGGCATAGCTCAGGGGATTGAGCGTGGGCCTGTGAACCCAGGGATCCCGGTTCGATTCCCAGTCAGGGCACATGCCTGGGTTGCAGGCCAGTTTCCAGCAGGGGATGCACCAGAGGCAACCACACATTGATGTTTCTCTCCCTCTCTCCTTCCCTTCCCCTCTAAAGATAAATAAAATCTTAAAAAAAAAAACTAGATGTAAATATATGCTTTCAATAAATGAGTGAATTTGATAGGATGAAGGTATACTGAGTGTACTGTACATATTCACAGACACTGAGATACAGAGTAGACCCGTAAAAGCTGTTCTCATGTCTTGTGGTTTTAAAATAAACTAGTTCTGTTCACTGCTTTTCAATGTAAGAATATTGAATTCTTACCCTGTTTTCTGAAAAACATTTCAAATTTAAGTGTTTCCATATTTACCTGCAGACAGTCATCAGAATAATATGGAAATTAATTTCATCTCTCCCTCCACTCATTAAGAGGGTAATTTTCCTCAAAGCAAGTATATTTATTGATTCTAAATTTATGCTCAGAAGATCACACCAGGCAAAATATTAAGAGCAGTGTTCTCCACTGCGGTTTATGAGAAGTCTTCCAGCGAATATTTCTGTATTCGCTTTACCGGGTAGAATGGTACTTACTCTGCGTCTTTAGGAGGATCTCCCAGGTTTTGATGAGCTGTCAGCAACGTGGGCAAATTAGTTTCTTCCATGTTGCACTTTTCACATCGTCACCTTGCAATCGATCGCGCGCTTCCTGGGTGGTGTTGCTGCTGAGCCTCCAGCGAGTTCATTCATTGCGTTCCCGGATCTGCGTCTGCGCTGAGCCTGGAGCAGATGTCGGGCGGGCACGGGGCGCGTCCCTGGCAGGTGGTGGCCGGTTTCTCTCTGTGTTGTTTCCATGGCACTTACCCCCGGCATTTTATCTTCATGTAAAGTTAACGGAAGCTGGTAAGAGATGGGAATCCAGGTGCCACGGGCTGTGAGCAGCTTTGACTGGATAGAACCTTCCCGGTGGAGACGTGGTGGGGGCACCTGGGGTGTGGCTTCCCGTTCTGACCCACGCTTCCGCCCAGCACGCCAGCCACGGGAGGCGTTTGGTTTCCAGGTGTGACTCCGGATCGGTCGCAGGCTCCAGGGGGAAGGTGGAGAGGAGGACAGGTTGTAGCAAAACTTCTGTGTCTCTCAAGGTTGAAAACGCGTGAGCAGGCTGAAGGACGTCAGTGAGAGAATCAGCGCGGAAAGGCCAAGGAAAGATATTTGAGAAAATGTGTCCACACGTCCCGGCGGAAGTGGAGGTCCGCGGGGTGCCCTTCCACTGTGGCCATGAGCCTGCCCTCTCTCCTTTCAGGGGAGGGGAGGGCAGCGACTGGAAACAGAGGCTGCGGCATCAGGTGGATTGAGTTTGCGTCCGGCCCCCCCTCCTCCCAGCCTCGCCTCAGCTTCCTGACCCACAGGGCGAGGACGGGGGCGCCTCTGGCGCAGGGCCGTCCCGAGGGTTGAATACAAGTCTGTTCCAGGTCCCGAGCCTCCCGCCTGCCCTGTGGCCAGGGCTCAGTTATGGGCACCGATGTTGCTGTTTGGCCGTGGTTGTCACCCCCCTGCTGGTCGCAGGCTCGTTCCTCAGAGACCGCCCCTCCCCCCCCTCCCCCCCCCCCCGCATGGGGATCCTTCAAAGTGAGAACATTTAGTGACCCACAAACACCAGGCAGGTGGCGAGGATACTGTATGTGGGGGATTTTCACTTTTATAAGCGGATTCTAGTCTCCAGCCTCCGGTTGAATGTGCTGATGGCCAGAAGCCCACGGTGTGGGGGGTGGGCAGCGGCTGTCCCCTCAGCCCTGGACGGAGGTGAAGCGGCCCCCAGCAGCCCCCGGGCCCCTGCACAGACTCTGGCAACCGAAGACCCCGGCGCCCTGGTCCCAGACCTGCTCCGCTCCATGCGGCTGCCAGGCTGGGACCGAACCTGCCGTTTGCTGCTGTGCGCCCGGTATCTGGCAGAGCCAGGAACGCAGCGGACCCTACGCACAGTTGCGGTGAGTCTCCGAGAGGGCCGTCCAGCACGAGCCATGGAGAAGTTCGGCTCCTCCTTGCTTGTCACTGTGGAAACACCCGCCAATCTGTTCTTACCGCGCTTCCTCGGGGCAGATGAGGCTCTCCGGTCCTCCCTGCCGTGGTGATGTGGGGGCAGCACAGGACAGTCTGTTAGAAAGACGCTGGCTCAGCACGTCAAGCCTGAAGGAGACAGGGACAGGGACAGGGACAAGGACAAGGAGCAGATCCAGGCATTTCCCCACGGACTTAGCTCCCAGTCACCCTGAGTCCCTCTGCGGTTGAGTTTTCAGGGCAGAACGGAAGTGGCCCAGCCCAGGGGAGTCCCCTGCCTGTGGGCCAGCCAGGGGCGCTGTCTATCACCAGCGGTGTGTGTGCCGACAGCCCTGTGGGTCCACCTGTGCCACCTGAGGGCGCCCATGGGCACTGCCGACGCTGGGGCTCCGCTCTGCACCTGCTCTGAGGCCTGGGGATGGGGCGGGGCGGCACCTGGAAATATGTGGCTGTTTACACTTAACTTCCAATTACCGAGAATTATGAAATAACAGTTTAACTTTTACTGTCACACCCCCCATGTTTCCGGTGCTCAGCAGGCCCTGTACTGCAGGCAGCAGCTGGCGCGTCAGACATGAAAAGACTCGTGTTTGGTGCGGGATGGCCGTGCCATCCAAGGGGCCGCCACACCTACTGTGTGTGTGCCCGCATGTTGTCAGTGTGTGCTGTGCGTGTGCAGGTGTGTCTGTGCGAACAAGAAGAGCTGCGAGGCTGACAGAACCGGGGGTCTCATCACTCGTGTCTAATCCACTCGGAGGCGGAATCCGAGTGACCAGTCCCTGCCCCGGGAACCCGGACTTCAGGTGACAGTGTTAACGGGCTTGGTGTGCCGTGTCGGGAAAGCAGACCAGTGAACGAGCACCGCGTCGTCCTGGTGGCAGCCACAGTGGCGCATGGAGAACGGTCACCAGGTGCCAGCCACCCCGCCAAGTCCGCCCCGTCCTTCAGTGACGGTCCCCATCACGTCGGTGTTTTGCCGATGAAGGGAGCACAGGGCTGTGGGTGGCCCCCGCGGCGGGGTGGTGTCTGAGCCGCCAGTCCCTCCCGCGTCCTCCTCCTCGGCGACTTGAGAATACTCTCTTCCTTGCTTCCGCACGCTTTCCCTTCTCAGCACTAAGATGACAGTTATAATTGAAGAGAACATCTTAGAAAGTCAGAATTGCTGAAGACCTTTAATCTCTTTTGCAGTAACTTATCTTACAGAAGGCGGGCGAGGGCTCTGCGGGGTCGCTGCCTTGATTAAGGTCGCCGGGGTGGCGTTGAGCAGGCGTGGACGGGGGGCCCGGCCCACCGCGCACAGCGGCTGTTCACTCGCACGGGGACGGAGGAAGCGCGGTGATTCCACACGGCATCCTCTGTGCCTCACAGGCCGATCGGCTCAGATGCTGGAGGAGAGCCTGCATTTCCTGCTCTCTTGGGAGCCACCAGGGTGCGGCTCAGCGTGGCCACCGCACTTGTGGGCGTGTCACTCACTGCCACGTGCGTTTACGTACGAAAAACTTTCAGGTTCTGTGTCCCTCCAGCCGTTGGGCCTTTGAAGTGAGTGCTAACGATGGTGCCCCACCTGCTCCCACGTCGGCTCTGCCAGGGGAGCGGCCCGCACTTTGGCGGCGTGGACGGTGTCCCCGGGCTGCCTCGCCTCTCACCCCCCGAGGGACTCCCCAGGCCCCTGCTCCCCGCTGCGGTGGAGGGGTTGGGGTTTGACCCCGGATGGAGTTCGTGTTCCGCATCTGACCGGCTGCGACCTCCGACACCCTTTGTTTCCTCCGAAGGGTTGATCGATCGTTCGGATGCATCCTTTCGCGTTTCTTTAGTCACCAGCCAGGCACCGCGGCAGCCCCTCCCCCCGACCCCCACCCCTGCAGGCCTGTTGTGTCTGCATTTGTCCAACGCTGAGCCATCGCTCAGGAAAGCGTGGTTTCAGCGAACTTGACTCCGTTTTGCTGTCAGGTACCCTATGTGTCAGGGTGGTTTCCTGCCATTACACAGGACGAGCACGGCATTCGCTTTTCGCATCAAGAATTGTGGTTTGTTCTCAGTTCTCTAGAGACTGTGAGAAAGTACGTGCCCCGTTGCTTTGGGGCTTCCCCCTGGAAATCACTAATCTTACTCTCCTTTCTAAAATGCTGACTATACCATTCAAAATGGGTTTCTGCCTTTTATTTATTTATTTATTTTATTATTAGTATTTTTTTTTTTTGGCAAGGGAGAAAGCAAACCAACCTCCAGAGTAAAACCCGTGTTCCGTGAAAACCCAGACGGAGGAAGGGCTAGCGTCACTGGCATGTCCAGCATGCCTGTTTCCGGCTGGAGGCCACGCATCAAGCATGTAAATGCACACGCATGGTGGCTGTTGCCACCCATGGGCACATGCACTGCACCCGACGACTGTCCGTGTTCCATCGTGTGGACTGAGAGGTTGAGGGTCAGCCCCCCACCTCGACCTGAGTTTCCGGGCCGTTCCCCAGCTGCTGTGAGGAGCGGTGGCCAAAGGCTCGCTCCCACGGAGAGGCACCTCCTGCCCCCGAGGACTCGGCCTCCGCTGCTGGGAGCCTGGCCACCCGAGGTCACGCAGCGCCTCGCCGACCTGGAGGCCCTGTGGGAGCAACCTTCTCTCCGGGTGACCTGCCTCCACGGTGCAGTTTGTGATCCAGGACCCCGGGGCTGGGGCCACGGCCAGGTCCCCCCAAGGCCTCCTCCCAGCCGACCTCTGCTCCTGGCCCTGGTCTTGCACCCCTTGCTTTTTCCTCAGGTCACCCAAGTCAGGGACACAGGCTCTGAGAAGGTTTCCTGCTAGGACTCATCACCACAAGCGGTCCATAACGTTTCTGAAGGTGGGAAGGCAGGCTTGTTCTTTCCCAGGGGTCTGGGGACAGAGCCAGGAGAGGGAAATCCACCGGACGGGTAATTCCTGGGCAAGGCCGCCCCAACAGCCAGGTTGCCTGCTGGGAAGGACCCCTGGACGGATTTGCTCTGTGGAATTCAGGGCTGATGGGGGCCGCTGCTTCTGTGCCCTTCATTTCTCTAGATCTCTCTTCTGATGCAAATTCTTGAAAAAGAGAGAGAGCTGCCTTGCAGATGAGCGGTAAGCAGTGTCTGTGTGGACATGCTGCCTTTTCCAGGAGGGGAGGTAAGTTCTCTCCCCCTTGCGCGTGGGCTGGACGTGGCTGGCGTCCCTTTACAGGGGACAGACCTGGCAGGCACTCCCTGAGCCGGGTGGTTGGGGGAAGACCCTGCAGGAGAGAGAGAGCACGCTGGCATCCGTGTCCCCCACATGGTGTCGTGACGACGGCCCGCCCCCTTGCTGGGATTCTCCCCCAAACCCAAACCCTAGTCTGACCCTGGGAAAACGTCAGGCAAGACAAATTGAGGGATGTTCTGCAAGATACCTGATCGGTATTCTTAACCACGTCTGGGCCACGAAAACAAGGACGGGCCACAAATCGTCCTCAGGGAGAGAGGACAGGGCACACAGGGTCCCCGGCTGGAGCCTGTGTCCAGACCGGACGTGGTGAGACACCGTGACATCCACGTCCTGGACGTGGGAGTCGGTGCTGCGGGGCCAACGTGGGCACGTTAGTTCTGACAAGGGCACCGGCGTGCGTGAGCGGCATCAGGGAAATGGGACGGGGTGTGGGGGGATCCTCTGCTCTGTCTTTGCAGATTTCCTGCAAACCGAGCACCCTTCTGACATGAGACGGTTTCATGGAATGAAACTCAGAGACAGAGCTCAGCGCAGATGCTCGGGCGCTCATGAGCCGGCCGCTCTCTGGAAGCACCGCCGGCGCCACGGCCTCACCCTGGACGTTTGCCTGCTTTCCTGTCAGTGGACAGCACGAGGAATCCTGGCGGATTTGGGAGAAAGTGACCTTAGAAACCTTGCACTGACTCCCACGACGTGCCGGCCACTGGAGAGGAGCAGCCCCGGGCTCGTCATACTCAGGACGCGCTCTAGGGACGGGCTGGCTACACCAAAGCCTCCGTGAGCTTCCTTCAAGTCAGTTAGCTGTTCCCTGCCTCGATTTACTTAACGGTGAAATGGGGCGATGGGAAGAGCGCCTCCGTTACAGGAGCACGCAGATCACTGGGAGGACGTGCGTACGTACGGCGGTTGGTGCCGAACCACGAACCACACGAGTGACATTGGTGCGATGCCGGCCAGACGGGCCAGGCGGGACCGTCACCATGACCGGCTGCCGTCGGCTGCCTTCGCCTCGGTTCTGTCGGCTGTGAGCGTTGCCCTGTCTGTCGGTGCACGGGTACCCATCTACCCCCGTGCCGCGTGTGCCTGAGTCGCTTGGGTCTCATCACCTTCGTATCCATGATAGATACACCCCCGTTTGTCTCTCTGCGGAGGTCACTATTCGGGGCGGCGTTCAGGGGAAGGTGCGGCACCTTTCTGCCGGTCGGCACATCGGTAAATAGTGAGCACATCTTACTAGAGTTCCATCACTGTGAAGATGAATGCCGTTTGGGTTTCTAAATGATGCGCTTTGGGGGTCCATTGTAGTCCTTTGTAATAGCGGTGTAACGATGCTAATTGTGACCATTTAAAGAAGAAATTGAAGCCATGTGTGAAAGCCACATCCAGGCAGGGAAAGTAGGGGGGTGGGTGGAGCTGGAGGTTATGCAGACCCTGTCAGCCCGAGGACAGGAGCCTCCTCGTCTTGCAGACCCTCCCTCCAGCAGCCAAAGGACCGTGACCAGTGTCCCCGTCCGTCCCTCCCGCCCCCCCATCACATGCCCCCCACCCCACAGCCAGCAGCAGGCAGAGGGTGACTCTGGGCCATTTGCTGAGACGTTAAAGTGGATTAAGGAGCTGAAAGCCTTTCTATTGTCACTTCTGGGCTGAATCAACTTTATTTAAATGCTAATACACTGGTACTTCTAATCCCCTTCGGATATGCTCCCCGTTTGCCACAAGAGGGAAGATGCTGAGGATCTGAGCAACCAGCTTGTAGCCAGCAGAGCGCAGCGGGTAACCGGCGGCACTCTGGTCCCTGAGGAAGAGGGAGCCGGAGATTTACCACAGGAGACAAAGGCTTGTGTGCAATCCGCTGTGTCTAATTAATGACCAATTCGGGCCAGCGGTTAGGAACCACTCGAAGAAATTAGAGTCTGTTATCAGAACTTCCCCGAACGCCGGCTCTGCTGCGCTCCACCAGCCGCCGCGCCTTCTCCGCTCGGTCGAAGGCTTTCCACCGGCAGCACCGTCACTTTTTTCTGTTCATTTGGGTCTTTCGCCTTTTGCGTTACTATTTCGTTAAAGATTCCCTGTGTTAAAGGGTGCTTTTACAAGAAATCCTTGGACTCCGCTCGTGCAGCTGTGTCCGCGCATCCTGCTTACAAACGCCCCTCTGTTCTCAATGCTCTTCTCTTTCTGCTCTTGTTTAAAAAACGTTGTTGCTGAAGGTGGTCAATGCCTGCGCTTCCTGGGGAGCCGCGTGCGGCCTCAGCTCCGATCTGTGGGCCCCGTGAGCGTTTCCCCCTGAAGGGGGGGGGGGGTCAGGAAGCTCCGACGACTCGCCAAGGGTCAGGAACAGTGGGGAGCTCACAGGGGCCTGGATGTGTGTGATTTTGTATAGTTGTCAAAATGTGATTACAAGGGACCTCATTTTTAAACTTTTGTTTGGTCCGAAACTATTATACTCTTAACCCTCCAGCTGAAAACCAGAGACTCCCTGACTGGGGGAAAAGCTGGCCCCGCCCACCATGCACGGCAGGGGGGCAGGACTTGAACAGCGCTGACCCCCAACCTCGGGGCCCAAGGCTGGGAGCATCGTGCCAGGCGCGAGGGGCCAGTCGCCACGGAGCACGTGCGAGGGACTCCACTTGGGTGAAGCCACGGACAGGCAGATGTACCAGGCAGAAGTCGTAAACTGACTTAAAAACGAACCACGCCGGGCACTTCCTGCTGGTTCACTTCCAGGCTGTCTGTCCTCAGGCATTTTGAATTGGAGTATCTGGGGACCAGGTTCCCCAAATCTGCACTTGGAACATTTTGCCGAGGTGACTCTTAAGCAATCGAAAGTTCGCAAACCGTGGGCCTCCAAGATGTTAAGGAAGGAAGTGTGTCAAGTGTGGACAGACAGACACAGGCACAGAGACACCAGGCAACTCCCCTGAGGTCACACAGCCGACGAGTCGGAACAGCTCCAACCCCAACGTGTGACCATCCCCGCCACGAGGTGCAGGGCTCTCAGAGGCAGTCAGTTCGGTGGGTCTGTGGGACCTTGAGCCAGCCCACTTCCGCTCCGAATCCCGGCGCCGTCTCCCCATGGGGCACTTCCAGGCCGTGGGGCACACCCTGTGCCGCGTGACAGGTGGGCGTCCAGGTGGGGCGCCGGCGGGGGGGGGGTGCGTGGGTGTCAGAGACGAGCAGCTGCTGGCGGGGGGAGGAGACAGAAGGATGGTAGGTAAAGGGAAGAGAAGGAGACAAGACGGGAAGACCCAAGTCTCTACTGAATGGCAGAAAGAAGCAACAGCAATCTTTTGATTTTATCATATTTTTTTATATTTTAGTTTTAATGTTATAGTTTTTATTTCAGAAATAATTTTTAAATTTCTAGTGAAACAGGTCTACATGAGGTAATAATTCATGGGTGGAAATCTATTGAGACATTGACTAAGTTGAAGTAGAGTATCATCAAGAAAGGTAGGTTTAAAATAAAAAAAAAATGCAAACATTCCAAAGAGTCCCATTATTATTAAAATAGGTGATACACTAAGAACATTAGCCCCATGTTCCTTTCAGTTTTTATAGAACAGTTTTCTGGAAAAACCTTTTTTAAGTCGACAGCAACAGACATGAGGCGACAGAGTTGCAGGGAGATCATAAAACTTTGACTCCCATTATAACCCGTTTCTTTGTGAGAACCTGGTTATTTGGCACTAATCGGTCTCCATTTAGCATTTTCCGCCAACTGAGACCATTGTCATAGTCTTATGAGCATGTACACCTATAATTTAGACACAAAGGAAAACCCGTCGTTTCTGGGAAGCAAACTGCGTCTACAACTCCTTGCATTTAACTGATTTAATTCATCAAATCCATTAAAATACCTGAACTGCCTTCATCAACGCTGCTGAGAAGATTCTAAGGTACCTGCCCGCTCTCCTCAGCTTCTCGTTCTGCCCTTCCCCTCGTGCCCGGGACAGGACGCCCTCCGGGTGGGTGTGGTTACAGCCCGTTTTCCAGGGAGAAGCAGCCCCAGGCAGGGGTCCCACCCTGTGCAGGGTCCCACCCTGTGGGCTCCTCCGGCCACATCAGGCCGGCCCTGACCTTCAGCACTGCTCGGGCCAGGCCTGTGCATGGGGTTGAGTCCTGCCCCGAGACGGCGGTGTCCTCTTGCCATCCACGCTTCCATCCGGGGACGCAGCATCGACTTGGCCATGGACATGGTGGTGCTTCATGACAGGAGCAGATGAGATCCTTTCCAGCTCCAACCAAACCACAGGGGGCGGGGGATGTCTGTGTGGACAGGAAGCGTCAGCGGCGTGACCGGCTGACCGGAGAGTCCGTGTGCGGTGAAGGGTCCGCAGGGCTGCCCCCTGGCACCCCCACCCTGTCCCCAGCATATGCCTTGTGAAAGCTCACGTGCCCTGGAAATCGGGTTCAATCAGTCCACACCATCTCATGCGGGTCGGTGGGTAACAACTTGTACGAGGTCTGGGGTTCCGATGTCTGATTGTGCCGTGTCGGCCGAAAAGTGTGAACGGTTTTTTCTGTGAACGAAAAGACGCATTTGCCATTTCCACCGATAACTCAGTTGATTTGGATATTTGGAGCATGTCCGCGATCTCCCACGTGGTAGAACATCAATTGTTCTCCATTAATGTCTCAATTTGATCACTGTCAACTCCGACGGGTCTAGTCACCTGACCCTGGTGCATTGTCCAGCGAGAAATCTCCAACATGAGACTCCGTAAAACCACTTTGACATGTTCCGTCAGCCACAGCACCTTCTCCACACATGGCACACATCTGTTTTGTGTGTGTTTCAGGTGTGTTTTTACTTTCTGTAAATAATAAAGCATAATACGCCAATAATATTGCTTATTTTCTTCCATCTTCATATTAAAATGGCTGCACAAAAATTCACCAATTTTTATGTGCATATTTTAAATGCACAGCTGATGTGACAGCTGCCACAGCACAATCTAACGAAATTGTTTCGAAATTGTAACGAAATTGTTTCGAAATTGTAACGAAATTGTTTCCAACGACGTTAAAGACAGCTAAGTGCTGCTAGAGCCGTCGTACTGAGGAAAAACTAAACCAACCTTTAGGTCAGCGCAGTATCTTTTAGCTCGTTCCTGGCAAAATAGACATTTCGGAGATTTTGTCTCGGCTTCCAGTTTTGACCTCCCCCTGGACACAAACTCTCCCCCACAAGACCTGAGAAAAGGCTGTTCATGGACCAGCTGAGCGCAGAGCCTCCCGGGTCCCCACAGGGGCTGCAGTCAGGAGCTCCTCTCCTTGCGGCTGCACGTGCAAGGCCGAGCCCTGGGGATGGAGCTCTTCCCCTGAAGTTCATGGGCAATGTGGGGCCTGGGGGTGCACCATGCAGGGCCTGCAAACCAAGGCCGATGGGGGGCAAGCAGTCTGTGAACTCCACGCCGGCACCCTGACAGGGACAGAGAGCCGCCCAGGCCCTCCGTAGCCGTCTCTGCGGGAGACCCCTGTGGGTCACGGGTGACTCAGAGTCATGGCCACGGGAGAACTGAGGGCCCCGCAGCCCCTGTGGAGCCAGAGAGAGTGGCTGGGGGTGCGGAGGCTCTGCTGTTGGGTGGCCACTGTCGCCTCCCTGTCTTCGAGGACTGGGGAGGACAGAGGGTCGCGGGGATGCTCACTCGTCATGAATTTCGAGCTCAGGGGAAGCTGAGAAGGTTAGAGGGCTGCCTGTCCCTTGGGGGGGAGGGTCCAGAAATGCACTGCCAGGTCCACCCCACGGGGTCCTGTCAACCGTGTGCCTTGGATGCTCCTCAGGGGATGGCCATGCACAGGGCCGGGGGCTGAGAGCCTGGGAGGAAGGAAGGAGGTGCGTCGGGACCAGAATGAGTCTCCCTGGACGGTGGTGTGCGGTCGTTAGGGGTCACTTGCACGTGTTAGCTGCTCACTGTCCCGGGAGACCCCTCCATTCCTCCCTAGTGGCATTTCCTGACAGCGCGGCCCCAACCGAGGTTCAGCATCCGCCTCCAGCCCCCCACCTCCCTCCCTCCTCCATCCCTGCGGAAGCTTCTCCTTCTTCCGAGTCCCCGTATCCTGCAAGCTGAACGGGATGCACCGATTTTTGTCATCCGTCATACACGTGTGCGAGTTTTTCTATGTGCAAACATCCGTGTTGGAAAGAACATGGTAACAGAGACACCAGCTTCGGTGTCGCATGTCACCAGACAGCGCTTTCCTGCCGGTCCTTCGAGCCACAAGCCCCCATTTACCGTTCCACCGTCCCCGGTACGTGCACGCGGTCCGTCGTGAAGTTTGCAGACGGAAGTCGGTGTCTCGGAACAGCGTGTGCTGCAAACCAGCAAGGGGGGTTTGCTGTTTCGGCCGAACTTTCTCCATTTCTGTCCTAGAAGGACAATGGAGCCCGTGTCCCTGTTGGCAGCTTCTGTCTGTGACTGAGAGGAGGTTCTGAGGCCCCGTGCAGCTGCCGCCTGGGTGGGGCCGAGCGCGGGAGACCGCAGAGGGGCCCGCGGTGGACGGGGTCAGTCCTGGGACACTGGCCGTATTGGTTGAGTTTCTCTGCACTGGACGCCACCTCTGCCCAGAGGGGGTTTGGCCGGCCGCAGGGCTCCCCGTGAGATGCCCTCATTCTCGCCGGAGCCTCAGCTGGCAAGAGGCTCACCTGGGTTCCGGAAGCTGCCAAGCAGCTGAGTCCATGGTTGGTGCCCACGCTCCGTGTGTGGACACGCGCCCTCACAGCAGTGAGCCTTTCAACCCCCTAAGGACCAGTGTCCCTGGAGGGCGGTGTTTTCCGCAGTTTCGTGAACAACGGTAGGAACAGGTGACCAGTTGTGGATTTTTGTTCTGAACTTGTGGTCTGGAGTTACCTGCCTGAGAAGTAACCTTTCCCGAGGAGGCCAAGGCAAAGCTCGAGGTTAGTTAACATGTGCACGGTTTTCCCTTTGACAGGTTTAAAACTAAGCCAGCAGGTGATGGAGAAATGATGAAAATAATACCTGGTTTGCATGACAGGGGACCCCGACCTGCTGCGGACAATCAGACGGGTTGCGTGGTTTTGTGACGCTCGACAAAAAGTCTTGATTTTAACTTGAGGCATGATTCTCGGTTAGTGATGAGGGAGTTTAATTAGCACAAAGGTGTCACCTCTTTGACTTCAAACTGGACTATTCCAAGTTTCAGTTACATTCAAGTGTGTTGATGCTTTTCAAAGAGAAGAACCCTCCGTTAAAATCTGGAGGGTTGTTCCTCGTTCCCAGTGTTGAGTAGGTCGGCATCTTCCTCGGCGTCTGGAAGAGTGGGAGGCGTCCCCGAGGTCGGCACAGCGGGCTCGCGGGCGTCTGCGGTGGGACCGCAGAGCCCACAGGGTGGTTTCTACACTTGAGCCTCGCGGGCGCACCGTGCTGGGCTTTTAAATTGTGCCACCGGGTGGAGTGCTGTCCCTCGCCTGTGAACAGCCGTGCGCATGTCGTCTTCACGTCCAGGGGTTTGCGGTGCTCGGAGACCATCGCCCACCAGTGCAAGAAGCTGGCGCATTCCTTCTTTTTCTTTTCCTGGTCTGACGTCCTCAGGGAAACGGCGCCTCGGCCTGTCGGGGTTTCAGTCCGTCTTTGGTTCAGCCAAGGCCCCCCACCCCACCCGCTTTCCCGACCCTCCCCTCCTTTCCCAGAGAAATCAGAGGAAAACGCCCGGTGCTCTTTGTCTCCGCGACTCTCTGCGTTGGGAGGCCTGGGACGCGGTGCTCGGATGCAGCTTTGGCTGAACGTTCCCCGACTGCGGACATCGATTTGCCCTCGGCGGTGTCTGAGCCCGAGCGTCCACCCACCGGAATGTGGCATCAGCATCAAAACAGGGCGATGGCCGCAGACAGACGCCTGTCTTTGTTCGTAAACAGGGACGGGAAGGATTTGATTCGTTACTTTATAAATGATTTTGTTTTGTTAAATGAGTCCGGCATAATTCAGAGTAACTTGATTATTCAATTATATTTCCTTATAAATGATGGATGGGGATGTATTTGCAAACGGAGACTTTGAAAGTCGCAGGCTCAGCCTCATGGCCTGAGGAGACTTTGCCACCAGCACCGCAGCCAACCCCCCCCCCCCCGCAAGCCCTCGAACCCCCTCCTGGTCGGCCGTACCCCCCTCGATTTTCCCCTTAAATCGGTGACTCCCTTTCTGTTGCCCAGCCGTCACCAGGGTCTTTCTGGACCAGCCCCTGCCCGATGCTCCCCCGGCAGCCCACGCCCTCCCCGCCTGCACACCTGTCCTCCGGGGTCTGCCGGCCACGGGCTCCCCTCTCCCTCCTTGACTCTGCCTCCCCCAGGCGGCTACTTACTAATTACGCTTCTCCAGCTGCTCCTTCACGCCGCGGTGCTGAGACGCACCCCCCGCACCCCCGCCGCCTCAGGGGCAGGGACGTGGTTGGAGCTCCCTGATGCCCAGGACACAGCTCAGGGTGCAGCTTGTTCAGTGAATGGACCGTTTCCTGCGGCCGACGTGGTCTTTTGTGTTTCTCTCTGTTGCCGTACCATCAAGGACACCAGAAATATTCTTAATCATTCCTAAAAGTCGGGTGGAAAAGTGGAGACTTGGGCAAAGAGGGTAAAACAATCACCGGGGCGACGGTGGAGTCCCCCCGCGTGAGGAGGTTGCAGCTCAGTTTGCCGAGGAGCCTCACATTGAAGGAGATCCAACACACCCGCCCTGTCCAATCGCATGGTACCGCAGAACCACATTTATATCGAGGCAAAAATATTAGAACACTCTCGCCGGTCGCACTGTTGGTCGTCAGAACTTTTCCGAGCAGATGCGGACATGCTGAGAGGGTTTTCCAACAACGGGCATCTCTCGCCTTAAAGAGCAGGTGGGCAGTTTCCACCAAAGGAGCAAGTAGCTTCTGTTCTCCCAGCTGGAGCATTTTGTCCGAGTTACGGATGCTACTGGAAAATGAACTTCGTAGATTTTTAAAAACTTATAGCAGTGAGCTTTTTAAAGAATCTCTCTGGATCGTGCTCTAGTTATAGTAAAATGAAGTCTAAAATATAAACTTTGAACTGGAGATAAACTTATCCACGGGTATTTCTGAGACAGCCATTTTCACCGTAAACACACCGTCAATAGTCAAACCACTCGATAAGCGCAGTGGTGTCGGGCGCTGTGTTAGCTGATTGGTGAAAATTGTTCAAGACCTGTTGGCGGAGAAGCGTTCAATAGCCGTCTCCAGTTCCCCTGATGCTGGGGAGGGCGGGGTTTTCTTTGAGAGTGGGAGAGATTCAATTAAACGTAGCAGGAAGAAAAGGTTACTTTCTATTAAAATGTAAAAGGTTAAAAGTAAGTACAAAAATGTCCCTGGCACCATTTTTCAAAGCCTCACCTCATTTTCATTACGCAAGTCCCGCCCTCCCCTTCCCGCCCCAGGCAGATCTGGGGGCCCTAGTGGGCATCTCGAAAGGACATCGGCGAGGAGGTCACCACAGGTCAGTCTCTCCAGAATGAGCTCCGGGGTAGGGCTCGGGCGGGGTGGGGGGCAGGCCGAGCTCACGTTTCCTGCCTTACGTGGGTGCGAGGCTGTGTCTGAGCTTCGGGAGGCCCATGCAGAGCAGCCCCCAGGGGCCTGTCCTTCATCTTTCCTCCGGAGCGCTGGTGGTTAGACCCACGAGGTTCCTGCACTGCCTGGGTTGCTGTATCTCAAATACACTGTTACATTTCGGTACTCGCATTTCAGAAAAGTTTGTTTCCTCTGTATTCTTTGTAATTCAACGTGTTTTAATCCATGCACCTAACGTTGTTCCGAGCAGTACCCCGAGGAAAGAAAAAGAACATGAGAAAAGTCCCCACACTCTGCTGCTTTGAAACAAAGTTTTCTGCTTTTGTTTTTGATTTTTTTTTTTTTAATCTGGAGAAAGCCCTTCCTAGTCCCAAACAGCGTTGATGGCAGGCCGGTGCGGACATCCATCCTTTATTTTCAGTGGGAGGAAATATTGGAAATATTTCTCTCCCAGCTGCGAAATTAGTCCTGCAGTCGGTGTTTCTTTACTTAAAAGCACCCTTCACACGAGCACAATTATATTCCCACTTTATCTTCCAACACACTTAAAGGAACAGAGAATGGTTTGAAATCACGCGCTGAAATTTATTGCACCCACCGCTGCGTGTACACAGACTTGAAAATAGCGCGGTAGCGCCGCATAAATCACATTCAATGTGGGTTTTGAAAACCTGGATGAGACAGTCAAACGTTACAGGGAGAACAGCAGGCCTGGACTCGGAGAGCCTGTTAACTCAGGGCGTGATGACCACGCCCAGCGGCGCCCTGGCTGCGCTGCCCACTGCCCAACGGGCAGCCTCAGGGGCGGTGGCCGGCCCCCACACGCAGGCCTCCCTGCTCACAGGCGACCCGAGCACCGCCCCGGGCCTCCTGGGACATGCGTCCCAGGGTGCAGGGAAGACGACCTGTACGATTCACAGAGAAAAACTGAGGCCGGGAGGGACAGTCCTGTACAGGTCCTGAGAAAACCGCACAGAAAGGAAGGAAGAGTCCCCCGCGGGCTTCTCACAGGTGCTGCTGGTGTTATCACCATTTGATCTGTTTGGTCGCGGCACGAAAGCTCGTCATTGGACCGTTGGGGCAAAGCCGGTGGCAGGTGCGGCAAACGGTGCGTGCCGAGGGAAGAGAGTGGAATCACCGCAGGGAGGAGAGACGGTGGTCCCCCTGATGGAGGTGACGCCTCACCCTGCACCCCTTCCCAGGAGTTTGTCACAATCCAGAGAGATTTGGGGTGTCACAGCTGGGGTTGGGGGGGTGTTGCTGTCATCAGTGAGCAGGGCCAGGGATGAGGCTGAAGGTCCTATGACGTCCAGGACTGTGTCCATGACACAGAGCGGTCGGCCCCACGCCAGCCGGGGTGAGGCTGGGAAACCCCGCGAGGCAGGCGCGGAGGGCGGTGGGCCAGCCCCACGCCCCCAGGCCCCCACCCCACCCCCACTGACATCGGTAACGTGCCCTCGGTGTCAGGAACCCAAGCTGCTCCGGGCCCCTGGAGACAGGGAGTGGGGCACGGACAAATGGCCCACTTGGACGGTGGTGTCTGTGGACAGTGGGGGTTGAGCTGGGGGTCGAGCAGCAGCCGGTCAGTGGTGCAGCACTGCCAGGAGCTGACCCCTGGGGCCACGGGAGCGGCTCCTGCTGGAGCTCAGGCCCCCAGCGTGGGGGTGAGGGTGTGGGGGTGAGGATGCGGGGTGCCTGCCCACGGCTCCTGTCGTCATTGGCTGCCCCATGGCCCAGTCCTGGGTGTTTGCAGGAGGCGGCCTGTGGTGTGACAAGAGGGACAGGCCCCATCCCGGTGCGGAGGGTGTGTGCCTGGCCTGAGTCCACCTGGGAGACTGGACTGCACCTGCCGGCACCAGGCCCCCTGTGGCTCCGGGAGGCTCCGAGCTCTGCGGTGCCTCTGACCCATCCCTGTGACCCGGAACCACAGACCCGTGACCTCTGGCCGGGTGCCTGAGCCACCTGCTGCATGACTTGGGCAGGTGCCCTTTCATCATTTTTGTCACGCTGCTTCTAGCTCCTGGATAGGCTGCGTGGAGGCCAAGGAGGAAACGGCCTGTTTTCCTCGTCACTAGGGCTCGACGGACTTGCCAGACCGTCCCCGACACCCCTGCTGATGGGTCACAGCTGCCCAGGCGTGACCACCTGGTTCTTCTTTGCGAGAGAAGTGGTGAGGGTCTGCGAGTGTGTGCGTGTTTACAGCAGGCGTCTCAGGGGCAGGTGGGGGCTGCCGGTCTCCAGGGGAACGGGGAGTGAGGGTTGAGGGACCTGTGCAGCTCACGAGCTCCGCCCCCCCCCCACCAGTGCATGGCCACCTGTGTCTGCACCACAGGATAAAGCGGCTGAGATGAGCAGGCGGGGCCCCGACAGGTGGGGACGAAGGCTCCCTGGCAGGTCGGTGGGGTCGCTGAGGAGTTCATTTCTCCCCCTCGGGCCTTTCCTGCCTCGGTCTCCAGGTTTTGTCGTCCCCGCGGGGGAGGCCACTTCGAACCCCATTTGAGTAGCTGCTGATGGGTCATGACTTTTCTGGAAAAGGCGTGCCAGGCATGTGGTGAGACCGTGACAAATCCTGGGCCAGAAGAAGTTGGGCCACTGAGGTTTCCAGCATCCACCCTTCCTTCCTTCCTGCGCTTGTTGGTCTTTGTAAGTCTCCAAACACAGAACCCAACTGTCTGCATCGACTTCTCAGGCTGTTACCCCTCCCCCACCCCGCACCCCCCCAAAAAAAACAACCCCCTACCAAAAAGACTATTCGGTTTACTTTAAACCTAATGTTAGGTAAGGATATCAGAATGCCTGATTTCATGGTAGTTACAACAAGGTCCCCAGACAGACTTCCACACGCCTCAGCTGTTACTGATTTTGCTGCGAGTAACGAGCACTTTTCTGACCCGAATCTTTGAGGAAAACATACGGTTGTGCATTAGACACATGGGTAGTGCCGCAAATTCCTTGTATGTGTTCTTGTGTTTTGTAGTTGATACGTGACATCTCTCGTACCATATAATATGTTTAAAATTAAATGCTAAAATTCCCTTATAGGACAAAAACAAGCATCTAAATACAAGTGAATAAAAACTTCGATTAAAACATTAAAATGAAAGACTTTCCCCCTGAAAGTTTGGGCCAAAAACGTGGGTGTGCATTACACACAGGAGGGAGCGTATTATACACCGTAAAACATGGTGTCTTAAAAGCGTTTTATGGAGGAAAAGTTGCTGCTGTTACAAACGTGAAACACTGTTTAAAACACGTGGACCCCGCCAGCGCGGCCCTCGGCCTCACAGTGCTGGCTGATCGTGCGGCGGGTGAGGCGCGCACACCAGGGAGGCGCCGCTTTCAACGCGGTTTCACGGAAGACGCGCGTTGGGGAACCGATGGGCGCGTTCAGCGCGTCGTGGACCTGGTCCGAGGTCGCGCGCGTCCCTTTGCGGAGTGTGGATTTCGGTCGGCGTCTGTGTCCCAGAGTGAGAGCCACCAGCCCGGACTTAGGTAGTGTTCTGAAGGACGCCCAGCCGGAGTGGGGGCTCGGGCGTGGGGCTCATCACAGATCCCCCGACGCTCCCCGCTCTGAAGCCTCGGAGACGCAGTGGAGACACTTACAGGTGCGTGCGCGCGGGGCGCGTGCGAGTGGAGGGATTCGTTGGAACGGGGGGGGGGGGGGGGGGGGGGGG
>PVKU01001226.1:10690-21618 GCA_004027475.1 Anoura caudifer | reverse complement strand
GGCGTCTCGGAGAGCAGCTGGGGTGTGTCGTTAAGAGAAAGTTCCCGCAGGAATTCATATTCTCTGTGTTTTCCGTTTCACACTTTGGAACCCGGTTTCTAGTCTAACATTTTCCCCCTACTGTGTATCATTACGTTTAGTTGCTTGTAGTTTTCCGACAAGTTCTAATGAAATACCAACTTGTCAGTCTTCAGGTGTCTTTGCTGGAGCTGTGGGTCTTAAACATTGTGATTTAATACGTCTAAGAATAACCCTTTGGGGGTGGGCTGCATTCTCGCAGACACGTAACGATTCACACAGGAGGTAGCTTTATTTTTAAACATGCAATTCAATTCACGTTGACATCATGTGGTTCAAAAAAAAAAATGTACATTCAGTCTCCTTCCACTTGGAAGAATTACGGCCCCAGAATGCATTTCCTTCTGTTCTTCATGACACCTGCGCCCACAGACCCAGCCTGGTAGGCGAGCCGTGTGCCGGCCTTCCCGGCCCACTACCTGCTCGAAGTGGGTCATTCAGCACGCACACACCCAGGTGTTGTCGCTCTCCCCCCCTTAAAGACGGTGTGAGTGTCTCATCTGCAAAAGACGCTCAAGCGGAACTACCTCGTGTCTTATTGTCACCGGGTCCCCCCTTGGCGGTGACGCGGCATCAGCCTCCTCCTGCAGGACAGACCCTGTGAGCCCCGGAGGACGGCGAGTGTGGCGGGGACCCGCAGCGCCTGCCGAGCCGCCGAGGAGAAGGCAGGGCCCTCCCACTGATCTATTGTGGGATGAGAGAAATCCTGGGGTCACGCACCCCAGTGGTTTGCCGACGGACCCTCCACAGTCCAGGGATATTCGGAATTCTAGCGTGACAACTTCTACATTTCCGGAGTCGTGTTGCCGGTGAACGTCAAACACCAAAAAGCCGCACGGTGCTGGCCAGACCGGCTTGCTCACGGGGCTGCTGTTTTGGTTGCTGACTTTGTTCCCGTTGCGGGAGGTTCGATGGGCAGCTGCCAGCAACACTCTCAGGTCCAGTTAGCAGCCCTGGCCCTTCCCATCCTGGGAATAATGCTGTGGGTACGAACCAGAGTAACTGGAGGGGGCAGGAGACAGGAATCCAGCCCGCACACAGTTAACCCGCCGCGGCGGGGGCGGCATGTCGGTGACCGACGAAGACGCTTGGAAATTTCAAAATCCTGCGCAGACATGGAGCTTTCTGGTGGAGTCGCACATGCGGTACCCGGACTTCGTGGGCGTGTCCCGCCGTCTCCGATCCGACACTTAGTTTGGCCAGGTTTCCATTCACTTGGATTTGGCACAACATTTCACTGACTTTAGTCGTCGACTCAACGATGGGACTTCACACGCGTGCACCGAGCCGCCTGCACACCTGGCGCCACGTGGGTGCCTCCCGCAGGGAGACCAGGAGGCTCAGAAGGTCCCCGTCGCTTCCCGCCCCACCTGTGACCGACCGAGGTCGCAGCGAAGGAGTGAAGGGGAGGGGCTCGTGCACAACGCTTGTTCCCAAAGAAGGAATCAGCAACATTCTTGGGATCGGTTTTCTCAGCAAGTGTTTGCGAAATACTGACTCAGGTCTTTTCCAAACACCAGGGGCTCGTCAGCGACCAAAACCCAAGCCCCCGGTGGGCGAGGCTGACATGCTGAGGTGGCTCGCAGGACTTCACGATCTCCCCCTTCGATGCACAGAAACGCACCCTGGTGAAGGGCTCTGGGTGCGGCCGCTTGAAGAGGCCGCTTTACTCACTGTTCATGCTGGGCACTCACCTGCCTCTGAAAACAGAAGCAGGCTCCAGGCCGCTGTCCCCACGCTTCACCTTTCATCGCTGCCCAGATGCACGTCTCCACCCGTTCGCGGCGTGCAGTGCAGCTGCCGTGGTCCCCAGGTGCGGGGTGAGCCCGGGTTTGCCTCAGGTGGCCCTGATGGGACAGCCAGTGCCCATGGCCCTTCAGGGGGCGCACCACGTGTGACCCCACTAAAGACAGACCTGAGACCTCCCACTGATTCCCGCGGAAGGTCAACGAGGCGCAGGTTCCAGACGTGCGGAAGCGTGTCGGCAGCTTAAGGAAACCTCTGGAGACATCAGGGCAGCCTTTGGAGAAGGCCAGGCTGTCCCCAGTGCAGGGCGACGCTGTCTGGGAAATGCGGGCGTGGGTGACAGCCTGGGTAGGGGCGTCAGGAAAACTTCGCCCCATCCGAGAGGCCCCACCCAGGGTTTCCGGCTTCTATTCCCCTGTCACCTGCACACAGGTGTCAGCCGAGTCCGGAGCTCTGCAGTAGTTCAAAGTGAGAATTCCAGGTGGTCTGAGTGTGTGGCCAGTCAAAGGGGCAGGTTTCCGTGCAGCCAAAGTTACTGGTTTTCCTGTAATTATGGTTTCTTAGGTTTGGGGAAATACAATACTTTCATGACAAGGGGCTGCATTTTCATTGATTAGCAAAACTAATGGTTCTCAAAGGAGAGAAAAGCTTTTCCTTGTACCTGAAAACCACCCCAGGCAAGGTCGTGTTTGTGGATTTTACGTGTCAACCGTCCATGATCAGGTGAAAAAGCCAGCAGCCACCCGCCGCAGTGGGCAGGGCAGGCTGCGCGCAGGTGGCCCGGTCCCTGACGACCACCTGTAACCCACCTTCATTCTGACCTAACATGTTAAATCTGTCACCAGCCCTGATGGGCGGAGCCTAATAGTACCACAGGTAACACCGGAGATGTTTTGAGAGCCAAGACGCAATGTGAATGGGAGCGTCTGTTGATGCATCTCTGCACCAGAGAAGAGGCAGCACAGACTTGACGTCTCAGGTTTTCAGACGCGCCTGTCAGTTGTGAACAATTCAGTCGTCGGATCTGGGACGTACGTACCAGGGCGATTCTCGACATTGCTCCGGAGTGTCCCTCTCTCCTTTAAAAGTGAATTGAAGCATGTTTTGAGTTTGGGCAGCCCAATATTTAATAATCAGTTATTCCTCGGGGAGTCACGCGCTCTCCTATTACAATAGGGTAACGGCCGTTTCTTAGTGGGACACGAAAACACAGGTACTTGGACCTGTGTCTCAGTTAATCAGTCACCCACAGTCGTGCTGAGGGGCTGTAGGACTTGTGGGAGGTGCTGAACTGGGTCCAAAGTGTTTCCAGGAGGCCGCCATCCCCCTGCCGGGATGGCAGCAGGGTGGCCGAATCGAGTCACACCGGATGCAGGGCCCTCGGGGAGGGCGAAGGGCGTGATCCAGGGACCCCGTGCCGACAGACATGAGTGCAGCCGGCACTTCCCAGCGTTGGCCTGGTCAGCAGGGGGCCTGGCGCCGTAGAGACTGGCCTTGAGTGTCCACAGCTCCCACCGGGCCTTGCCGCGCTGCCGCTCACAGCCACCGTCCTCCCCGGGCAGAGGTCACTCGACAGTGAGCACCTGAGGACCCGACTTTGGGAGGCTTGGTGGGGTAACACTGGACCTCTCTCAGCCCGTGCCAGTTGGCCCCGAGGTCAGTCCCCCAGGGAAACGGGAGCACCACGTGGGGCCAGCGACCCCCTGTGAACTAGGGCAGGGAGCGGCAGTCGGTAGTGGGTGCTGTCCGGTTGCCACCATGTGGGTGGCGGTGGCACTGCACAACTCTCAGGGCCACCGTGTCTGTGACCACACGTACGTGGCGGATGCTGTGCCCAGGGGAGCCACGGGCAGGGCCGTGGACGTGCCGGTGCCTGCCATCACCTTACCCCACCAGGGAACGTTTGCTCGTGACGAGTGTGCAGACACAGAGAGCATCCCCTGGGGTTGAGGGCTGGCTCAGTGCAGAGTGGACGAGCAGGCTGTTTGGAACGGGGACGGCGGCGGCAGCCGCGTTGGCGGTGGTGGTACCACGTGGCCACGTGCTGTCGGTTTTCGGCTCCAGTAGGACCCACATAGCCTGGACCGGCTGACGGAGCCCTTGGAAGGGGTGGGGATGTTGTTATTGTCGGGGTCCCCTGTTCGCATCAGTTGCGTCGAGAACTGCACTGTGGCGAAGAACCCGAGGTTTCCGTGCGTCCGGCTTGCCGGAGGGTTGAGGCCCGGGGCCGCCCTCCCACGAGAAGTTAGCACCAAGGATGGTCACTCAGCCTCGTGACCGTGACTAAGACCCAGTGCACACCACTGCTGTCCGCTTCCCACTGCGGGGACTTGTCTCGTATTCAACGGTTGTGTTAATCGCCACCGATTTGTGAGTTTCCCCAGTATCTCCTGTTATTCTGATTCCACTAAATGGTGGTTGAAGAGCAAACTCTCTATGGCTTTAGCATTTTAAAGTTCCTTGAAAATCATACTGTAGCCCGATACACAGTCCATCTCGGAGAACCTGTTCCCCGACTGGAGATGCACCTCCTGGCCTCGCGGGCGGAGTGTCATCACCCAGACGTCTGCCGAGTCCGGGGGCCGAGAGCGCCGTCCAGGCCCTCTGCTTGCTGCTTCATTTCTGCGCGGATGTCCTGCTCGCTACTGAAAGGTCTTTTTTTTTTTTTAATTTTTTAAAAATTTTTAATTTATTTTAATTGTTGTTCCTGTACAGTTTTCTGTCTTTTACTCCCATCCCAGCCCACTGCCCCAGCCCTCCCCTCCTCCCTCCCATTTCCACGCCCCCTAGTTTTTGTCCCTGTGTTCTTTATACTTGTTCCTCTAAACCCGTCCCCTTTCCCCCTGACATTTCCTCCCCTCTCCCCTCTGGTGACTGTCAGCCTGCTCTCAATTTCAGTGTCTTTGGTTATATTCTGCTTGTTTGTTTGTTTTGTTGGTTAGGTTCCTGTTAAAGGTGAGACCATATGGCATTTGTCTTTCACTGCCTGGCTGATGAAAGGGTGTTTTAACGTTGGGGAGTGAAGCCCCCAACTGCTATTGGACTGCTTATTTCTCCCCCCGGTTCTCTCAGATTTGTTTTGAGGGTCTGCGTTTCCGTGCCTTGCGTGGACAACCACTCTATCTTCTTTAAGAATTAATCTCCTATCATTCCGCAGTTCTTCTCTATCTCGTAGTAACTTTCATCTCGGAATTTATTTTGGTCTCAGGGTAGCCACACCGACTGTCTTTTGGACGCTGTTCGCAGGAAACTGCCCTTTTTGGGCCTCTCCATCTCAGGACTCGCCGGAGATGCCGGGGCTCAGCCAGCCGCAGGGGTTTCTCTCGGTCTTTCATTTATTTTTCTTGGCCACAGGCGTCATTGTTTTGTGGGACGAGTCACTTCTCCCTGTGAAATTCCTCCGCAAACACACGTTTATTTACAGCCCAGCTCACGGCCGCTTGGGCTCTCCATAGATCCCCTTCCATCACGACCTCTTCTGCGCCGCTCCCCCCGGGGATGTGCTGATCCCCCAGCACCTCCCAATGCACTCGGCACAGCGCGGCGACCTCCATGGCACCTTCGCTGAGTAAATGAGCCAACTCGACAAATGAGGGATGAAGCCCGAGTCCCACATCTGTGCTGCAGGTTCTTGGGCCAATTACTTACCTGTGTTTGGTGCGGGGCCCCTCAGCTGGCAGTCACCCTGCAGGTGGGGATGTCCCTGCCGCTCCGCTCAGGGTGGCTCTGAGTCCCTGCGTCACCTCCGCCCCCCCCTCTGTTCCACCCTCCAGTGCCTGAGTTCTGGTACGTGCACATACACACACACACACATGCATAGACATGCACACCGCATCCACACACTCAGCCCGTTCACCTAGAATTCCAGGTGCCAAGGGGCCGGGTAGGCCTGGCTAGTGGGGTGCTCCTTGCAGGTAGGGAATAGGGCCTCCCCTTCCCAGCCCTGTGCCCCTGCTGCTGGGCGGGGCCAAGGTGCTGAGCACCGGAGGCCTCTCCCAGGGAAAGCGCTGCCCTGCACCCTGGCCTGGCGGCTGAGCCGAGCCCCATGTGTGTACGTGTGTGTATGAGGTCCGTCCAGCCATGGAATATGAGAAACCGAGACATTTATCGAAGGAGAAGCATTGTACGCAGGATGATGACGCCTCAGTCCCCTGCAAAGTGGGCACCTTAGGATGTCACACAGGTCTCCCAGTCACCATCAGCTGCCCTGTCGTATTTTCCTGAATCTCATCGAGGGTCTGAAATCTCTTCCCCTTCAAAGGTGATTTCAGTTTTGGGAAAAGCCAGAAGTCACAGGTGCCAAATCTGGGCTGTAGGGGTGCTGAGTCACCTGGGTGATACGATGTTTTGCCACAAACCCTCTGCATGAGTTGTGATGCGTGAGTGGGCGTGTTGTCGTGGTGAAGCTGCCAATCACCAGGAGCTCATAGCTGCCTGCGGCCTCTGAGTCATCAGAATAGTTTCCATGGAGGAATGTCCAAGCTTAGCACGAAATCTGACGCAGATTCGTTGCCGCACTCCCTCAGTCTCTGTGAACGTGAGCTCTGGACTCCGCATCCGTGTGAGCCCCTCAGGCGGGAGCCCGATGCCCCTCCGTCAGGGAGCCGATGGGGGGACAGGCGTGTAGGGGACAGCCATCCCGGCTGAGGACAGCCCCGAGGGGCGGCTCTCAGACACAGGGAAACTGACATTCAGGTCCCACTTAGAAACATGGATACCTGGATTTTACAATGATAAGGATGAGTAAAAGATGAAAGCAAAACATCTCGTCTTTGAGGTTACCGCTTTTAAATGGCTTTCGTTTGAATAACTGCAAACATTTTCGGAAAACCTGACCCAGGGGCAGTGCTGGTGACCTGCTTTCCCAGAGCGGCTGTGCCCAGGCCCCCAGCTCCCAGGCCCACATCCGGGACGGCCTCCACCCCAGGCCACCGGCCTGCGTGATGCTTCTCTTCCGTGGCCACCCCCTCCCCCCGTGACAACCTCCTCATCTTCTAACATCCGAGACTAGTTCTGCCCGTTTTTAAATTTTTTACAAGTGCAGCTAAGCATGTGTGATTTTTTATCTGGTTCTTTTGCTCAACATTACGCCTTGGGGTTTGATCTGCGTGGCTGCGTGTCACTGTGTTGCATTCCGTTGATGTCGGCTGTAAGATTTGAGATGCGACTGTTTGGGAACACCATGGCCTGTCATCCTTCGAAGGCGGATGGACACCATGCATCCCTTCCAAGGGGCTTCCGCCTTTCCATGTGATAGCAAACGGTTAAGTTCCTCGCTGCTTTAATTTGGCAATGACCTTGACATTTGAGGTAGCTCTCTAGCTATTTAGCTAACTTTGAGGCAAATTTATCCTTCCCGTCTCTTCTGCCTCTGGGATGAAGGAGACCTCTGTTTAATGTTGCGTCACAAAACATGGCGGAACGCAATACGGACTGTGATTCCCAGGTGAGCAGGCTGGGGGGTGGGGACCTCGGCTCTTCACAAACCCTCGGGCCGCTCCAGCGTGGTTGGTGGAGAAGTTTTGCTCAGGCCCCCGAAGGGGGATGGTTTCTTCGAGAGATCTGGCCCCTGAGAAAGTTCAGGAGTGGAAATCGAATTCTAGGCATGCGATGACATTGGATGGTAGTGCCCTGAACCTGGTTTTCACGTGTGGGTTTTTGCACGGAGGAAAGCGGGAGGGGTCTGAGTCCCGTGGTCATCATCATCCGTCTGCCATGGCTTCTCCGTGTTGAGCGGGGGCCTTCCCGCATGCTTCTGTGCCGTTTCCTCCGATCGCCAGTTCGCTGCAGAGTCAGACGTGTCTCACGCATGACACGTCTTGGATAAAAGACTGGGCACCCGGGGCCTGGAAGGCCTGGGGAAGTGCATCTCCAACAGAATGCTTACTGTTTTATTGTAGAATGGTGAAGCCTTTTAAGTGGAAAGAAGATACTTTGGGCAAAGAATTCTCTGTTGTCTCACATTTATCAGTTTTGAGAAAGCCTTATGGATTAGGGTTCAGGCAGATTTAGATCTTAGAAGGCGTATTCCGTGAATGAATATCTCCGTACCTTAGTTTTGTGGGCAGCCTTCCTTCGGGTCAGGGGCAGCGTCTGCTCTCACACACTCACGCAGCCGACAGCGCGTCTCGGCGATGGGCAAGCGCTCCACGAACCCGTGGTCGAGGGTCAGTCGGACATGGCACGAATGATGACATCGTCAGTCAAAGCAACATTCAGTTCCTCTGCTCCCAGCACGTCCCGTCACAAGCTCGTGGGGCAGGCCCTCGAGTAATTCCCAGTTTCCACATGAGGAAACCCCGATTCGGAGACACGAAGTGCGTAGGCCGGGGCCGCCGGGGGGAAAGGCACCAGGGCCGGTTCACGCCCAGGTTGGTCCGGAGCGGCAGCCACGCATCGAGCGTCCCGCCACCCCCGGGGCCTGCCACAAAGTGCTGGTCTGGCTGAGCGGCGAGTGTCGGCGTCGCGGCCGGTCTGCGCACGAAACACCCAGGTCTATTCCCCCTTTGACGGGAGGCAGGTTATTTTTTGGTTTCTGGCTGCTGAGGGCAACACTCTGAACAAGTGTGCACAAGTGTGCGTGTTAGTGCACGGTCTCCTCTCCTCTGGGTCAGTCTCTAGGTGCAGCAGTGGTAGTCGAAGGCAAACGTGTGTCTTGCATTTTTGGAGTGTGCCAAGCTCTCTGTCCGCGCTGGCCCTTCCTCTTTGCCTTCCCGGTAGCAATGCCCTCGGGTCCCCGTGGCTCCCCCCTCCTGTCCCCAGTGGCTGGCACGGCCGTTCTTCAGTTCCGGTCCGCCTGGTGTGCGTGCGCGGTAGCCTTGCACCGTGGTTTTGTCTGGAATTTCACTCACGAAGGATGTGCTTCGACGGCGGGTGTGTGTACTGTTTGGTGTGCGGGCTCTAGTTTTGCCCGTATTTTGAAACGGACGGAGCTGTGTGTCTCCTTGAGCCTCTGGTCCTGTTATATTCCGGATACAAGTCCTTTATCACACATAGTTTTCAAATATTCCCTCCCACGTTGTGGCTCGTGCTTGGGCTTCCTGAAGAATGCCTTTTGAAGAAGAACATTTTTTAATTTGGTTGGAAGCGCAGCTGACCCTGTTTACCTTCATACTTTGGGCTCAGTCTGTCCAATCCTAGACATACGTGCCCAACCCGAAGTCATAAACATTTCCTCCTGTGTTGTCTCTGGGTGTTTTCAATTTTACCTGTAATAGTTCAGTTTATGGCCCGTTTCACACTCGTGTTTGTCCCTTGCGGGAGGTGCGGATCCAGGCTGAGTTCCTCCGTTGATGGGTCTTCCGTGGTTCGTTGAGCAGCCTGTCCTCCCCCGCGGGCTGACTCTGAGCGTTTGGAGGAAACCGATGGCCCAGACGGGTGAGGGCCTGTTTCCGGGCTTCCTTTTTGGTTCCCTTGCACACGGTGTCTGTTCTTACTCTGACTTACTGATTCCTGCACCTTTGCAACGAGTCTCAAACCCCACAGAGCAAGTCTTCCCACTCTGGTCTCCATTCACAACATTGTTTCAGCCAGGCCTTCCACAGGTTTGTCCGGAGTTTGGATCCAGCGGGTCCCGAGGGACCAGAGAGTCTGAAAGGGCCTCGGCTGAGTAAATGTTTAATCTATAGGTCACATTGGCGAGATCTGGCATCTTCGCAACATTTACTCTTCCGACGCATGGACAGAGATTAATGTTCCATTTACGTCGCCGTTCTATAATTACCCTCAGCAGTATTTTGCAGGTTCCGTATCCAGGTCTTGAACACGTTTCACTTCAGATTTATTTCTGTGCATCTGAGTTCCATCGTCCTTGATGAATAGTAGTTTAAAAATAGAGTTCAAGGTGGAGTAGGGACTAGCTGGCCTGCCGCAAGACAGTTGGCTTGGCTCGTGCATGCTGACCTTGCGTTTCGAGGGGCGCCAGGCCCCCCGGGGCGGTCCCCTGCTCTCCGGTAGAGCCCGCGGCACATTCCATATCTCGTGTGTGGCCAAGCAGCGGCGCGCCCCTTCCTCCCGGACCTGCACGCACGCACCCAGGCGGGCGCTGTCGCGGGCTGGCAGGCAGGCAGGCAGGCAGGCCTCCCCAGCAGGTGCGCGGACTGCACCCGAGGAGGAAGGAATTCACCCCGCTTCTGCGCCTCAAGAAAAGTGATGAATGATTTAGCCGTAGCTCAGGTGAGCTTTTTAACCTCTTTCTATCTAACCTGCCACCTATCAGCCCGTGACCAGCTGCTTTTGTTACCGGGTGTGACTGTCAAGTGCACGGGGTCCGGGAGATTCCTCTCCGTGAAGCCGTGGGTGATGTGAATACATGAGTTCCCAAGCCCCGCCCTGTTATGCACCCTGGAGAGAAGCGCAGTCGCGTGCTAGGCTATTTTTAGGCGGATTCTTCTATTAAATGGGCTTCAGGAGCACGGCGGCCCCCTTGATAAATGCCCATGTCAGACCGAGCCGTTGCCGACACCCGCAGACTCTGAGTACTTCATAAACGTTTACGCGGGTGTGTGTGTACATAAACCAAGTTCGCAGAGGCACGTCGCGGTGCGATTTCATGGGTCTGCAAGTACGAGACACTCTGAACGAGCACCTGAGCCGGTTAATGACAGAAGGGGGTCCCCTGGGTGAGGAGGGGTGGCTCGCGGTGGACTCGGTGGTTGTGCGGAGGGCGTCGTCCACAGGGACTGTTGTGGTCTGACTTTCTAGAGGAGGACTCTCAGCCCCAGAGAGTTCCGGTCACTTGTCCGTGCCACACGGCTGCACAGCTGTGAAGCATGATGGGACGGTGTTCCGTGCTTCATGCCTGAACTGGCTGGCCCTTACAGAGCAGAGGTCACCCACAGGGACTCGTGGTAACTGGAAGGTGCCCGTGGGGCCGGGCTCCGCTGCCTGCCCAGGGCTCCCCTCAGAGGGGCAGCGGGGGGGGGGGGGCGGTGAGGGGCAGACCTGAAGGGTGGCCTGCGTCTGCTCCCTCTTGCCTGGGTCCTGTGTCACCGCTCTGATCCTGGGTTGGGGGTGTGCGTTTGGCATCATGAGGGAGGGTCCTGGCTTCTGCGGGTCCCCATGCCACCAAATCAACGTCAGTAAGGATTGGTGCGGCTTTCTGC
>PVKU01001226.1:0-10590 GCA_004027475.1 Anoura caudifer | reverse complement strand
TTTCTGCTGGTTGTCATGGGCTCCCACCCCCACCCGAGGGCCTCAGCTTGCTAGTCCCCCCGCATTTTACAGAATTCCGTTCCCAGCTGCCCACACCAACGTCAGCACCACAGCCTCCCACGGACGGCTCGCCGGCTCCCACGCTGACTCAGGTGGAACCGTGTCACAGACACCTCGAGAGGGTGTTGTGAGAGACATACTATTCCATGCGTGCACATGGGAGTTCATGTTGTGTAGTTATTACACGCATATAATTACATATGTGTGTTTATAACACATATATACACATTATATATGTATTAATCTATAGCAGTTTTTCAAAGATTGTATTTACTTATTTTTAGAGAGAGAAGAAGGGAGGGAGAAAGGCAGGGAGAGAAGCATCAATGTGCGGTTGGCTCTCACACGCCCCCTACTGGGGACCTGGCCCACAACCCAGGCACGTGCCCTGACTGGGAATCGAACCGGCGACCCTGTGGTTCGTGCAGCCAGCGCTCAGTCCGCGGAGCCACACCAGCGGGGGCGGGGCGATCTTACGCTCGCGGCTGCTCCGGGTCCGCCCTCCCGTCTCCGGAGGAAACCGCAGAGCGTGGCGGCTGCATCTCGCGTCCTGGGACGCTGCCCGCACGCACGCACGCACGTTCCCTGAGTCGTTGCCATAGTTTACGTTCCCACCAGCAACGCGCGGACGTTTCGGGGCCTCCGCCTGCCGACCGACCTTTACTAGCGTCGGCCCTTTGAGAATTGATCACTTTGGTGGAGAGGAAACCAGATTTCGTTCTGGTTTTCATTTGCATTCATGGCCCATGGGGTTGAGCATCTCTTCATTGGCTTCTTGACCGTTGTGAAATGTCCTCTTAAGACACCGGTGCCCTTTTTTTTTTTTGAATTAGTGGTTTGTAGAATTCTCAAAGGTGCAGCTTGCGGAGACAAGCCTTTCGGCAGGCGCCTCATATTGCCAACATCTCCTCCAGCTCTGCGGTTGGCATTTTCATTTTCTTAATTGTATATATTGATGAAGTCTGATGTGTTCATTTAAAAAGCGTTTCATGGCTACTGCATAATGTGACCTCAGGGAGGATAAAGATATTTCCAGGAGGCTTTATGATTCTACCTTTTATAATTATTCTTCATAAACTAATTTTGTGTACGACGTAAGGTAGTGGTCCATGCTCCTTTAAAAACGATTACAGATGTTCAGCTTTTCCAACAGCATTTTCTGAGGAAAGGTCTGGAGCTTTGTCAACAATCCGGTGGCAAAAGGGGTGTAGGCATCACCACACTCTCCCCTCGGTTCCACTGGGCTCTTTCTCCATCCTGACAGCGAGGGAACTGTCTCCGCTGCTACGGATCAGCGATTTCCAACCTGCGTGCTGCAGAATTTTTAAAACATGCAATGCCGGACTATGTAGTCGGGGGCCCTGACCTCTTCTCCCTTGGATGGTCAAATAAAAAAATGACAATCAACACAATAGCCGTCCGATGTGAATGAGTCACAATGATACCTCGTCAACCAGCAAAAACTGTATTTCCTGCGCACCGCAGAATTTTAATAGTGAGTTTGTTTGCACCATGAGATGCAGAAGGTTGAAAATTGCTGGTGTGAAGTAACAAGGAGATCTCCGCATGGGGAGGAAGCCCACGGCAAAGCCGGGTGGGTGCTGGCCGCTGCCGTGACGGGGCCGTGGGCTGCATTAGCCCCAGGAAGGGCCCGGAGCTGGCCCTTCCGTCCAGACAGATGAATTTCCTACCGTTAGCCTCAGGTACCTGGCGCGATGGTGGCCAGAGGAAAGGAAATTGTTTTTAAATTATACGTTAACACATCCATGCGTTCACTGGCTCCCAAAGCACACAAGTCTTTTTTAATGCTCACATAATTCACGCTAGGCCCTGGCACACTCTAAGAACTCCTCATTGATAAATAATAAGGGTTTACCAATTTTGCTGGAGTATTTGGCTTAATGCGCACTTTTATCTCTCCCGAGTGACACTTAGTAGGACAATGGCGAGCAACAGGCCGCTCCGGAGCGGCGCCACCATGAGCCGCATTCCAGGGAAATTGCAGCGGGTGATGCCGAAGGAGGAAACTCAATGACAACCTAACAAAAGAGGAAAATTCACCGAGCCTATTAATTTGAATACGTTTAATTTAGAGCTCAGCTGTGACGGTGGGAACACACTATTTTCCTCTCTCTCCTCAGAGACCCCATTATGATCACAGCACTGAAGTGAAAATGATATTAATAACGCCAGAAAGGCAGAGAGAAGCGATCCCAGCCCACTTCTGGAAGCTCCGCCAGCTCCTGTCTGACCAGGGCTGCGTTTCCCAGTCTCAGGAGCGGTGGCCCCGGTCACGGCTCCAGCGAGAGTGTAGAAGGGAGGACCCAATGTGCGAACTCCAGAGACAGGGCGGCCCCGGGACAGGGCCCGGAAGGCAAGGGACAGGGATGGCGGCAAAACAGCAGCCAGGGCGTCTACCCCAGGTTGGCAAAGGGAAGAGCTGTGCCCACCCACCGGCGCTCAGCCAGGAAACACACAGCCCAGAATCTAGCCAGTCACGGTCTCCCGGGGAAGCTCCCGTGCTGGTCACCGCGGACCGTGCCTCAGAGTCGAGCCGTCTTCCTTCTGACATTTGGTGGGGCAGCATTCCCCGCTCATCACCCTAAACCAAAGAAGCCCTGCAGGGGCCCCGAGACGGCCCAGGCTGTCCGGCCACCATGAGAGCCAGTCCGCTGGGAAAAGGACAAAGGTATTCAAAAGCCAAAGAACCTCCACCTACTACCTGCCGCGGTCACCTCCGCTCCCCATTTTGAAGAGGTAGTGGTAGGCACACGTCACCCAGGTTCCGAGAGGCAGCTAGCCCTGTGTGTGGGAAAGGCAGACCTGCATGGACGGCCGCGGCGTGGGGCACTTTGGAGTTTATGTATTTGGGGGAAAGAACCAAATAATCTATATATTTGTGTCAATAAGTATACAGTAAATTAGAGCTATGGTGAAGTTTAGGGTTTTTTTGTTTTGTTTTGTTTTCTTTTTTTTTTGTCAAAGAGAAAAAGGAAAGTCAATTAGATTGTGCAGGAACAATCAAAATTTTGTGCAGGCAAATCGTCATCTGAACATGGAGCAAAGTAATAAAATACACGGTGTGGTTTGAAGGGAAGGGGAGTGAGAAACGTGATTCTGTTCGTCCTCGGGTGCTCTGCTCGCGGCCACCTGGAGATGGTGCCGTCGTGGGAGTCGGACGTGGCGCGTGCTCCGCGGGGCAGGTCGGACATCCAGGGTAACGTCGGCACACTCATCGGTCTGCAGCTTCGTTAATCAATCTGTACAAGAGCTCAGGCAAAACTATGAACACGGAAGATGGTGTCCCTTTAAAACCTAAAAAATATGCGAGCACAGAGATCCGAGGAAAGGAAGATGGCGCAAGGCGGCGGGAGGTGGTGGACGGGGGCCACGGAGGATGCCCCCTCCCCCCCTGCAGCTCCACCAGCCACGGCGGTGACCGAGGTCCACACGCAGGAAACGCAGCCGTTGTCCTCGCGCCCAAAGCCACGGCACAAACAGTGGGCCAGGTGGGGACTTGCTTTCCACCACGACTTTTTACGTCCTCCTTAATTTTTACTCTCTGCCTCGATGACTGTGGTAAACACACTAGTTCACAAGCAACACGGAGAAGCAGTTGCTTGGTTTTTATGTGGCTTGATCTTTTCCGCGACGTTTTGTTCAAAAGCAGCTTTTCCCCAGGCACGAGCGTGTCCCGATGCAGACGGGACGCTTTCATCTGGAAGCGCTCAGAAATTCCGATCTTTTCCGCTGTCAAAGAAGAAAATAAGCAAAAGTTGATAAGTAAAAGCCAAGGCAGATTGAAACTCTACAACTGACCCTGAAAAGGATTAACAAACAAGGAAAATGGCGGGATAAATTGGTGAGAGGCGTGGGTTGCCAGGCTGGCCGTGAACACATCCATCACCTGGCGACCGTCGTGAGACAGCCAACTGCTTTCGAAGAAAAGGGGAAATACCAGGAATTACTCACAGACACTTTCCCCCTCTCGAAGTATAAATGTTATTTCTCCGTTGCTCCCTTACCTATGACCTCTTTTCAAAACTGCCGCTTAGCCTGTTTCTTCCTAAAAATAGGGTGTTTGAAAAATCCACACCTTCTAATCGGCGTTTACAAAGCCTGCTGTGGCTGCCTCGGGACGCAGCTGCTTCCGTACCCGTGTGGGAACTTACCGTCTCGCTCAGAGAGCCACGCCGCACGCCCGCAGCCCTGGGGCGCGGGCGGTTCGGGGGGCGCTGGGTGGACAGCCCCGAACACTGTCATTGGTGCGCGGTCACCAGCTCTGCACCCTGCAGCTCAGGGGAGAAGCCGGACTCCGTGAAAGGATTCGAGGATGGACAAGATAATGGTCGGGTACAGTAACCAGGATTACGTTTGGGGAAAATTGTTTTTTTTTGAGAAATGACTAGTTATTTGTGCCGCTTTCGCCGGGTGACCTTGTGTGAATCACGTGGAGAGGGACTTAGTTTCTCCATCCTCAAAATTAAAGAGCTATTTGGGGATATCTTTAAGATCTAAATTGTAGAGTTCCAGGAGGGATGATTACAGGAAAGGTATCATCTTACTTACAACAGCTTACACCGGCGCAAGAGGAAGTTGGGCTCCATGTCACAGAGGAAATGTGAACTCAGTAACATTCTTCTGAGGGACCCTCGCTGCCTGTGGGTTTTTTTTAAACAGTAGGAAGCTGATTTGTGTGGAGAAAAGTTTATCTGCTTAAATGCACCACAGAGAGATTAGAGTGAGTCCATTTCTGAAAAGCTACACTAATCTCATAGATCTAAGTTTTGGAAGTAGCCAAGACAGCCCTTCCTGGGGTCAGGGTATTTGGTCTCCTAGTGCAGATGCGCCACCTTCTCCCGTCCCCCACGTCCCTCACAGACAACCCCCCCCACCGCCCCCCCAGGGCCTCGCTGGGGCGGTGCTGAGGCTGGGACACTGTCCCATGTGCTTTTGAGCCTGCTCTTCTTAACGGTCTGTGTAACGTCACCGCCCCAGAGACACCCTCGGCCCCCAGGGGGCACCACATGGTCCTGCGATGAACCTGTCAGCACCAAAATAGCTCCCCTGGAAGTCCCTGCCAGGATCCGTGTTCCCGCGCTCCCCCCCGCCCCCACCCCGCGCGCACACCAGGCTGCTTCCGTCTCCCGTCCTGTGATCCGGGGGACAGGGGCCACTGCGGGTTTGGATGCCATTGCGTGCATGCCCAGTGCCTGACCCGGGCCTCGGCACCGGGGGGGCCCCGATTCCAGGGCTGAACCAGGGGAGGGCCGCCTTTCAGCCTCCGGCCACCCTCTGCGGGCCTGGCTCCCTCCCCACTACCACCATTTTCCGGATTCCCAATTTCGAGGGCCGACGAAGTTCTTTATAAAGTTGTAATGCATTCCATCACTTCAACGGGCACAGGGCGGGTGACCCTTATTAAGATTCCAAAGGTCAAGTGTTCGGGTGACGAGAGGGTGGAAGGACGGACGAAGCTGCGAAGGGTGGACACACACCGAGCGTCAGCAGGTCACGGGTTCCAGCCCAAACTCTGACTCGTTAACTGTGTCCCTCGCCCCCTGCTCAGCTTGTCCGCAAGACAGGACTAATGAGAACTGCCGTGCCCGCTGTGCCGGAGGATAATACGTAAAATATGGAATTTTTTCCGGTTTTGTCGTCTTTCTATTATCCATTAAACTGGGCCTATCGACCCCACGAGAGCCGGGAAGAGAGACCAGCCCAGCGTGGACACTCGTGTTCGTCAGGGCCCACCCAGCTGTGAGAAATGCAGGTAAAACGGAAGGAGGCTTCACCGGGAAGGAAGGGGCTGCACCGGCTCACACACACACACACACACACACACACACACACGGGACGCGCCAGGAGACGCAGGCACCTGCCCTCCGCCGCCAGGCGTGGCCGCGCTGGCCTCGCAAGGAACACCGAGGCGGGCAAGCGCCGCGCAGGCCTTCCCAGGTTCCACCCCCGCAGAGCAGACGGGAGCACGACGCATCCTTCCCATTGCCGCCTGGCACAGCCTCGCTCTGTGGCCTGAGTTGCCTTGGGTGCCAGGCCCTGAACCAGGCACTCTGGGACCGGGCTGGCTAGGCCTGAGACTGACGTGTTTGGTGCGTGGGTGTGGAGTGAGGCAGGGCCCCAGTGGGCGGAGTTGCTGGGGGGGCGGGCGGGGAGGTCCACGAGGACAGACAGTGCGCTCTTCGGGACCGGGGGGCGGAGGAAGGCAAAATGACTCGTCCCCCTCAGTGTGTCTGGTTCCAGGGTTACCTACGACCTGTGCGGCTTCTCCGCGTTTTTCAATAGCTCTGCAGTCGTCATGTACTGTGCGGGCAACAGCAAACACGCGTGAGCTGCTGCGTCCTGTGGCGCGCTCTGAACTCGAGGGGCTCCGCACCGGGAGGGACTGGTAGGCTTGGGAATGTGTTCAAGTGGCGGAAACGGGACCGGCAGACGCCTTTCATCCCCGGCCCGCCAGTGACTGAGCGTGAGCGTGCGGTTTGTGTTTTTTTTTCCCCCCGTGTTTGACCAAGAAAAGAGTCCGAGATGTTTGCTCGGTGTAAACCTGCCTTTCCTCGGAGGGAGGGAGGTCGGGAGCCTGTGCGGTTCCGTGCCTCCTCATGGTACCTTGGCATTGGCTTCTCTCGGCGTTCCATGGCCCACGGGTGCCTCCCCTGGTGTTTTTGTCATCCGCTGTGCTCTGTGATTTTTGTCCTCGGCCCTGCAGCGGGGTCAGGGGGCCAGACTCCACATGGGTCTCAGAGGCGATGGTGTCCAAATGGAAACCGGGACTCAGGACCCTGGGCTGTTTTTTGTCTTTTGTTTACCAATCGTACTGAGAGAAACATCCTAAATAATTACCTTCTCCTGGACGTTACCATGATGCTGGTTCTTTCCTCACCTTCATCTTTCAGTTTTTCCAGAAGATTTAGGATCCGACAGGTCCTGTGGAGGCCGACCCCCAAGGTCAGGTGTCCCAGGACACAGAAGGAGACAGGTCTGCTTGTGGGCAAGTCCTGGGTCACCTACTGACATGTGGGGGAAATGCTGTCTCGTGGTGGGGCGAGGACAGAACCCAGTGCCGGTTCTGCAGGGTCCCCTCAGACCTGCCCCAAACCCAGGCAGGGCAGTGCCCTGGGAAGGAGGCCCCGAGAGGGTGTGGCAGCCCCTTCTGCCATGGGCTGCGGGTGGGCCTCGGGCAGCGGTCCTGGACCAGGGACCGGAGCACCTGTGCCCTGCAGGAGGCCGGTGGGTGGCCAACAGCCCTGGCTGCAGGAACCTGGGGAACAGGTGCACTGTTCATCCGTTGAAAACCAAACGACATTTGGGCGACCTTGGTAATAAGGGGCAGGAATCCAATTCAAGGTCTCGGGTGTTTCTCTTCAGCCACCAGAATCAGTCCACGTGATTTTTCGGGATGCATTCTGTTACACTTTTCCGAATCTTTTAATTCCTTCCTGAATTTTATTTTTTCTCTAGCCTCCTGTTCCTCAAGCCCGAGAAACTTCCTTATGTTTTCATTGTAGTTTAGCTCCACTGGCAACCAAATGTCTTTGTGGCTCCTTGACTTAAAAATGGCTTTATTTCTCTGTCATTCCTGAAGGATAGTTTCGCTGGGCAGTTTTTATGCTCTTGTTTTTCCCATCAGCGCATGAAAGATGCCGTTTCACAGACTGCAGTACTTGATGGATTTTGATGAGAAACCCGGTCCTTAAAATCACTGTCCTCTGCTGTGTGGCGGGTCTGTTTCTGTTGGAGATATCTTTGGATTTGGCAGTTTGATTATCATGTATCTTGATGCAGGGTTTTCTTAGCATTTATCTTGTTTGAGATGTACTGGGCTGCTAGATTCTGTAAGTGGATGTATCCCATCAAATTTAGGTTCCTTTCACATGTTACTTCCTCAGATACATTTCTGCCTTACTTTTCTTATCCTTTCCCCGCGGGAGGACGGTACGACTTACTCTAGACCTTTTGCTATTGGTCCATAGCTCCTGAAGTCCTGTTCAGTGGTGTTTTTTGTTTGTTTGTTTGTTTGTTTGTTTATCATTTGTCTATTCTGTTCCTGAGCTTGAGCAATTTCAAGCGATGTATCTTCATACTTATCGACGCTTTCCTCTGTTAGGTATATGTTCTGTTACAGAGCCTGTCCAGCGGATTTTTATTGAGAATGTTGTACTTTCCAGTTTTAAAATGTTCACTTTGTCATTTTTTTCATGCTTTCACCGAGTTTCCTATCCCTCTGTTTATTTCAGGTGCATTTGCTATAAAAGTTACAGCGAATAGTAACAATTGTAACAGCTGTAATAAAGGCCTTGAGTCCTAATTCCAGAGTCTGGGTCAGCTTGGCATCCATGGGTCAGCTTTTCCCTTAAAAACGGGCCCCATTTTTCCATATCTTCCTGTGTCCGCTGATTTTGTGTTGAATGCTGGCCCCTATTTCCGGTAGGTTGTGTGGATCCTCATTCCTAACCTGCTTTTCTCGGGAATGCGGACGGCATCAGGCTGGCTGCCTGGACGGGGGGGTCGGCACCCTCCTGCGGGGGTGGTGTAAATTTCGGGCCAGGCCTTCCAGCGTGCGCTCGGCTGGTCGGGGCGTGTTTCGTGCCTGCGTGTTCGGAGGTTCAGCTGAGCATCCTCCTTACTCTCCATGGGATGTGCTCACCAGTTCCCTTTTCTCCTTATCAGGCAGCATCTGTGCTGGCCAGTTGCCAATGGACAGGTCCCAACTAATGCTTTTGAATGTCAATGAACTGAATGGATATTAGGCAAACCTTGCCTATTGTTGGTCCCTCAGAGAGGGTGATATAGTAATATTTTTTGAAAGCTGGCCCTGTAACTTAGATAAAAATGTACTTTTTAAGAGGTATAAAGAAGTCATGCTTTAGGCAATGACTGACTAGGAGATTTGCAAACAGCATATTTGCTGAGAACAGCTGTATGAACTAGGAAAATACCGGGTGTGGCAAAAAAAGTAGGCCTACATTTGTGAGTATGCAAAACACAGAGATTATTCTTGTGTTGTTGGCAGAAGCAATGGTTAAGAAGACTGTAACTAAGAATTTTAAAAACTAATTAGAAAATTCAAAGCAGAGTTTTAAGGAGTGTTATAAAACTCAAGTAGCATAGATAACGAAGAAAAATATACCAGTAGATGTCATAGCTGCTGAAAACTAAAGATAAATTACAAATGTAACAGCAGCTAGACTGCTATTATCGGTTCAGCTCAGTCTCATCAAAATCCCAGCATGATTTTTTTGGGGAAAAAAAAGCCATGAACTAATTTTAAAATTAAAATGGAATTTCAAAGGCTACACGCATGCACACGTTTTTAATGAACAAAGTTGAAAGGCGTACATGCCTTGCTTTGGAGAGTCAGGATGAAAGCACATTAAGTAACCCTGCAGCACTGGTACGATAACTGACAAACAGATTGGAAGAACCGAGTGACGGGTTCAGATGCAGGCCTGTCCGTACAGTCAGCTCCTTCCCACCAAGGTGCCAGGTTAAATCTGTGGGAAAGGAGAGCCGTTCGGCGAACAATGCTGGATCAGCTCCACACATCGGAGTGGCTCACTCTGGCTCAAAGGACTGTAAATACATGTCTCAACTGTAAATCTTCTCTACGAATGCCGGAGAATGTCTTTGTCATCTTGAGTAGGCAAGGATTTGTTGGACAAAGCACAAACAGGACTAGCCATTGCAAAAATTGGTAATTTGTACTTTATCAATATTTAAAAAAAAACACATGTGTTTATCCAAAGGAACTATTAAGAAAATGAATAAACAAGCTGCGGACTGAGACAAATCATTTCCAATGCGCTAACCTGAAAGGGCTTTTATCCAGAATTAAAGAACTTCTGCAACTCAAAGTTATAAAGACAACCTAATAAAAAAGGTAGAACTTCTTAGCAGACACTTCCCAAAAGGAGTTATAAGAATAACCAGTACACACAAATGCTCAGCATCATTAATCATCCCAGAAATACAAATTGAAGCAGCAGGCTGTATAATTTCACGCCCACCAGAATGCAGAAAGTGAAGGGAGCCAATGCTAAGTGTTGGCAAGGGTGTGGGACTATGGCAACCCCCATAAAGCCTGGAGGGATGGTAACATGGCACAAATACTTTGAATAACTGCTCGGCAGTTTTTTATAGCGTCAAACATACATTCTGTGTGAGACCCAAGGATTCCATTCTAGGTATTTGCCCAAGATAAACAAAAACATATGTCCACAGAAAAGATTTATAGAAACGCCCATTGCGTCTCATTGAAATAGCCCCTGATGTGAGACGACCAAAGTGCCCCCCCCCCCGCCAGAGAACGGGATAAAGTTCTTGGTGTGTGAGTGCGGCAGGTCGTGTTTGACACGGGGGAGAAACGCAGGAGCATGGACTCCACAACGTCAGGGATGAGCCCCATGGACACAACGGTCAGCCGGAGAGGCCAGATACAGGGGGTTCTGTGCTGTCCAATGTCGCTTATTTATTTGAAGCCCAAGTCCGGGACTGCAGTGACGGAGAACAAGACAG
>PVKU01001225.1:292669-328313 GCA_004027475.1 Anoura caudifer | reverse complement strand
TTCTAGAATTCTCTCCTTCATTTTAATCTTGGCTAATGTAATTATGATGTGCCTTGGTGTGTTCCTCCTTGGGTCCAACTTCTTTGGGACTCTCTGAGCTTCCTGGACTTCCTGGAAGTCTATTTCCTTTGCCAGATTGGGGAAGTTCTCCTTTATTATTTGTTCAGATAAGTTTTCCACTTGTTGCTCTTCCTCTTCCCCTTCTGGTACCCCTATAATTCGGATATTGGGACGTTTAAAGATGTCCTGGATGTTCCTAAGCCTCTCCTCATTTTTTTGAATTCTTGTTTCTTCATTCTTTTCTGTTTGGTTGTTTCTTTCTTCCTTCTGGTCTACTCCATTGATTTGAGTCCCAGTTTTCCTCCCATCTCTATTGGTTCCCTGTGCATTTTTCTTCATTTCATTAATTGTAGCCTCCATTTGTTCCTCCAATTTGCGACCAAAATCAACCAATTCTGTGAGCTTCCTAATCACCAGTGCTTTGAAATGTGCATCTGATAGGTTGGCTACCAGTACTTTGAACTGTGCATCTGATAGGCTGGCTACCTCTTGGTCGATTAGACGAATTAGCTCTGGGGCCCCAATCTGTTCTCCCGTTTGAACCATCCTTGTTTTGTTTTGTTTTGTTTTGTTTTGTTTTGTTTTGTTTTGTTTTGTTTGCTTGATCGCAGCTGTTATGTAGTGAGGGGCGGAGCCTTAGGTGTTCCCCAGGGCAGGGCAGCCCATTTGCTGGGTTGTAATGCTGGATGTGGGGGCAGGGTCCAAGAGGGAACAATGGTGTTTGCTCTGCTCTCTCTTGAATTATTTTCTTTAGTATTTTTTTGCTTTTGTTTTGTCTTAAGATTTTATTTATTTATTTTCTAGAGAGAGGGGAAGGGAGGGAGAGAAACATCAATATGTGGTTGCCTCTCACATGCCCCCCACTGGGAACCTGGTCCACAGCACAGGCAAGTGCCCTGACTGGGAATTGAACTAGAAACCTTTTGATTTGCAGGCTGACACTCAATCCACCAAGCCACACCAGCCAGGGCACTTCTGGGTTTTTTTAAAGTATATTTTATTGGTTATGCTATTATAGTTGTCCCCTTTTTTTCTTCCCTTTATCACCCTCTGCCCTGTGCCCACCTCGATCCAGCATCCCCCCACCCTTAGCTCACGTCCATGGGTCCTACATAAAAGCTCTTTGGCTTCTCCATTTCTTATACTAATCTTAACCTCCCCTTGTCTATTTTGTACCTACCATTTATACTTCTTATTCCCTATCTTTTCCCCCATTCTCCCCCGCCACCTCTCCACCAATAATTCTCCATAGGATCTCCATTTCTGTGGTTCTGTTTCTGTTCTAGATGCTCGCTTATTTTGTTTTTTTTTTTTGGGGGGGGGGTTTAGGTTTAGTTGTTAATAGTTGTGTTTGTTGTCATTTTACTGTTTATAGTTTTCATCTTTTCTTTTTCTTAGATAAGTCTCTTTAATTTTGTATATAATAAGGGCTTGGTGATGATGAACTCCTTTAACTTGACCTTATCTGGGAAGCATTTTATCTGCCCATCCTTTCTAAATGCTAGCTTTGCAGGATAGAATAATCTTGGATGCAGGTCCTTGCCTTTCATGACTTTGAATAATTCTTTCCAGCCCCTTCTTGCCTGTAAGGTCTCTTTTGAGAAATCAGCTGACAGTCTTATGGGAACTCCTTTGTAGGGAACTGTCTCCTTTTCTCTTGCTGCTTTTAAGATTCTCTCCTTATTTTTAAACTTGGGTAACTTAATGATGTGCCTTGGTGTGTTCCTCCTTGGGTCCAACTTCTTTGAGACTCTTTGAGCTTCCTGGACTTCCTGGAAGTCTATTTCTTTCACCAGATTGGGAAAGTTTTCCTTCATTATTTGTTCAAATAAGTTTTCAATTTTTTGCCCTTCCTTTTCTCCTTCTGGCACCCCTATGATTCAGGTATTGGAATGTTTAAAGTTTTCCCAGAGGTTCCCAATCCTCTCCTCATTTTTTTTGAATTCTTGTTTCTTCATTCTGCTCTGGTTGAATGTTTATTTCTTCCTTCTGTTCCAAATCTTTGATTAAGTCCTAGTTTTCTTCTTTTACTGTTGGTTCCCTGTATATTTTTCTTTATTTCACTTTGCATAGACTTCACTTTCTCCTTTATTTCGCGACTGTACTCAGCCAATTCTGTGAGCAACCTGATTACCAGTGTTTTGAACTCTGCATCTGATAGTTTCACTATCTCCTTGTTGCTTAGTCCTTCTTCTGGAGTTTGATCTGTTCTTTCATTTGGGCCATATTTTTTTGTCTCAGTCCACCTATTATGTAGTGAGGGGTGGAGCCATAGGTATTCACCAGGGCAGGGCAACCCACATCACTATGTTTTGGTGCTGTATGTGGGGGAGGGGTCCAAGAGGGAACAATGCAGCTTGCTTGGCTCTCAGCCAGCTGGCTTTCAGTCACTTCCCCTCACTACCCACAAGCACATTGAGCCCTTCTGGTGCTGATTCCCGGGAAGGTGGGTTTATGTGCATTCTGGGACCCTGTGGGTCTCTCCAACAAACTCTCTTGTGAGGCTGGGAGTTTTTCCCACTACCACAAGCCCCAAGGGTTTTTATAGCCAGAGGTTTTGAAGCTTTAGTTTCCTGCACCAGAACCCTGGGTTGCAAAGTCTCTCTCGCTCCCCAGTTGTTCCTCCTGGTTTATCTGCATGCAAATGTGGGACCTGCCAGCAGATCTGCTAGCTGTTGCCTCACCCACCTGGTTCACCACCTGCTGCCTTGCTACATGTCCTCTTCACCTTGGTTGCCCATCTCAGCCCCTCCTGCCAATCTGGATGAATGTTTCTTCTTTAACTCCTTGGTTGTCAGACTTCCATACAGTTTGATTTTTCTAGCAGTTCTGATTGTTCTTTTTGTTTTTAAATTTGTTGCCCTTCTTTTGGTTGTGTGAGGAAGCAAAGTATATCTACCTACACCTCCATCTTGGCTGGAAGTCTGGTAAATACCTTTTATTATTTGACTTATATTAATATTAATTATGGATCATTCCAAGCAATATGCATTGTGATATTTTCTTCCTGTATTCATGTTGTTTATTATTGAGGTAAAATTGGTACATAACATTATATAGTTCAGGCATACAATATATTAATTTAATCTTTGTAGACACTACAAAGTCATCACCACAATAAGTCTAATTACCATCCATCACCAGACAATTGACCCCCTTTACTCATTTTGCCCATACCCCTTCCCTTCTGATAATCACCAATCTGCCCTCTGTATCTATGAGTTTGGTTTGGTTTCTCTTTCTTTGCTCATTTGTTTTGTTTTTTAGATTCTACCTATAAGTGAAATCATATGTTATTTTTCTTTCTCTGACTTATTTCACTTAGCCTAACACCTTCAAGATCCACCTATGTAGCAAATGGCAGGATGTCCTTCTTTTTTATGGCTGAGTAATATTCCACTGTGTATATGAGGTCTGTCCAGAAGGTATCCAGCCATGTACTATGAAAAATAGAGACATTTATTGGAGAAGATACAAAATACAAAAAACATTGTATATGGAACAATGATGCCTCAGTACCATTCAAAGTAGTCCCCTTCAAAGTACTCACATAGTCACCATTAGCTGCCCTGTCATATTTTCCTCAATCTCATTGAAGGTCTGAAATCTCTTCTCTTTCAGTCAAAGGTGTTTTTACTTTTGGGAAAAGGCAGAAGTCATGAGTTGCCAAATCTGGGCTGTAAGTGGGCTAAGTCACCTGAGTGATTTGATGTTTTACCAAAAAACTCTGTGTGAGACATGATGTGTGAGCTTTGTTGTGATGAAGGTGCCAATAACCAGTCACCCATAGCTGCAGCCTTCTGAATCATCCCAATAGTTTCCACGGAGGAATATTCAAGCTTAATGCAAAATTTGATGCAGATTCATTGGTCTACTCACTCAGTCATTTGGAATGCGATGGCCACACAGTACACATGCTCACTCATGGCATCTACCACCCCCACTGACTAGTACAGTGAAGTCATCATTGTTCATGCATGTGCATTCCAGTCCACTCTCCTTGGCTGCCAAGTTACATTGGTGTTGCACAAACCGTTCTTGTTATGTTAACAATGGCTGAACTTTTTCCAGACAGACCTTGTATGTACTCACCACATCTTTATCCATTCATCTATCAACGAATGTTCAGGCTGTTTCCATATCCTGGCTATTGTAAGTCATGCTGTAATGAACATAGGGGTACATATATCTTTTCAAATTAGCATTTTTGTTTTTTTGGATGAATATACAGAAGTGGAATATCTGGATCATTTGATAGTCCTATTTTCATTTTTGAAGAACCTTTATACTCTTTTCCATAGTGGCTGCACAAGTTTACATTCTAACAGATGTGAGGTGATATCCCATTGTGGTTTTGATCTACATTGTCCTTAAAGTTAGTGATGTTGAACATCTTTTCATGGGCCTATTAGCTATCATTACATCTTATATCCATGTTTACTCAGATTTTTTTTACTGTTGAGTTGTTTGAGCTTCTCATATATTTTGGATATTAACCCTTCATTTGATATCTGATTTAAAAATATTTTATCTCATTCAGTAGGTTGTCTTTTCATTTTCTTGATGGTTTTCTTTGCTGTACAGAAGCTTTTTAGTTTGATATAGTCCCACTTGTTTATTTTTCTTGTGTTGCCTTTGCTTTTGGATCAGATTCAGAAATTTAATACCAAGACCAATGTCAAGGAGCTTACTGCCTATGTTTTCTTCTAGGAGTTTTATTGTTTCATGTTTTACATTCAAGTTTTTCATCCATTTTAAGTTGATTTTTGGATATTATGTAAGATAGTGGTCAGGTTTCATGCTTTTGCATGTGGCTGTCCAGTTTTCCCAATACTGTTTATTAAAGAGACTGCCCTTTATCCATTGTATATTCTTGACTCCTTTGCCATAAATTATATTGCCCTTGTATGTATGAGTTTATTTCTGGGCTCTCTGTTCCATTGGCCTATGTGTCTGCTTTTTATATCAATACTATACTGTTTCTACTACTATAGCTTTGTAATATAGTTTGAAATCAGAGAGCACAATATCTCCAACTTTGTTCTTTTTTCTCAAGATTGCCTTGGCTATTTGGGGTCCTTTGTGGTTCCATACAAATTTTAGAGTTATTTGTGTGAAGTGTGTTAGACAAATATTATGCCCATTTTAGACATGATGAACTAAGACTCAGAGTTTAAATAATTTGGTTGCAGTTCATACAAGCTAAATTGTAAGGTGATATTCAAGTGTAGTTCTAAATTTAAAAGCAGTGGTGTTTCTGCTAGGTCCTTTTCATCAGGAAGATCCCCAACATGATTCAAAACCTATGATTCTGTAATCAAAGTCCCAAGAAAGTAAGATTAAATTATTTACGTGTGTGTGTGTGTGTGTGTGTGTGTGTGTGTACAGAGATTAAGTCCTTGGTTTTTGTTTTCTGATTCTTACCTATTTGATTCCTAAGACAAAGCCCATACTAGTGAAATGAGAGTAAGTCAACCTCCAGAAAGAGGAGAAGAGGCTATGTAATTACACAGAAAGAAGAAAGTGATGACAAGTTCAGGGCACTGTGAAAAGAGGTGTGGAATGCTTCCACATAAGAATTTTTATGAAACAAGGAATTATTTTGATTTCAGTAAATTAGTCTCCTTTTTTCCCTGTGAAAGATATCTTAAAGACTTTGATTAAAAGATTTTTTTTGGTTAATTATTTTAATCCAGTGGTTCATCACAGGCCTTTTAATCATCTCAAAAGAAAATCCTGCTGTGAATTGAACTGTGCAACATAATCAGCTACTATTACAAATACGTTTTCTCCCCTCAGTCAGCATCCTCGTGAGATACACAAATGTAACAAAATGAAATGAAGCTAGCAAGGTTTTGTTACTCCCCTGGTCTAATCTGTTGCCCATTCAGGATATAAAATTTCTGAGATCTGAGGCATAAGGGATTCGAATCTCAGAGATATGGGGTGGGGGAGAGTAGCATAGGATTTAGTATATTCCAGTTTTCACTACCAGAGAAAAAATATATAGTTACTTCTTAATTTTGTCAATTCAAAATACAGAAATCTCTGAAAAGAAAGAAACTAGTGTTGTCCTACAGAAGCTGAAACAAGGAATAATGGTAAGTCTATAAAATCTAACACTGATATTTCTAATTATTATGTTGAAAAGATATATTATTTCAGAATTCTTACCCAACTCTGATAAAATTCCTCTCCCTCTCCCTCTGACCACCGTTCCTCCAGTTCTTCACTACAGTATCCTGACCTCATTGCTTCTTACCTCCCACGGAGAATTCTGATCCTACAATCCCACTCTCTTGACCTAATTTATCAGCTCTCTACTTCCATATGCAGCCTAGACAAATCCAATGGTTCTTCAATTATGCTATGCTCTTGACAGATTTCTCAGACCCTTTTTTCTTCACCCGGATTAACTCAATATGCATTGTGTATGCTCCTGTGTGAGGCAGCCAGGCAGGTTACTGCCAGGATAAAGGCATGATCACCCACTGCTGCCACATAAATGCCACTCTGCAATACCTTTCACCTAGCCCTTGGTCCTCTCACTCTCCCACTCACACCATGTCTGTCAAAATTACCTCCCCCAGCCTGCTCAATCCTCCCACACCCTCTCTGAACAGATGACATTTCTCCCATTTAGAAAAAGCAGAAGCCATCTCTCAGCTTTAACGCCTCCCACCCTCCAGGTTTACATACACACTCTCCCAGGTTGACCCTATTTTTCCTCCTGACTGAGGCCAACTCCCTTGTAAATGCTCTGGATTCTCACCTTGTGTTTCCTAAACAACATGGCTCCAGCAGTTGGCTACCATTGTCTTACCCCTCCCACTCCTTCAACCTGTCTCTCTGTTCATTCTTTCTCCTTTACTTAGAAACACATTCATTGCTCTCACATCTGACAAAAAAAAACCATACACTAAAACAAAACAAACAAACAAAACCAGCAATAAAACACTCCTGAGACCCAGGAAATCTATTTTAGCTTTTGTCCCATCCATCTGGTTTTTCCCTTCATATTAAAAAATGTTTATTTTTGAAATAATGATGATTTATGTCATTGTAATAGAAATTCATTCTCATTTTTATATAAAAAATACAGGTAAATAGAAAAATCATTCACATTAAATGCACTATTAATACTTTTCTGCATTTATGTACAGTCCTTTCGTTGTTATATTAAAAGTATTTGTAATTATAAAATATAAGCAAACACACATTTTTTAAAATGAAAAAAGTAGTCAAAACTTCTGGACAAGGTGAGTCAGTGAATTCACCCTTCAATATACTCTCCTCTAAATACAAAATCACTAAAAATAAAACACAAAAAAAAACAGAAAATTAAAAAGGGTTAGTCAAGAAATCTTATATGTGATAAGGCATTAATATTCAGAATATATAACGGACTCAACAACAACAACAAGGAAAAACTAGATTTAAAAATTAGCAAAGGACTTGAGTAGACATTCTTCAGAGAAGACATACATATGGCCAGTAAGAACATGAAAAGATACTCAATGTCATTATCGTTAGGGAAATTCAAATCAAGAACACAATGACATACCACCTCACACTTATTAGGATGTCTACTATCAAAAGAACAGAAAATAACAAATATTTGTGAAGATGTAGAGAAATTGGGACAATTGTGCTCTGTTGGTGCAAATGTAAGAGGTATAGCTGTTATAGAAAACAGTCGGATGGTTGCTAAAAGAATTAATAATAGAATTACCATGTGATCCAGCAATCTCACTTCTGGGTATATAACCAAAAGATTTGAAAACAGGGACTTGATCAGATATCCTATATTCATAACATCATTATGTACAATAGCCAAAAAAGTGGAAGAAACCTAAGTGTCCATCAATGGATGAATGGATAAGCAAAATGTTCTATGTCTGTACAATGGAATATTATTCAGCCTTAAAAGGGAAGGAAATTCTGACATGTTCAAACATGGATATAACTTAAAGACACCATGCTAAGTGAAATAAGCTAGTCACAAAAGTACAAATGCTGAGTTACTCCACCTATATGAAGTATCTGGAAGTGTCAAATACAGAGACAGGCAGTACAGTGGTGGTTCCTAGGGGCTGAGTGAGGGAGGAATAGAGGTCATTGTTTAATGGGTACAGAGTTTCAGTTTTGCAAGATGAAAATAGTTCTGGAGATGGATGCTGGTAATGGTTGCACAATATGAATGTACTTAAGGCCACCGAACTGTACACTTAAAAGTGGCTAAGATAGTAAAATGCATATTACCTGTATCTTCCTATAATTTTTTAAAATTTAAATTTAAAAAGAATTAGCTAGGCTTCAAATATGATAAAACCTCTGTGATCAGAAATAAAACAGAAAAACAAAGCAATAAATAGAAATGAAACTGACCTTTTGTTCGTATGATTCAGGTGGGAGAATGAGAGGTAATCCTGGGAGAAAAGCGAAATAAAATAACAAAACACTAAACTAATGTCAAAAAAATCTATCTTGCCACTTCAGGGATATTATCTTTATTTTACTCATGAGAAAACAGATTGAAAGTTCCCAGGTAACATGTAAAATTATTCAGTCAAAACCAGTATTCAAGTCAAGACATGGCTAACTCTATGGCCTTTTTTGGTAACCCTGTACACAGATATCTCCAAGGTAGAGAAGACTACTATTAGCTCGGTAATTGCCCCTAAATTGATAATAATTATCTTATCAAAAAGTTGAAAGACCCTGGGAAAGAGTCTACATTTATTCCACAAATACTTATGGAACACTTGGAGTATGCCAGGCGCCCTTCTAGGTTCCAGGAATACAACTGCGAGCTGGGATAAGGGTGGAAGGGAGGAGAAAGGTAAGGAGCCGAGAAGGGAAAAAGGAAGATAGAGGGCCAGGGTGTGTGGCTCAAACGGGGAGACATTGTGTGACTTCTGAAGCACTCTAAGAAAGTCCTCTGCCAGACCATTTGACTTTGGCACCTTCCCTAGACCATGAACTGTTCCCACCCTCTCTCTGTACCCTCTCCATGTGTACTTTCCATTCCTTGGGACAAAAAGTAAAGTTCCATTCTAGCCTTTTATTGGTTGTAATTAAAGCATAGATCCATCTTCTTCTTGTATAGATTATCACTTTAACAGGGCTCTATGAAAACAGTAAAGCCCCTTAAAAATGCCCAAAGGAATGAAGTTATTAAAATAAAATGCAAGGCAATGGAACAATATTTGGGAATAGAAAGTTTGACCCCTCAGATCACTTCAGGTGGACAGTATCCTAAACTTAACATGGGAGTGAATGTTCCTTCTTATGACAAGACCTCACTCTGCCCTTTGATCAAAGGGATAAAATTTTTAAAGAAGGTGACTTTTTTTCTGTGTACAGAAGAATTCACTTCAGATCAATTCAAGTCAACAAACACTTATTGAGCCCTACTCTGAATCAGATATTATTAGGCACAGGAAATACAGAAATTAGTAAAGTACTCAACTTCAAAAAGCTCAAAGTCTATAGAGACAGACCAATAAACAAAAAATTATATAAGAGATGATTGCACATACACCAGAATGGTTAAAATTAAAAGGCCCCATAACGCAAAACATTGGTAAAGATGTAAAACAACACATTTTTGTTGGGAATGTAAAGGTAAAACCACTTCAGGAAAAATCAGGCAGTTTCTTATAAAAATAAGTGTAAATATTCCATGACCTGGAAATTCCAATCCTAGCATTTACCCCCCAAAATTGAAGACATATATCTACAAAAAGACTTGTACAAGAATATTCATAACAGCCCTGACCAGCATGGCTCAGCTGGTTGAGTGTCATCCCGCAAAGTGTAAGGTCACCGGTTCAATTCCTGGTCCGGGCAAATGCCCTGGTGGGGTTGTGTGCAAGAGGCAACCAATCGATGTTTCTCTCCCTTTCTTTCTTACTCCCTGCCTTCTAAATAAATAAATAAACAAATAAAATATTTTTTATCTTTCTTTTTTTAAAAAAGGAATATTTACAACAGCCACAAACTAGAAATAGTGTAAATGTGCATCAATTGGACAAGGAATTTTTAAAAACTGTGTTCTATCCATACAATGGAATATTACTCAGTAATATTTTTAAAAATGAATGAGCTTCTGGTACATACAATAAAACACACAGATCTCAAAAACATTATGCTGAATGAAAGAAGTCTTACATAAAAGAGCACATTCTGTACAGTTCCATTTATAAAGTCCTATAACATGCAAAACTTCTTGGGAGAAAATCGGAACAGCCATCGTTTCTGAAGGGAGAGGGGACAGGGACTTCTGGAGAAGGGGCATGAGTGAACTTTCCAGGGTGATGGTAACTTTCTGTGGGGATGTAGGGGTTTAGGTTGCTCACATATGTATATGTATGTAGTAGATCTCATGAAGCATTTCAGATGTGTGCATTTCATTGCATGTAAAGTTTACCTGACATTTAAAAAATGAACAAATATAAACTTCAAACGAATATAAAACTCTACATGCCATGAACTCCGAACAATGTCTTATGAATTGTTTGGAAGGGAGTATATTGATATTTGCAACTTACTTGAAATGCATTTTTAAAAGATGGATTGGTGGATGGATAGAGAGAGATGATAAAGTAAGTGCAGTAAAATGTTAATTGTAAAATCAGTGCGAAATTCTCTCAGCTTTTCTGTCTGCTTGAGCATTTTCATGATGAACTGTTAGGGGAAATTACATGAGAGCATGAAAGATATGTAAGGTTCAGAGAAGCAGAGAAGATATTTCACTCTAGCTATAGAGAAGAGTGGAGAGATGTCAGAGACAATGTCAGTGAGGTGCTGTGTGAGTTGTGCTAAATGGATAGGATTTTACCAAGCAGTCAAAAAAGTTGGTAAATAAGTATGTTTGGTTGGCTGCAAGTGTTCTGCTCTTGCTGGAGTATGGGAAGGTAAGGAAGAGCGTGGCCAGAGGTGGGGATAAAGTGGTAAGCAGAGGCCAAATCATGGAAAGTTGTGTGTACTTTGCTAAGGTTTTATCCTGTTAGTTATTGGGAGTCATTTTAGGTTTTAATCATAGGTTCTGGTTTGATCCACCTTGCACTTTAGAAAGATCACCCCAGAAACAGTGTGAAAGAGAAATTTCCAACTGCAAGGCTGGATGCAGGAAAACCAGGATGAAGCCTACTTCAATAGCCCAGATAAGGGGAAAGGGTGGCCCAAGTTAAGACAATAGAAGCTCAGGTAGCAAGGAAGCACCAGATTTGAAAAATATTTGAGGTAAGAGTGACACGAGATGAAATTGACATAGTAGGTGATTGACAGAGTGACTGTGTGGAGTAAGAGAAAGACAAAGAATTGAGGATGATCTTAAAAGTTCTGAGTGAATAACAATAGAATTAAGGGGTGGGGTGGGAAGCAAATTTTAGGAGAGAATATGCATACAGTTAGGGAAATGTTTATTTTTTTAAGGCCTATGTGGAATGTCCAGATGGACCTGTTCAGGAGGTGATTGAACATAAAACCCGAGCCTTGGCAGGGAAGTCAGCATTGGGTTGATTGATTTTCTTACTTACTTTTTATCATCTACTCACTGTAACTCATTCCAAAGAGTATCTGAGCACACGTTTCATCTTTCAGAGGCCTCTGGTGTGAGAGAGCTGAACCATTAGATATTTATGATCCCTTCTAGCTCTTGAATGGGAATTTTCTTTGAGCTGTAGTTCATGGTTCATTATCTAGGCCCTTTTCCTCTCTCCAGTGACATCCACTTGGCCTCCAAGGTACTAATGAGCACTTAGTGCTTTCAGTTTGAGAAGGAGAGAAAAGAAGCCTTAAAAAATGTTTTTTCTTTCCTGGATATTATAATAAAATAGAAAAATAGAAAAAGTGGCATTATTAGAATTGATGATTGGAACCAGATGTTTTAGTTTATACAGACTCACCCTATCCTATAGGGCTTAGATAATGTAAGTCCAGCTCCACACCAAGAAAAACCACTTAAAACAGATTTAAAGATACTTAAGGATGTCCTAATTCTATGGTCTTCCCATGCATTTCTATAGAAATCATGATGTTCTCCAATTATAATAGCACTTTCACCCAACCGCAGAGTTTAATTTTCGTAAAAGAAAACAATCAGCCAACCATACAACCAAGCACAAAGCTCTTTCTTTAAATGTGATTAATAGCATGACTTATGACCAAAAAAGGCCTAAAAAGAGAAGGACTAAGCTACACAGAATGATAAAGATGCATAGAACAACATGTTGAACAAAACTGTTGGGAAATTCTCAGTACAGTTGACACACTGTTCCAGCCCCAACAAACCTCAGGGTGCACTATGACTGAGCTTCATTCTGATCTGGGTGCAGTTTTTCCTGCAATGTTCTTGCCCCTCTCCTCTGTCTGGAAAATTCTTATACCCAATATTCTCAAACTGAAGCGTGTATCAAACCTTATGAAAGGCTTATTAAAACACAAAGTGCGGGCCTCTACCCTCAGAGTTTGTGATTCATCAAGTCTGGAAGAAATCAAGAACTGGCATTTCTAATAAGTTCCTGGGTGATGCTGATGCTGCTGGTCCAGGAACCACACTTGAAGAACCACTGGCCCTATACCTACCTCTATTTCAAAAACCCAGCTGAAATCACACCTCCTGGGTAAAGATGAGATGGAGCGGGAGGGGTTTCACCTTCCTGTTCTCTTCCCAAGAGACTGTAGACAGGTCTGTATCACAGCCGTATTACAGCTCTGGTCTGGAATCTGCTCACCGTGTCCGTCTCTACCCCACCCGACCCTGCTCAAAGGCGCAGTCTCCTGGAAAGGAAGGCCCCAATCCTATTCATGCTTTCGTGCTTCACAATATCTAGCGCAGTGTCTGCCCGCACCAGATACTTAATAAATAGACCAAGAAAGCGAACGAATAAGTGAATAAAAGAATGTCTGTGAAAGCACTTGTAAAGTTAAAGTGAAAAGTCAAAGTGGAAGATGGGCTGCAAATGAATCTCCTCGAGATCTAGTTAAAATTCAGATTCTGTTTCAGGAAGTCTGCAGAGGGGCCTGAGAGTCTGAATTTTTACAAGTTCTGTACTGTCCATAGACCACAAGCTAAGTTGCCACAGTTTATAACAGGGGTTCCCAGCCTTGATTGTTCATTAGAATTGCCTGTGGATTTTTGACAGAATAGTGCTGAATCCAGTTCCCAGACCAATGAAGTCAGAATCTTGGGTGTGGGCCCCAGGCATCAGTGTCTTTTAAAAGCATGTCAGTAATTCTAATGCGCAAGAAGACTTGAGAACACTTGATATCTAAGTAATCACACATGATACAGTCAAATTACATTAAAATCCAAATGTGTGTGGTCCAAATTATTGGAGTTTAATATTATTTATAATTTATTGTATTAATGTTGCTACTACCAAATATATTATTTTATTCTCTTTAAATCACTTAACATAAACTCATATCCTTATCCAGCAGATATCGTTACCTAAACCCAGCTAGAAAAGAATTTTCTGACAGCTTTTAAATAAAGCTTTATTGCCCTGGCTGGTGTGGCTCAGTGGACTGATTGCTGGCCTGTGAACCAAAAGGTCGCCAGTTCAATTCCCAGCCAGGGCGCATGCCTGGGTTACAGGCCAGGTCCCCAGTTTGGGGCTTGCAAGAGGCAACCAATTGATGTACCTCTCACACATCGATGTTTCTCTCCCTCTCTTTCTCCCTCCCTTCCCCTCTCTCTAAAAATAAATAAATAAAATCTTTTTTAAAAAAGAATAAAGCTTTATTGAATGTTTACTTAATGTTTCTAAAACTACAATATTAAAAAAGATCAGTAACTATACAATTATAATTATGATATATATTTTTCTTATAAACAGGGCAATGCACCCCCAAATATAAGCTGTCAGCATTAATGGATACCAGATGTCACATTTCAGGGCATCTGGCCCTGAAATGTTGGCTTCCAGAGTAGACCATTGTTTTCACAGTCTGTCTTGAAGAGGCAGAGCAGAAGCTCTTTTAAAAATTCCATTTTAAGAAAAATTATCAAGGAAAAATTCATATTTACACAGATGATATATTAGAGAGTGTTCTTTCACAATACAAAAGAAAGATCTTAACATATTTTTTCCTGTGAAGCTACCAGAGTATCTTTAAAATGTGATAACATAGACCATTTAATTTCTACCGATTTTTCACAAAAACATCTGTGCCACAATATAGGAATGCCTTTATGGTTGACTTTAATCTTGTTGTTTCAAAGACCCGCCCAGATAAAACTAAACCTTCCAGAGCTGGGGCAATCTGTTTTTACGTTGCTCTAGAAATAGGCTGCATAATCCACCCCAGGTCCCTGCATCCTGCACTCCAAGCAGCAGGATCCAGAGTCACCCTCACCAGAACGTGTATGAAAATGCCAGACACAGGTCAAGATATTTGGCCAATGCTTTAAACTCTAGTGTTCTGCGGCTGATTATCAGAATGATAAAGGAAAGCTCAGATGTATATTGGAGCAAACCAAAACTAAGTACAGGGAATTAAATCTCTTGCAGATCTCTTTAAGAATAAAAGATTGAAATGAAAAGCTTTGAAAAACTAGTTGAAACTCTTCATTATGTACAACACTTATGGCATTCCTTTTCTGATCATCTTAAATACTCAGGCAATTTTAACCATCAAAGACGTATTTGAGAAGCGTGCCCTGCAAAGGACCCATAGACAAAGCCAAAGCAGGGGAAGGATTGAGGGTGGGAGGTAGGGATGAGTGGGGCAGGGGAAAGTGGTGGTGGGAAAATGAGGACAACTGTACTTGAACAACGAGAGAGAGAGAGAGAGAGAGAGAGAGAGAGAGAGAGAAGCATGACCTACACATAAGAAAAGGTAAGAATGGTGCCAAGTTCAATAAACTGTGCTGTTAAGAAATGACCACCAGGTAGAAAGGAGAGCCACAAATAAGTGTTCTACTGGACTGAAATTCTTATTCTTAAGGCTGAACTCAAAATGAAAAGAAGCTTTGAACATATTAAGAAAAACCATCATGAATCAAAGATCTGGCTTTTATTCCCCTCTAGTTAACTCAACACCTTAAAATCTGGCTTCCAGTTTTATTCCTTTGCTGAAACTTTTCTAAGATCATCATCAATGGCATCCCACAGAAAAGAGTGCCAGAAATATTAAGAATACCCTTTTTTGGTCCTGATTTTCAACAAAAGAAAGAATATGGATTTCATAACACCAAAGTGGTGGTAGGTAGGCCTATCATTAATTCTAGGAAAAATTCTAGAATGGGTTATTTAAAAGATATTAAAGAGGAAATTATGATCACTAGCAACTAACCTGAATTGAAGAACACTCATGACAATTTTTTTTCTAAGATTAGTGATGTGGTAGGAATCACAGAGCAACTATAAATATTATAAATCTGCACTTCAGCAACCATGGTATCCCTGTGGACAAGATGGATAAATGTCAACTCCTTAAAAGTATAGGTAGAGCCAAACCTGAAGAATGCTGAGTCATGAGTCAAAGTCACCCCAGAGAGATGTCCAAACGCATTCAGCAGAGCTTTACTCTTATCCCTACTAGCTCATGTTTTACAGGCTACTTGAATGAGGGTTTTTGTGGCCTGATGATCAAATTCTCAGGCAACTTGAAGATGGAAAAGAGAAATAATGGTGAATGACTGAATTCAATCACAAAAAGTTCACAACAGTGTGCACCATCAGGCCAAATCTAACGAGGTTGAATTTAACAGGATAAACATCAAGTCGTTTGGTCCAGCTCATCTAGTACGTCCTGGACAGGAACTGGAAAGCGTGAATCTCTCAGGGCCGACACTTGGGAGAAAATGCTGGGTGGGAGAAAACGCCAGGAGAGTGCTCAGCGTGGGGCCTGGCATGTAGTAAATGCCCCAAAGTGCTAACTTCTGTTGTCATCTTGATTATTCATTACCATTTCTTTTACCTCAGGAGGCACTTCCAGGAAAATAAATCTGCCTTTTAAACATGTTTCTAGCAACTGGAAAACAAAAGTGTGCCCTTTGTTCTTGCCATGTTTCTGCTCCGGTGAAGGTATAAATGAATGTCCCCTTACCTGTCTTCCTGTACTGGATGAGGAGAGAGGTGTCGGTCATGAACTTTGTATCTGTGTTAAGGTGTTAAATAACTGGCCTCCCTCAAGCTCTTTATTTGTACTTTCCGGAACTGCCTGCTATATAGTTATTCCTAAGAAAATCTGAAAAACATGTATGATTACAATAGCTACCATTTATTCAGTGTTTCTTGTATATCTAGCACTCAGCTAGGCCTTCGTAGATAAATTATCTCTAAACCTCACCAAAACCCAAAGGGCTAGTATTATTACTTCCATTTTATGTATGAGGAAACTGAAACTCAGCAGATCTTAGAGACTTATATGTTCAAAGAATTACAGGTCAAATGCTAGGCCATTTTATTTCTCCTCTGGAAGGCCAGATAATTACCTTCAAATATGTTAGCCACATTATAATAGGTAGCCCCTATTCTAAGCCCCAAACCATCAAGATCCACAGGAGTTCCTAGCCTTGGGAGAATGACTCTACAGATGCATTTCACACTTTGTCACCTCAATACAACATGGTCATAGCTTCGCCTGATCCCTGAGGATCGCTTGAACCCCAGCTGTAGTGAGACATCCAAGATTCTGAAAGAATTCTTCCTCCCAGCTCCAGTTCTCATCTTGCTGGACTCACAAAGGCCATTCCTTACTGAGACACACCTTTTCAGCAGGGTCACAACAGGACTTCAGAACTAAGGCCCTCCCCTCCTGTGTCTTCTCTCCTCCAAATATTAAATGCCCCCCATATGAGAGTATGAACTTCTGGCTAAAGGCTGCTTTTGAGGCCCCAAACCCACCTCAGTGCAGAAACAACTCCCCTGAGGAATTGATTTAATTGAGTTACACAGAGTGTCATGATAATAGGCAGTGAAAGAGCCATTTTCAGCTGAGATTCCATTTAGGAAGTAATTAAACACGATTGGGAAGACCTCTTCATCACTGAGTGTCACAAATTGTTTATCCGTAGAGATTAAATCCAAACATATGCACAGACATCTCTCGTGAGAGTCAAGAGTTAAAGCAGCCAGGATTCTGGGCTGATAAATTAAAACTAATAGTTTCCCAAGTCTCCAGCATTTTGGGTTCACCTTCTGTTTTAACATCCAAATACACTGGCTGAAATCCCCATTCTAAGTACTATAGGTAATTCAGAATCTCTGGTGGGATTCATTCGATCCAACAACTTTTTATTGTGTGACTACTATGTGTCAAGTTCTGTTCTAGGCACTAGAGGTAGAGCATACGATACACAGGTAAAAAGAAGTCCTGCCCTCAGGGAGCTTCCCTTCTCTGTGTGTGTTGGGAGTAGGGAAGTCGGGGAGGGGGTAGGCGGTTCTGGTGGGTCCATTCTAAGCTCACTTCCCTGCAGCTCCCTATATCCTGGTGGCTGCTGCCATCTCCCTCTGCCCTTACTTTCTTTTCTTCCTGTAGAGCACCACTAATACTAGCTGGTGTGTGTAACAAGCTTTTGTAGGAGTAAAGGGCAAGAGAAGGAGATCATGCATAATGAAGCGCAAGAAAGAACTTAAAATGGAATACTAAAAATCGCTGACCTAAAAAGCCACTACTCACTCTCCCTGGTGGGCAGTTTCTTGCTGGCGGTATTCTCCCTGGCACTCTGGCTTGTTGCCATCTTCTCCCATCTCTCCCAGGATCCTTTTCCCAGCCCCTGGTTCTCCCAGTGCCAGCCTCTGACCCTCAATTTCCTTTTACTTTTCTCATGCAAAGCATTTTACCCACAGCTTCTAGACTATACCCTGGGGTGAGGATGATGGAGAAAAAGGGGCTTCACCTTTCCCATCAAAAATGTCTGCCAAGATATTTTTTAAAACAAAGAGCCGTCTTTTCTGTTGCCAATCATGCCACTCCCCTGCAATTTGTTCCAGTTTCAGTAGAATTTTTTTCTCATTGGCTGTCAGCCAGCATTTGTGGGAAAACAATATGCAGAATGAATTGCTAAATACTACCCTTACAGTCAAATTTAAGCACTCTTATTTGCAAAGACTTGGTAAAACAAAGTTAAAGATCCCAAACAAGTAACCAATCAATCCCAGTATACTCAATATTGAACAAGAAGAAAGTGAAAAATAAAACGGGATTATTACTTCACATATTACATCAAAATGACTTTCAAATTTATCAAAAATTCAAGCATAAAAAAGGGATCATGAAAATAATAGAACATAACTGAGGCTTTTAAAAATAATATTCTTGGAGTAGAAAAAACTTTTTATGTATAATATTGAACCTAGAAAAATATGGGGAAAAAGGAATCTGAAGCAATAAAGGAATAAATAAAGCAATCTGACTATATGTAAACATTACACTCTCATAGATAGAAATCCACCACAAACCAAGTTTTAAAAGTGTGAGAAAATATTATAATGCGTACAACTAATTAAAAAATAATTTCCTAAATAGACAAAGAGTTCAATTCTCACCAAAATGAACAACATTTTTTTAATGAACAAAGATATGAACAGGCAGTACACACACATACACACACACACACACACAAAACTGGTCACTAAAGATATGAAAGTATGTTCCGCTTCACTTCCACTTAAGTAATTAAACTGGCCTAGATCCTGGATTCTTCTAGTTTCCTCAAATATTTGGCTGCAACTCTCTGAACTAACATCTCAAATTTTCTCCCATCCTTTGACTTGGAGTCACTGAGAATTACAACTGTCCCTTTTCCTGCAGCCCTGCAAACTGCAGCCAGATGACTAGTTATAAACTTCAGAGAAACTGGCACAAATGACCATGCTCTAAGCATGCTCAATTTCAGTGGCTGATGATGTGTGAGCTGCTAAAAAGTTTGCCTGAAGACCCAATGACATCGTCAGAGACGTTTCAAACTGCAAAAGATTCTTTGAGTCTGATGGCTAGAAATTTGACTAGCTATCCTCCAAGCTCAGAAACTAGTTTATTATAAATATCAATTTTTGTTTTTCTTTTGTTTCGACAGAAACACCTCTTATGAAATACCTGATTACTTGTTTGCACAATATAGACCTAACTTTGGGAGCCTACCTGCATCACCACCTCCTGAAATGACACACTGCATTTTAACTGAACAGACCTATCCTTAGAACTGAGTAATTGGTTCAATAAAATATGAAGCAATTAGTGTCTGAAATGTGAAATTTCTTATTCAAAGTTTTCAAAGGCAAGACTGAGGGGAAGCAGAGTTTGCCACCCCAAAATATGCCTTTTGGGGTATTGACTATTTTAAGCTAGTTACTTTTTAGAAACAAGACTCAGAACTTTTGTCCCTGTAGTAGCAAACCCAAATGCTGTTCCATCTTTGGTTGCCTATGAAGTATATTTTATAGTTGTAGATCTGTGTTCTGCTTTCTTTGGTGTCCCTTTTGGTCAAAATAGCACTTGTTTGTCATCTCCTGGGAAGATCAATAGGAAACCTGAACTGTTAGGCCCCAGGGGCTGATTGAGGTGCTCTCCTACATTGCACAAATCCTCACCCAGGCCCTGTGATTCTGCTGTCACGCAGTGCTGGGATGACCTTTTTGTTGTGCTCTGAAGGTGAGGTAAGCACTAAGACTAGCCCTTCTACCAACTCACTGATTTAACTTAGAAAGACGTAACATTTCCAAAGAGAAGATACAATTCTGTTATTAGCTAGGACATGGTTTATCCAGAAGTAAATCCCTTACTCTTGACAGACTATAAAACTATTTAAAATTTCCCAGACTACTAATAAATAATTAAGATCTCTGGATTTCACTGGATCCTGAAATTGCCATGCTGTGATATGAGGTTAACTAAGTCATAGGTAACCAAACCACTTTGCTGTAAACTTAAACATTAACAGGCATGGGCTTGCCTAAGTTTATATCTTTCTACCTTTTTCTTTTTTCAGTTGAGAAATCTAGATAAGTCCTTCTTGGAATTCCTACAGTCCCTTAACTCAGTGGCAAACTCTAATGGCCTTGTTTAAGGGCAGTAACTGCAGCAGCTTAATGCGTGGAGGCTTCTGAGGACCTGGGTGTAAGGTCTGCTTTAATCCTGGGCATCATGTTGTATAATCTTTGTTGCACACTAAAAATATACAGCGTTCTCAGCTAGCAGGGTTATTGCCTACAAAATCCCATTGTGTTCTCCCAATCACCATGCGGTCCTTTAGATCACGCTACTCTTCAGTTATCTGAACAAAAAGAAACTCATGGCTGATCAGCCTCTCTTTTTTTGAACTATTCATGCCCCATACAGGTTTACTAAAATCCATTTAGAAAATGCAGACTTAATTTGTTTATTGAAAGGGCAAACCTTAAAATTGGAACAGGAAAATACCAGACAAGATATACTCTAACAGATCTGCCATCATCTCCAAAATATGACCCTTTGCCAGAGGGAAAAATCTGCTCAAGTGGCAGAACTCGTTTGCATCCATCAGAGCTTGTCAGTTAGCTAGGAATAAGAGAGTTAATACGTACACATTTTGGATAAGTCCATGCTTTTGGAATGCTTTGGGTACAACACAGGTTTTTAACTGCAGTAGGAAATTGTAATAAAAGTGGTCAGCAGTTTGAAGAACTGTCGAGTGTCCTAATGCTTCTTGAGGAAGCAGCTGTTATAAAGGTAGGAGCTCAAGCAAGGGGTGAGAACATGGAATCTTGGGGGTTAGGGTTTCAACATATGAATTTTGAGGAGAAACATTCAGACTATAGCACAACCCGTAGTCAGTGCCATGTAGGAGCCAAATATCAAGGAAGACTATCAAACAAAGTGAAGAATTGGAACATAAAAATAAGGTCCCTGAGTTGTTAAATTAGCAAAACTAAATCTTCTGTTAATTAACTCACTTGAATTTCAGAGAATCAGTTGGTAAAAACTTACATTTGCATGATAATTTAAAAGAGTTTTGTTACTTATATATGATGTTAACTTAAAAATAAAAAAGCCCTTTCAAAGAAGCAAACAAGCATTTATTTGAGATCAATAAGAATAGCTATTTGGGAATCATTGATTTTGGCAGGAGCCCAAATAGTGCTTTGATTAGGAAACAAAGGCAGTGAGTATTTATGAGAAGGGGAAGGGGAACAATTACATCACGAGAAGGAAGGCATTTCCCTTTGTGCAGGTACCATGACATAGTGATATTAACTCTTGATAATGTTTTCAGTATGCTAGTCGTTAGTCATAATAAATGCTTTCTTGTTCCCATTGCACACAGTTTCTGGAGAAAATAAGGTTGCTTAGATCCAGTCCAAAAGTTACTTTGCCCTGTTTTTAATATTCCAGGCTTTGAGGCATAAGATGTGCAATGCTGTTCCTCAGGCATGGCAGCTCCGGCTCCATTTTAAAGTGCTCCATTTGTGTCATTGTTTGCAATAGCAACACTTAACAGAAGGTCAAGGCAGCCTTTCCCCTATATCTACCTTAAGAACATATTTTTAATTAGTAGATATTAGCATATAAACAAGAACTGAGTCAAAGCCCTTATAACACCCCTTTTCAGATACAGGGAAAAGTTGGTATGTAAAACATAATCTCTATAGCAACACTAATTGTATTAGTTTGCTAGGATGACCCTAACAAAGTACCATCAACTGGGTAGCTGAAACCACAGACATTTACTTTCTCAAGTTTCTGGAGTGTAGAAGCCTGTGATTAAGGTGTCTTCAGGGTTAGTTTCTTCAGAGGCCTCTCTCCTTGGCTTGCAGACGGCTATTTTCTCCCTGTGTCTTCACACGGCCTTCCCTCTGCACATGCCTGTGTCCAAATTTCCTCTTCTTCTGAGGATCTCAGTCATGTTGATTAGGGCCCACTCTCATTTTACCTACAGGCCCTCTTTAAAGACCCTATCTCCAAATATAGCCCCACCCTAAGGTTCTAAAGGCTACGACTTCAACATATGAATTTTTGAGGAACACAGCTCAGCTCATAACACTGATAAAATTAAAATAGAAATATGTTTGTATTGAAAAGGGATAAAATTAAGCTAGATCCCTCTTTAGATGAGCCTAATAGGACAAGGAAAATAAGGCACAACACAGGTCCTTTTGAAATCTATTGTAAGTTGTTAACTTTAAAGTACATAGTTAAAACAAAGTTTAAATTTCTTCAATATTTTTTGCCTATAATGGTACATTGTACCTAGACAATGCTACTGTTGAAGAGCATTATTTGAGCACCTTCTGAAACTTTGAAGAAAGGAAGATTACTTGAGGAAGAGAATGCTTTTTAAAAGTGCCGCCTACTTTTTTCTCTTAAAAATATAGAAAATGGTTAATTTCTAAATATTGATATCTGTCCTGGGTTTATATAGTTTGCCTAAGAAATCAGGCATTTTTAAATCATTTTTTTGATTCAAGATGCATGTTATCTTTTAAAAACTCATTATCAGTAAGTAACATATCTTTGGTCCTCTAAGCATTAGCGATCTGTAATCTCTAGAGCAGCTGTGTATACCTCCCTATAATAAAAGGAAATAACATAACTACTATATAACTGTAGTGAGTCTCTATTTGATTGTCTGCCCTGCCCAGCTTCCTTTCAGGGAGTTGTCTTTTCCCCCACTTCACATCATGATACAGGAAACAATTGCCAATGTTGCCCCATCACCTGAAAAGTGGACACCTGAGCAAACGAAACCAGTGAGGCTCTGGTATCTGGGTCAAAAGTCTATTTATAAATCAGAAAATAAAAACATAATCCCCAGACTGGGAGAAAAGAATATTTGCAAATCATATATCTCATAGTGGGCTTATATCTAAAATATATAAAGAACTCTGACACTCAACTAATATTCCAATTTTTAAAATGGGAAAGAGAATTGAATACATATTTTTCCAAAGAAGATATACAAATGGCCAAATAAGCATGTGAAAAGATATTAAAAAGCAGTAGTCATCGGAGAAATGCAAGTCAAAACCCAAAGATAGTGGGTGATTTCACACCCACTAGGGTGGCTATAATAAGAAAAAAAGAACAAGTGTTGGCAAACATGTGGAGAAATTGGAACCCTCATACATTGCTGGTAGGATTGAAAATGGGGCAGCCACTTTAGAATAAGATGGATGAACCATAAAAACATTATGCTAAGTGAAAGAACTAAGATACAAAAGGCCGCATATTGTATACTATTTACACGAAATGTTCCAAATAGGCACTTCCATAGAGACAGAAAATAGATTAGTGGATACAAGGAGCTAGGGGCAGAAGGAAATGGGAATGACTGCTGATGGGTGATTGAAACATAATTTTGTGACTATACAATAAAGTCTTACTTTTCATGGTAATTATGTTCTATGAAGTTGTCACAAACACTGAATTAGTAAATACAGAGGCACTGCTGAGCATCGGAAAATACAGGATTAGGTTCCTGCTAGCTTCTGGTCGTAACATTTCATCAACTAATCATATATAACCTTGTTTTATGTGTGTTTCTATTTAAAGACAGCTTATTTAATATACATATTTCTTACAATCAATTATACACAGTATTTCTTTGTACTGAAACACTGGCCAAAAAGAGTTGAACATTTCCCTCACCCTGGGTAATGTGACTAAATTTCGTTGGCTTTCAGCCTCACAACAGTGCTATCCATTATACTTTCTGCCTTTCAGAACCGGCTACCATCTCATGAATCCACAAAGTTAGCCACTTTCCCATCTTCTCCATAGCTTCCTCACATGACATGGATGTTACTTTAGCACTTTCCAGAGCAGCCTCATGGAAAGATGGGCAAACTTTCTCTTCCTTTTCCTGGATGGACTGCATTGTTGATTCATTACCATTGAACGCATAGCCAATAGCACTATAACTCATGCCTGAAAAGAGCTTATCTAATACATGTATTTTTCCATCAGGCACATCACAGCCTTCTTTGCTTAAGAACAAAACACAACACCATAGTGCTTCACTGGGAGGCCTTTTAAAACAGCAACATCACCAATAAAAAGCACAAAAACACAGAAAATATATACCAAATAGATCACAAAAAGGGCACTTGTCTTTAGATGAAAATGTTTCAACATTAGCTAGAAATGTGCATGTCCCACAATTCAAACTTTTTACCACTCTGTATGTCTATGAATAATTAACTGTACAAAAAAAATCACTGAGTCACACACTTTCAAAGTGAAGTTTATAGTATGTAAAGTTTTAAATTATATCTCAGTAAAGCTATTATATTTCTAAAATTTAAAAAAAGAGAAATATCCAGTGTTTCAGTGGGTAGCTCTATATGTAACATGAAACTCATGACTGTTTGTGGATGTTTTTTTCTCTCATGTATCCTATGAAACAAAAACACCACCCTGTTCCATGAGAAAAGACTGAGACTGGCCAAGCAGAGAGAGGACCTCCCAGGCTCCTTACCATCCTCCAGACCTCGGTTTCCACCCTCTTGAGGCCTGCCTGCCCAATTCCTCTCTTTTAGTCCCACTGTGATCAATACCTCCTTTTTGCTTAAGCTGGCTCAAGTGGGTTTCTATTTCTTGCAACCAAAATAATTCTAATTAATACGTTCAAGAGAAAACCACAGGCCCTACATGATGTCCCTTATGTTAAATCTACCAATCTTAGACTTAATACTTGACCTAATTGCTGTTTTAACCTGTCCGAGAAATGTAATCTTAATCACCAGTAATTTACTCTGTCATGTAAGGCCTCCCCATCCCTCCCAACCACAGACATAAGACGAAATCTGCATGATAAACACCCCCCTCCAACCTGGCCATTCCCTTCCCCCTAAAAGATGCCCTAATCTAAAAGTAATCCTTTCTTTTCTTTTGTTAAGAACTCCCTTATCCCGCCCTTTTTCCTATAAAACCTTCCATTTTGTACAACTCCTTGGAGGCCCCTTCTAGGTGCTGGATGGGATACCATCTGATTCATGAGTAGCTTAATTAAGCCAAATAGATCTTCAAATTTACTTGGCTGAATTTGGTTCTTTAGCAATGTAATAGATTTTTAGAGAACTTTCTGGAATCTTTTGGTAATATGATGAATGTGTATAATTAGTGTTGCCAGTGATGTTGGACCTTGATTCTTGAGTTTGGCAAAGAAAGAATTCAGAGCTAAGGATTCTAGTGCAAAAGCAAGTTTATTTAGCAAGAAAAGTGAAAGTACACTGAAAAGGAGAATCAAGCAAGCTGCTCAGATTGCTGCCTTGGCCTTTTAGAAAGAACATGAGACAGATAGGCTATGTGGACTCAGGAAATAAGTTGCAAGGCAAAAGAAGGTCCTTTGGAGACAGTTGCAAAGGGTTAGCCCAAGATGACTTACCACTGCCCTCTTCTCCCCTGGTTGCAAGTCTCATGGGAACCCTAGGAGCTTAGGAAAAATAAAGCAGAGATACACACCTGAAGAAAGAAGGAGTGAGCGCACAAGAGAGAAAAAGAGTACATGCATGTGCAGTGGGTCCTTTTTCTTAGGGTTTTTACCTGTTTTCTTCAGAAATTTTAGGCAGGAATTTTAGGAGAGGTCTCAAGGAAGGATCTCAGCAGAATATTCATCAGCTTTCCAGGTGTGTCCTTTAATACACTGATCCATCAAAATGAGTATATAGGATCAGGGTCATGGTCTCTGGTGATTGGTTGGCACTAGGGTAGGGGGTCATTGGTCATTACATCTGGTCCTAATGCCAGCCATGGCGTTGCTTTGTCTGGTTTTGCAGCTTTTTTGACCTTGGGAGTGGTCTTGCAGAGGAAAGGGAAGCAGCTGAGTCAGGGTGCTGGAAGAGACCAGTTTGAATCAGCTGTCTGTTTCCCCATTCCACTTGCCAAGGAATTTTCCTAGTTTCTTACTATCTTGCCTCAATTAGGTATTCAACTAGAACTTGAATATAAAGATGACTGTGAACCATCAGACTGAATTCCTTGAGGGCAGGATATCATCTTGGTTTTTGGTGTATCCAAAATTTAGGCCTGCCATCCACTCCATGTAAGGAAAATGTTGAAATGTAAGTGCTGAGTGATGTAAGGTATGTCTTACTGTAGAAACTATTAGAATCCCTAGAATGAGCACTCCTCTGTGAATGGTAGCAGCTTGGTTTGTGGTCCAAGCTCTATCACTAACTGGCTATGAGACCTCTGTAAAATAAGGAGATCAGAAAAATAATCATTTCCTGGGGACTTTTGAAACTCTGATATTTTTGTTATGTAAATTAAACATATTCTTAAAAGAGGTCATACACTATTGATTATCTTACTATACTCCTCCTTCACGGTCATCACAAAAGATAAATGTCAGCTCAGGCTGACTCAGCCCAGTGCATGCAGGTCAAGTCACAGTGTCTAACTAAGCACTATTCCAGCTCTCAGCTGAACTGGCAAATCCCTATTAAGATTAGAATTGATAGCCTAAGTGTTATTTTCGAGAAGAGATTTTCAGGGTATTTTTATTTTAATAAGACAAAAAAGGAAAATGAGCTACATACCCCTCACCACAAACATTCGTTTTCTCCACTTTCTAGAGCCCAAGGGCCAAGTCATCTGAGCCATCAGTAAGTAGCAACTGGGAGGGTTGGCCTGCAGCAAATTGTAGCCTGAAGCAGAATCACCCAGTGGGGGCTCATTTGAAAATAGTCTGCTAGTTCCTGATCTTAGTGGGAAACCTTTCAGTTTTTGCCCGTTGAGTATGATGTTGTCTGTGGGTCTCTCATATATGGCCTTTATTATGTTGAGGAATGCTCCCTCTACTCCTAGTTTGCTGAGTGTTTTTATTTGATAAGGTGCTGTACCTTATCAAATTATTTTTCCACATCTATTGATATGATTGTGTGATTTTTATCTTTCCTGTTGTTTATGTGATGTATTACATTTATTGATTTGTGAATATTGTACCACCCTTCCATCCCTGAGATAAATCCCACTTGATCATGGCATATGATCTTTTTAATGTACTGCTGGATCTGGTTTTCCAACATTTTGTTGAGGATTTTAGTGTCTATGTTCATCAGCAATATTGGCCTATAGTTTTCTTTCTTTGTTGTGTCTTTATCTGATTTTGGGTTACGATGATGCTGGCCTCATAAAAGTAGTTTGGAAGTCTTCCCTCTTCTTGGATTCTTTGGAGTAGTCTGAGAAGGATATGGATCAGCTCTTCCTTAAATGTTTTGTAAAATTCTCCTGTGAAACCATCTGGTCCAGGCCTTTTGTGTGCTGGGAGTTTTCTGATTACTGCTTTGATTTTACTAGCCGTTATTGGCCTTTTCAGGCTTTCTGCTTCTTCTTGATTCAGTTTTAGAAGATTTATTTTTCTAGAAATTTGTCCATTTCACCTAGGTTTTCAGATTTTTTTGGCATACAGTTCTTCGTAGTAAATTCTTACAATCCTTTATATTTCCATCTTGTCAGTTGTAATCTCTCCTCTTTCGTTTCTGATTTTATTTGTATCTTCTCTCTATGGAATTTCTTCAAAAAACTAAAAATGGAACTGCCTTTTGACCCAGCAATTCCACTGCTGGGATTATACCATAAGAATCCTGAAACACAATTCAAAAGAATCTATGCACCCCAATGTTCATAGCAGCACAATTTACAATAGCCAAGTGGTGGAAACGGCCTAAGAGCCCATCAGCAAATGAGCGCATCAGAAAAATTGTGGTACATTTACACAATGGAATTCTATGCAGCAGAGAGGAAGGAGGAGCTCCTACCCTTCACAACAGCATGGATAGAACAGCATGGTATTATGCTCAGTGAAATAAGCCAGCTGGTGAAAGACAAATACCATGTGATCTCAACTACAAGGGTAACCTAATCAGCAAAACAAACAAACAAGCAAAATATAACCAGAGACATGGAAATAGAGAACAAACTGACAATAAGCAAAGGGGAGAGGGGAGGAGGATAATAGGGCAAAGAAGGGGAAGAGTTGTCAAGGAACATGTATAAAGGACCCATGGACAAAGACAATGGGGTGGAGGGGAGGACTGAATGTGGGACGTGGGGGTGAGTAGGGCAGGGGAGAGTAATGGGGAGAAAATGGGGACAACTGTAACTGAGCAATTAAAAATAAATAAATAAATAAATAAATAAATAAATAAAAATTTAAATAGACTGCTAGGCTCCACCTCAGAGTTCCTGACTCAGTAGGTCCCAGAGAGTCTGGCATTTCACATTTCTAGCCAGTTCCCAAGCAACAGGAACCATTTGTTGTTGGTTCAGAACCACACTTTGAGAACCACAGAGGTACAGAAGCTCAAGCTGTTAATAATTGGAACCAGGTTATATTGTCTCTGAGAGGTTGTCACACTGGAATGTTATTGTATCAGAGGTTGCAGGTGAAGAGAGCCTCCATAAATGTTTTCATTGTGGCCTTCACCTTTCCTATTTTTAGCGTTCCTAGAGAGGTTGGGAACTTCTCCCAGGAGCTTTCTAAATCATTAGGTGTATCTCTTTTCAAAGTCCTATGACATGTCACACCAATTGAAAGAAACCTGTTCCCTCTTGAAGCATCTAATTGCTATGTAATGTGAGAATAGTTCTTTAATGAAACTGAGTACACTGAAGCCTTGCATTAATATTTAAGCCACATCCTTTATCAAGTAGTGACGCCCCTCCCCTTAGGTTAATCAGTCTTCTGCCTCTCCTTTATGACTGCCTACTATGCGCAAGGTACCAGATTATTAGGGGTTATGGGAAAAGCAGACGGGCCACAACACATTTACATTGCACTGCAGGATTAAGGGTACAAAGTCGAAAGTACCAAGATGACATGTGGCATTAGAAGGACATGAGCAAAACTGTATCCAAGTCTAGAAGGGGTCAAATTTTGAGGAGGCAATCATGGATACCTTCATAGCAGGAGTTTTTTTTTTTCTTAAGGTTTTGAGCTTCTGGAAATTTGGCCTGTTCTCACTTGGTATTTAATGCTTCTTGTGGTCTAGTAATAATTAATGTAATATTAGTAGTATAACATTTTATCTCTAGGAAATAAAAGAAGAACTAGCTGCATAGGACAGGAAAAAGTAAGAGACTTATTACCAAATGAAAATTTGGAAGTGTTAGTAAGGTAACTGGTTGTCCACAGTAATCCAACAGAACTCCCTTCTCTCACTTTTTCTCTTCTCCTTTCATCACACACACACACACACACACACACTCATGTACTAACACTGCCTCTTTTTCAACTTATTCATGGGTTAAGTTAGCTGGGCAATTTGCAGCTTTAGAAAGAGCAGGGAAGAGGAACATAAAAACAGATTGCTCACCTCGTAATTGTTTTTCCATTTTAGAGAGAGGGAGAGAGACAGATAGGTCAATTTGTTGTTCCACTTATTTATGCATTCATTGATTGATTCTTGTATGTGCCCTGACCAGGTTGAACCCACAACTTTGGCATTTTGGGATGATGTTCTAACCAACTGAGCTACCAAGCCAGCGCATTCACCTTATAATTTAAAGCTTTGGAGCTGTTGAAGCAAACATACTTGCAATTCCACTGGGACTTGCATATAATTATACAGCACATGCACACTAATCTCTTGAGTATTGCAAAGCAGTTATAAGTGAGAATGTATGAATTCCAAACTGTGACACAACTTTCCATTTAGTATGTATTTAGTTTGATTAAATACAGTTTTCTGATCATACTTAAAATTGAGATGGCAGGAAAAGTGCCTTAAAATTTTAGCAGCAGTTCAGGGGAGAAGGTAACTATACTCAGACTATCATATTCTAAATGAAAGTTTCAATGCAATCTCAATACACAATTCTATTTTTTATCCTCACCTGAGGACATGCTCATTGATTTTAGAGAGAGAGAAAGGAGAGAGAGAGATAGAAACATCACTGTGAGAGAGATACATCAATCAGTCGCCTTTCCTATGCACCCCTAGCAGGGACAGAACGCACCACCCAGGCATGTGTCCTGAATGGAATCAAACCTGCAACCTTTCCATTTGTGGATGATGCCCAACTGAGCCACACACTACTTTAAGTATATTTTATTTCAAAAGTCAGAGTAGAACAAAAAAGACTATATTATGATAAATATAGTTCTGTTTTTTAAACCAAGTGAATGATTTTTCAGTTTCCTTTTGATTCCAAATCTTAGGAGACCACACCAATGTAACCCTACCTTTTATTTAAATGATTGTCTGAGTCATTATCATACTTGCTAATTGCTGCTGGTGATCAGGCATACTGATCCATGCAAAGTTAAGCTTCCTTCTTATACGACATCCAAGAAAAATATTTTTTTAAGTTAGCTAGAGAGCAAAGAATGTGTCAAAGGGGTTGAGGACATGGTAATATTAGCAAAAACATGGATATTATGTGATATAATAGAAAGAACAATAATAAGTTTTGCCGCTAGCTGTGAGACTTTGAATAGTTCGCTTCAGATCTCTGGGTCTTAGTTTCTTCATCTATGAAATAGAGTGACTGGGCTGGATCAGTGGCTCTGAACTAGAATAGGCATCAGTGCCTTTGGTGAATTTAAAACCCTTCGCGCCCAGGCCCTATCCTCCAGACCACCCCAGCTGAGGCCCAGCAGGTACATTTCTGGAAAAGCTCTCTAGGTCATTTTGACTGATCTTCTGGATCCTCCCTCCCTACCCCCAACTCTAAAATTCTCTAAAGCTATAAAATATATCTTTATTTTTATTCATTTTTTTCCTCAAAGTGGAGCCAAGTAAGAGAACCACTTAAAACAGTTCAGTGACAACTTGGATATTCACTAAACAAAGATGCCTTCCTATCTTATTTTAGTTGAAATCTTACAATTTCAAGCTCCCACAGGTCACCATAAATGTACGCTACCCTCAGAGATCTATAATTAAAACAAGATTCTATAATTGTTTCAAACTTTCAAAACTTTACTGGCCTCAACGCTTGGTACGTTTTAACACAGAAATGTCCTTTTTTTAAAACTTTGTTCAAAAAAAGAAGTATCCTTTCTAGCTTGGCAAGAGTCATTTAATCATAATCAAAATAGCATTTGTTAAATGACTCTTTTGTGCCTGACACAATGCTAGAAGATACATAAAACAGTGGGAAAAATTTGCTGCTGCTCTCTGAAAATACGTTCCAAAATCAGTAGCATAAACAGCATAACTTGAAGGTTTCATGATTCAAGATACAGAATTTTCTCTTGACCCATCATGGATTCTCTATTGTCCAAAGCACCTGAATATCATTATCTATTTTTATCCACTGGCCAGTCTTTTGAAATATACTCAGAAGTCATTTTTATTCTGATTCAATAAGTAAACTAAAAATCAGATTGGATCCCTTGTCTTCTGTGAGCAACTGGAATTTAGAAAATGTGGATGAGTTTGTGGCTGCAATGCCTAGCACACCGCCTGCCATAAAGTAGGTGCTCAATAAATGTTTGGATAAATGAATAAATGGATGTGTTGCCTCCTTCCCCTGGCCAAGTCTCCCAGGCAAGGGCAGAGAGAGCTATCCAAGCCCTAGGAGTCTGTCTCAACTGCTCACTGGCCGCTCACACAGGGTACCAGGAGAATGAGCATCTACTTTTCCTAGTTTGGGGTTCCTGATTTCTATGGTTTCCTTCCAAGTGGTGACTCAGTGAAAAGACCAGGTGAGACACTGTAGATATGCAACCACATGATTCATTATTTTCATCAACTTTGACTTCAGGGATTCTTTTCATTGCCTCCTGGGCCTGCCCCAGACTCACTTGCCTTTTGCAGTAGCTGCAGAAGCTACAATTTCTGAATGGTTCACAACTGCTAAACCTGTATGCACTTACTCATCTTTGTATGCAGGGCATCTAACACAATACCTGGGTTTAGAAATCTATGGGGATTTAATAAATGTTTGTTAAAGTGAATTGCAGAGACTGCTGTGTCTAAAAAATATGGATGCTTAAGTCTCATGCTTAGAGATTCTGACTTAATTGGTCTTGAATGAAGCCTTACACTAGAATGTTTTAAAGTTTTTCAGGTGATTCCAAGGAGCACACAAGGCTCAGAACTATTGGACAGGCCTTATACACACTCTCTTTTATTAAGAGGGAGATGAGTGGCTGATCAAAAGCACAAGGTGTTAAAGAGAGATTAGCACCTAATAGAAAGTTTCCCTTTTATGTGGTCAGAATTCAGTGATTAGAAATAGGGGATGCTACAGAGAAATGGGGACAATTGTCACTCCTTTCATTTGTACTTTTCAGTAGCATCGCATTGCTCCTGAGAGAAGATCCAAAATCCTTGGCATGGCCTGCAAAGCTTACACAAGACCCCAACTTGGCTTTCTAACCTCATCGGTACTACTTCCCTCACCTTCTTTGCAAAAACCTTTTTTTAGTTCTGTAGACCACCATACCCCTTCTTACTTCAGACCCTCCCAGCTGTTGTACCCTCTTCCCTGAATAATACCCATTTCTCATCCTTACTCCCATCCCACCCATGCACCCATCCCTTTGCTTTGCTCACTTCTACACACTGTTGAGGTTCACAGTTAAATGTTGCTTTGTCAGAAAAGAATGTTTTCCTTCACCCCTCAATCAGAGGTTATTGTTCTGAGCACCTGCCAAGGCACTCATCACAACTGTCAGCAATTATACCTTTGATTGATTGTTTATTGTCTATCTTTGTACAGGGCTGGGATGGGATATATCCTGTTCACCCCTCCATGGGACTGTGCTGCTGAATCATTCTGTAACTTTGGGCATATCATTTAACCTCTCCAAGTTTCAGGTTTCTAATTAGTAAAATGGCAGCATCAATAATGCCCATCTTATAGGACAGAAGAATTAAATGAGATCACTCATGCCAAAGGCTTGTGGCCCAGTGATTTTCTTATAGTAAGTGCAGAGAAAAACGTAATGTTAAGGATGATTACTCTGTAAAAGTTTTAAGCTTAGATGTAGTTCCACCTTGCAATTGTATGATGCCATATAGTTTTCAATTTTACAGACTTATTATTACAGCTCCTTTATTCCCTTCCAAAATCTGCAACAAAGTAAGAAATAAAACACAGGAGATAGAAAAGCTGTTAATTTTATAACAGAAAAAGCCAATTTGATAATGTGACTTTAGATATGAAGCCAAAGGGGCTTATAACAGCACCCTCCCGAACTGAATTCACCCCAGCTCCAAAACAGCAGGCCTCTTCTTAGGGGTAAAGCTGACTCAGTAGGCAAATCACAGGGAAGAGCAGAGGAAGTGGGCATTTTGGAGACAGATTGGATCTGAAAGATAAACCCAAACATCAGAGCGCAAAGCTGATTCATCAATCAGGTAAGTTATTTTACTTCGCTGGAGGAGGAGAGAGTTGCGTGGTGAGGGGGAGGGCAGCAAAAGATGAAAGGGATCCTGACAAGCCTACCCTTTCTATAAACGAAATGGATGCGCATGCCCATATAGAAACAATGAACAATGGGAAATAAGTACTCTTTCCCACAATATAGTTTCAATGCCAGGAGAATGATGCTTTTCACAAGGTAATTACAAAATTTACTTTGAAAAATATCAATTCATAGTGTGCTATAGGTAAAGTATGTCTTATAACAGCATGCAAGTAGAAGAAAGTGTGGTGAATGGCTTCTTTGGTTGTCTTTTGAACCAATTGTTGTCTTTGTGTGTATGTGTATAAAAACGTTTAAAGACAACATCAAAGTCTGAATTTGAGGTCCCTCATGAAGCTAAGGCCCAAGCCAACTCCAGATTCTCTCACCAGCCACCTCTGGTCCCTTCTAGTGATACCCTGATGTTCAAACTAGTGCAGGCCTGTGACCAGGTTTTCACCTGTTGCTGTCAAAATTTAAAAAATAAGTTGTGTAACCATTTTTATAAGTGAAGTTAAATATATGTAAGGCCTTAGTAACACTAAGCACATAGTTTTGAAAACCATGGACTCTGGAAAATGAATCCAAACACTACCATTACTAACTGTGTTACATTAGACACATTACCTCTTTGTACACTAACATCATCATCTGATAAATGGAAATAATAACAGTATCCATCTTACAAGATCATATGAGTAAAACCGTATATTCAAATGGCTTAGAATAACACCTCATACATGTGTTTGATAAATGTTAGCCACTTTTATTCAATTTGAAAGACCATTCTTTATTCTGAAATTATACTCACCCTTTAATTTTGGTATTCAAATGTCTTTCTTCATGGAATTATTGCAATCATGTATAGTAAATCTTTAATTTCCTTATTTGACAAAATTTGCAAAACAGTTGGCAATCTTGTATTACTCCCTCCAATTTTTGTTTTTAAATTTAATTCATAAAAAAACATGTATCTAGAAACCACTGAACTATAGTATGCTACCTCCCCCTTTCTTTTTTTAAAACCTTAACAGTAAGGAGATAGCAATATACATTTTATAATTAAATAGCTTTTAGAATAATACCAACTCCCCTGCCCCTTTATTTACCTTTCTTGCAAATTAACATTCTCTCAAGGTCCTGTTATGGTATTTCACAGGGGTCCGGAGGGCACTGTGAAATGACCTGTGTGTTAAACAGTCTTTCCTCATGGGCAACTATTCTGCCTATCTGCCTTTCGTTGGCACTGTGCAGTGACAAAATTATGATAAATACTATTCAATAATGATAATGTCTGTGGTGGTGGTGATTCTAATATTCTCTGTGGCTTGTGTTGAGGCAGTAGAGGCACTGAATGAACAAACCATTCCACATGACTGACTGAAGGAAGGACAGTGGAAGAGACCAAGTGAAATCTGACCTCACGACCTTATGAAATCACTGCCACTCTGATGGTCACTGGTGGGAGGTAAACTCACATTTTGAAATAAGTTGGTAATGAAATAAGGAAATGAACACTCTTGTAGTAAGGAAGTGAGAGTCCATGCAATAACACTGAGAAGTTCTATGAATTTTATTGAGATGAATTTTAAAAGGCCCAGGATTCCTATTTGTTCATACTACAGCACTGCAGATTAAAACTGTAATTGATTCTGGCTATAGTCACATAGAAAGAGCAGTATTTATCATACAAACATAGCCTTTGCTTCATATTGATGTGTGGAAGTACCTTTTTTTTTTTTAATTATTGTTCTTGTACAGTTATCTGTCTTTTTACTCCCATCCCAGCCCACTGCCCCAACCCTCCCCACCTCCCTCCCATACCCACCCCCCCTAGTTTTTGTCCATGTGTCTTTCATACTTGTTGCTCCAAACCCTTCCCATTTTCCCCTGAATTTCCTCCCCTCTCTCCTCTGGTCACTGTCAGCCTGTTCTCAATTTCAGTATCTTTGGTTATATGATGCTTGTTTGTTTGTTTTGTTGATTAGGTTCCTGTTAAAGATGAGATCATATGGTATTTGTCTTTCACTTCCTGGCTTATTTCACTTAGCATAATGCTCTCCAGTTCCATCCATGCTGTCGTGAAGGGCAGGAGCTCCTTCTTTCTTTCTGCTGCATAGAATTCCATTGTGTAAATGTACCATAGTTTCTTGATCCATTCATTTACTGATGGGCACCTAGGTTGCTTCCAACACTTGGCTATTGTAAATTGTGCTGCTATGAACATTGGGGTGCATAGGTTCTTTTGGATTGGTGTTTCAGGGTTCTTAGGATATAATCCTAGCAGTG
>PVKU01001225.1:244887-292569 GCA_004027475.1 Anoura caudifer | reverse complement strand
ATCCATTTTTAGTTTTCTGAGAAAATTCCATACTGCTTTCCATAGTGGTTGTACCAGTCCGCAATCCAACCAACAGTGCACTAGGGTCCCCTTTTCTCCACAACCTCTCCAACACTTTTGTTTGTTGCTTTGTTTATGATGTCCATTCTGACTGGTGTGAAGTGGTATCTCATTGTGGTTTTAATTTGCATTTCTCTGACAGCGATATTGAGCATCTTTTCATGTGTCTCTGGATCCTCTGTATGTCCTCCTTGGAGAAGTTTCTGTTCAAGTCCTTTGCCCATTTTTTAATTGGGTTGCTTGTCTTCTTAGAGTGGAGTCGTGTAAGTTCTTTATATATTTTGGAGATTAAACCCTTGTCTGAGGTATCATTGGCAAATATTTTTTTCCCATACAATTGGTTCTCTTTTTATTTTAATACTGTTTTCTTTAGCCATACAGAAGCTTTTTATTTTTATGAGATCTCACTTGTTTATTCTTTCCTTTATGTCCCTTGGTTTAGGGGACATATCAGGAAAAATGTTGCTGCATGAAACATCTGAGATTTTCCTGCCTATGTTCTCCTCTAGGACTTTAATGGTGTCATAGCTTATACTTAAATCTTTTATCCACCTAGAATTTATTTTTGTGTATGGTATAAGTTGTTGCCTTAGTTTCATTTTTCTGCATGTAGCTGTCCAGTTCTCCCAACACCACTTGTTGAAGAGGCTATTTTTACTCCATTTTATGTTGCTGCCCCCTTTGTCGAATATTAATTGACCGTAGAGACTTGGGTTTATTTCTGGGCTCTCTGTTCTGTTCCACTGGTCCATGTGCCTGTTTTTATGCCAGTACCAGGCTGTTTTGATTACAGTGGCCTTGTAATACAGTTTGATGACAGGTATTGTGATCCCTCCTACTTTGCTCTTCTTTCTGAAAATTGCTGTAGCTATTCAAGGTCGTTTATGGTTCCATATAAATTTTTGAAGTGTTTGTTCTATGTCTATGAAATGCCATTAGTACTTTAATAGGTATTGCATTGAATCTGTAAATTGCTTTGGGTAGTATGGACATTTTGATGATGTTAATTCTTCCAATCCATGAACACGGTATATGTTTCCATTTGTTTGTGTCTTCCTTGATTTCTTTCTTCAGTGTTGTGTAGTTTTCTGTATACAGGTCTTCTACCTCCTTGGTTAGATTTATTCCTAGGTATTGTATTTTTCTTTTTGCTATATCAAATGGGATTTTTTTTCTTGATTTCTACTTCTGCTGTTTCATTGTTGATATACAAAAATGCCTTTGATTTCTGGATATTGACTTTGTATCTGGCTGTTTGGCCAAATTAATTTATTAGGTCAGGCAGCTTTTTGGCCAAGTCTATAGGATTTTCTATGTACACTATCATGTCACATCTTCAAACAATGATAGTTTTGTTTCCTCCTTTCCAATTTGGATGCCTCTTATTTCCTTTTCTTATCTAATCACCGTGGCTAAGACTTCCAATATTATTGAATAGAAGTGGTGAAAGTGGACAACCTTGTCTTGTTCCTGATCTTAGTGGAAAAGATTTTAGTTTTTGCCCATTGAGTATGATGTTGGCTATAGGTCTCTCATATATGGCCTTTATTATGTTGAGGAACACTCCCTCTGTTCCCACTTTGCTGAGTGTTTTTATCATGAATTGATGCTGTACCTTGTCAAATGCTTTTTCTGCATCTATTGATATGATCATGTGAGTTTTGTCTTTGCTTTTGTTTATGTAATGTATTACATTTACTGATTTGTGAATGTTGAACCATCCTTGCATCCCTGGTATGAATCCCATTTGGTCATGGTGTATGCAGTTTGCCAATATTTTGTTGGATTTTAGCATCTATGTTCATCAGTGATATTGGTCTGAAGTTTTCTTTCTTAGTTGTGTCTTTATCTGGCTTTGGGATTAGGATGATGCTGGCTTCATAAAAAGAGTTTGGGAGTCTTCCATCATTTTGGATTTTTTGGAATAGTCTGTGAAGGATAGGAGTTAGCTCTTCCTTAGATGCTCTGTAGAATTCTCCTGTAAATCTGTCTGGTCCAGGACTTTTGTGTGTTGGGAGTTTTTTTTTTATTACTGCTTCAATTTCATCTGCTGTTACTGGTCTGTTCAGGCTTTCTGCTTTTTCTTCATTGAGTTTTGGAAGGTTATATTTTTCTAGGAACTTGTCCATTTCACCTAGGTTTTCAAATTTCTTGGCATACAGTTCTTCATAGTAATTTCTTAACAATCCTTTGTATTTCTGTGGTGTCAGTTGTAATCTCTCTTCTTTCATTTCTGATTGTGTTTATTTGGGTCCTCTTTTTTTCTTGATGAGCCTACTTAAAGGATTGTTGGTTTTGTTTATCTTTTCAAAGAATCAGCTCCTGGATTCATTTATCCTTAGAATTGTGTTTTTAGTCTCTATGTCATTTAATTCTTCTTTGATCTTGGTTATTTCCTTCCTTCTACTTGCTCTGGGCTGTCTTTGCTGTTGTTTCTCTAGTTCTTGTAGTCATAGGGTTAGGCTGTTTGTTTGAAATGTTTCCATCTTTTTTAGGTAGGCCTGTATCGCTATGAACTTCCCTCTGAGGACTGCCTTCGCTGTGTCCCATACATTTGGGATTTTTGTGAGTTCATTTCCATGTTTCCAGAAACTTTTTGATTTCTTCCCTAATTTCATCCTTGACCCATTCATTGTTTAATAACATGCTATTCAATCTCCATGATTTTGAGTGTTTTGGGTTTTTCCCCTTGGGGTTGGTTTCTAGTTTCAGTCCCTTGTGGTCAGAGAAAATGCTTGGTATGATTTCAATTTTCTTGAATTTGTTGAGACTTGTTTTGCATGCTATCATGTGGTCTATCTTTGAAAATATTCCATGTGCATTTGAAAAGAATGTGTAGTTAGTTTCTTTGGGATGAAGGGCTCTCTATATACCAGTTAAGTTCATTTCATCTAGAGTGTCATTCAATGCCACAATATCTTTGTTGATATTTTGTTTGGAAGATCTGTCCATTTTTGACAGTGGGGTGCTGAAATCCCCTACTATAATTGTGTTGCTGTCAATATCTTTCTTAAAGTCCTCTAAGATTTTCTTTATGTATTTAGGTGCTCCTATGTTGGGTGCATATATATCTACAATGTTTATGTCTTCTTGGTGGATTCTTCCCTTGAGTATTATGAAGTGACCTTCTGGGTCTGTCTTTATGGCCCTTCTTTTGAAGTTTATTTTGTCTGATATGAGTATTGCTACCCTGGCTTTTTTTTTTCCTGTCCATTTGCTTGGAAAATTTGTTTCCAGCCCTTCACTTTGAGTCTCTGTAGGTCTTTTGTCCTGAGATGGGTCTCTTATAGGCAGCATATGGGTGAGTCATGCTTTCTTACCCATTCAGCTATTCTATGTCTTTTGATTGGAGCATTTAATCCATTTACATTTAAGGTCATTATTGATAGGTACTGATTCGTTACCATTTTTGTACCTATGTTCCTCTCTCTCTCTCTCTCTCTTTTCCTTCCTTTCCTTAAAGCAGTCCCTTTAGCATCTCTTGCAGAACTGGTTTGGTAGAGGTGTATTCTTTTAGACTTCTTTTGTCTGAGAAGCTCTTTATTTGGCCTTCTATCTTGATTGAAAGCCTTGCTGGGTAAAGTAGTCTTGGTTGCAGGCCTTTGGTTCTCATTACTTGGAATATTTCTTGCCATTCTCTTCTGGCTTGGAGCGTTTCCATTAAGAAGTCAGCTGCTAACCTTATTGGGGCTCCTTTGTATGTTACTTCCTGTTTCTCCCTTGCTGCCTTTAAGATTGTCTTGGAATTTTGCCATTTTAATTATGATGTGTCTTGAAGTGGGCCTCTTTGGGTTCCTCTTGATTGGGGCTCTCTGTGTTTCCTGGATTTGTGAGACTTTTTCTCTCATCAAATTAGGGAAGTTTTCCATCATTACTTTTTCAAATAGGCTTTCTATCCCTTGTTCTTCTTCTTTTCCTTCTGGTATCCCTATTATATGGATATTATTATGTTTCATATTGCCTTGCATTTCTCTTAATCCCTCTTCGTTCTTTCTGAGCCTCTTTTTCTCTTCTTGTTCTTTCTGGGTGTTTTTTCCTACTTTGTCCTCCAACTTGCTGATCCGATCTTCTGCTTCATTGATTGTTTTTCACTGTGTTCTTCAGTTCAGAAATTATATTCTTCATTTCCTCTTGGCCCTTGTTGATAGTTTCTATTTCCTTTTTCATGTTGATATAGTTTGCAGTGAGTTTATTGTCGCTTCCCTGTAGTTTCTGGTAGCTCATTGAGAGCTCATGGAGCTTCCTGACAACCACTGCTTTGACCTCAAAATCTGATAGTTGAGCTGCCTCCATTTCATTTAGCATTCTTTCTGGGGCTTCCTCCTTTCCTTTCATTTGGGGATTGTTTCTTTGTCTTCCCATTGTTTGTGAGACTCTTCTTGTTAGCCTCAGCTTCTTAAATTGATCTGTTCTGGCTCCCTGGGTTTATGGTGTGAACTTCCGTGCTCGAATACCTGTGAGATTCAGTGGTGCAGTCTCCTTTGGGTATCCTGGTGATCACAGCTTCCACTGTCTCAGCTGTTGGGATGCCCCCTCTTTGGGAACAACTCTGTTTTTTACACTGTTCCAGGTTTTTTTGTTTTTGTTTTTGTCTCACTCGTGGGTATTTAAAAAGAGAAAAGAGAAAGAAAAATGAGAAAGGAAGAAAAAAAGAGGAAGGAAGAGGAGATAAAATGGAAAGAAAGAAAGAAAGAAAGAAACAAACAAACAAACAAGAAAGAAGCAAAAGGAGTTGAGGAGTAAAAAAGATAAAAATAATAAAAAAGTATTTTTAAAAAAGTAAAACAAACAAACAAACAAACAAAAAACGCTCTTGCTGTTTTCACACTTGCCAAGCCGGATTTTCTGGTCTTGCTGGCTGCAAAGGCTGAGGGGTGACAGTATCACTTTTCTCCCTGTTCAGCGCTAAGTTATCTTTGGGCTGTCCTCCCAGGGCTAGCCCGGCTCCTCTCCCACAGGGCCTCGGGCATATGTTCTGAGCCTCCTGTGGAGTGCGCACTTTCCCCAGTTCATGGGTGTGAGCTCAGGTCTCCTACGCTGTGCACTCACCCCAATTTCATGGGAGTGAGCTCCGGGTTTCCAATGAGTCATATGCACTCCCTGGGTTCACATGCATAGGCTCCAATTCTCCCATGGATTGCTTGCACTCCCCAGGTTCCCAGCGTAGGCCACAGGTCTCTAGTCGTGCAGCCATCTGCTGTCGGGCATGGACCCGGCTCCCTCCCTAGAGCCCCATAGCAGGCCTGGCAAGCCAGGTTCCTCTCCCGTGTGCAGGGGGAAATGGAATCTGCTCCCTCCTACCGTGCCACCATCTTCCTTCCACTGTAAAAGTATCTTTTACTATGAAAATATCTGGGCTCCTCCAGCTTGTTCCTCTAAGCTAATTCAGAGTGTCTGGCACCTCTCTGTGAGTAAGCAAAGGAGTGATGCCAAAGTGGCAGTTCCTTGTGATCTGACCTCTTGATCTGCCTTCCCTGATAGACCTGTGTGGAGAGAAACAGCGAGATTAGGGAGATGCCTGGCTTCTGGGAATGTGACAAGTGACAGTTTCCATTAGCATTTATCTCTACATACTTGGCAAAAATAAGGGAAGTCTGGAAACGGGCCTTTGTGAAACACATTGGCAATCACAGACCATCCTGAGCTGGGCCTTCAAATCCAGGAATACACATGTGTTATCTGTCATAACCAGATAAAGAGCCTGCCAGCTGTGAGGGTGACTAAAATATAATCTTCCTTCACTGAATTAAGAGCAAGTGTTGAATGACCAAGACATTTCTCTGCATTGTCTTTCATCATCACAATACCTCTCAGATTGTTATTACTACCCCTGCTTTATGGTTGAAGAAAAGCTGAGAAAGATTTGGTCATCTCACACAAGAGCACACAGTTGGTAAATGGAAGAGCCAGGATTCCAATTTGGGCCTCTCTGGTTCCAAAACTCAGGCTCTGGCCATTGTGATAATCTATCTTTTGCTCTCTGAGTAGCATTGGGTAAGACTGCTCTCTGCAAGACTAGACTATGTCTGTGAAACTTTCTAATTAACCTCTGTCTGGAAGTGTTCTCAGAAAGGACCACCCTATTAGGGATTCTTAAGTGTTTGGCTGGTTTATTTGCTCCCGTCATTTTCCCAAAATCCAAAGCTAGGAATAGTGTGTGTATTTGTTTTGGTGCATCAGTTTCCTCTTTGGTCTGAAGTTGACTCATCTTGACATCACTTCACCTCAGGAAAGGCTTCCAAGCAAGCTGTGTTAACCTTCAGCCAATAACCCCTTTTGCTAGGAATTCTTAAGAAGCATTTGATTCTAAAACTGTTCTGCTGGCTTGTCACCTAGGAAAATGGAAGCATAGGAAATTATTTCTCTTATTTTAATTAGCTAACCATCAGTGATGGTAGGGCTACATACAAACTATAAAAATTAAGAAGTGTTTATAAAGTTATGTTTAGTATCCAAAATATAGTATCATTTTATTTTCCAGTTACAGTTTACATTTAATATTATTTTGTATTAGTTTCAGGTATCAGCATAGCAGCTAGACAATCATACACTTTTTAAGTATGCATTTGGCACCATACATAGTTATTCCAGTATTATCGACTATATTCCTTATGCTGTGCTTTTATATTCCTGTGACTATTTTGAAACTACTAATTTGAACTTCTTAATCCCTTCACCTTTTTCACTCAGCCCCCAACTTCCGTTCACTCTAGCAACCATCAGTCTGTTTTCTGTATCTGTGAATCTATTTCTATTTTTATAGTATCTTTTTCAATAAATAAAACAAGTAGAGAATATTAGGTTTAGCTTAAATGTCTATATTTGGGCTCTACTCCTACTCTTGACTCCCTACCCTAATAACCTTAACTGAAGTCCTCGTGTATGGACAATAATATACCAAAGTGAGGCCCTAGGGGTTGGCACATGCATCCAGAATCTGCCCAAGAGCAGAGACTTTCAATCAGGAAGACAGAGAACATAGTGCCAAAGTTCAGAATCACAACCAGCCAATCATCTGGAGGGTTGGCCAAGCAGAGACAGATGCGATGAGGCAAGCTCAGCCTAGCAAGGAGACGCTGAATCAGCTGTGGGCACATCAGGCTAAACAGTAGGTGCCTGAGAATATTCTAGGCCAAAGATGTCAAACTCATTTTCACCGGGGCCACATCAGCCTCGTGGTTGCCTTCAAAGGGCCGAAATAATTTTAGGACTGTGTATATGTAACTACTTCTTAACTGTTAAGGAGTTGAAATTACATTCAGCCCTTTGAAGGCAACTGGGAGGCTGATGTGGCCCCCGGTGAAAACAAATTTGACACCCCTGTTCTAGGAGATTGCTATTGCACTAACCCCAGCCTCCTTTGCTGGGCCAAAGGTGAAATGAAAGGATTCCACTATGTTGGAAGATGTTAGAGGTAAGACTGTGTTATAGACTGAATGTTTTTATCTCCCTAAAATCCATATGTTGAGATCTTAACTCCCAATAGTAGTAGGAGGTGGGGCCTTTGGTAGGTGATTAAACCATGAGAGTGGAACCCTCATGAACGGGAATAGTGCCCTTATAAAATAGGGCCAGCAGAGCTCCCTTTCCCTTTGTGCCACATGAGGACACAGCAAGAAGATGGCCATCTATGAACCAGGAAGAGGACCCTCACCAGACATTGAATCTGCCAGTGTCTTGATCTCAGACTTCCCAGAATACAAAATTGAGAGAACAAATTTCTGTCATTTAGAAGCCACCCAGTCTATAGTACTTTTGTTATAGCAGCCCAAATAGACTAAGGCATACATTTTACATCTTTTGTACTGAGATTATAGTTCATAGGAAGATACATCTGAAAGCCACTATATTAAGATGAACTTGGCTTGGTACTTCAGGAGCATGCCAAATATTTCAATAAGTCTTGAAAATAAATTCTGACTGTATTTCAAAATGCAAGAAATAGCACATCTGCATGATAGGGACTTTCCAAGAACACTAAAGAGAGTAAATTTCCCTCATCATATCGTCATGACCTCCAATCAGTCTGGCTCAGTGCCTTTAGCCCAGAGCACACACCAAGCACTACATAAAGCAAATCTCCTTTCCTGCTCCCTGTTGCAGACCACATCTGGGAAATCCTCAACCCCTTCCATCCTTCTCAACCTGTCCTAATGGTCCAGTGGACCAGCTGAGTTCCATGCCTGCCTCTAATTGGCTCCTTCTGACAGAAGCCCAGCAATCCTGCCTCTCACATCCTTGCAGACACTCTCACAAATCAACGTACTCTGCCTGCCGGTGCTCATTTGAGTTGTTCCCCCCTTACCTGACGTGTGCCAGCCAGTCAGGGAACAGGGAGAGAGTGCCCATTCCTTCACCCTGAACCATGGAGGGATTCCTCCTGTAGTGAGAGAAAGGTTAAAAATCTTTCCCCTACAATTTTCTTAAATCCCACTTTAAGTATGTTAAACATTGAGCTATCCCTACCACCTTCTTTTAAAATTTAAATACTCTTATAGGACAAAGACTTTTTACATGAATGAGATGATCTCAGTTTGCTCCCTGGAGCAGAAGAAGCCAGGATGACAGAAGCAAGAGAAAACATCAAGCAGCAGGAAAAGAGAGAGAAGGAAAGAAAGGAAAATAGAAAAACCAGGCAACATCACCCCTTTCCAGGTTCACTATTCATATGGACAACATTGGACTTTTGAAGATGATATTGTATCTCAGCTACATCTTTGGAATGAAAAAGTCAAAATAGTTTACATGTTTACTATTGCTGTCATGTGCCAAAAATCAAGAATTAAATATTGACTCATTATTATTGGTGCAATGGGATAATATTTTGAAATATTAACCTAGAGTTCTCCCCTTACTCCTATACCCCTTCACCCTTTTCTCTCCAACCCCCCACCTAATACAGTTGATCCTTGAATAATGTGTGGGGTAAGGGCACACAGAGGTGCATGCACACACAAGCTTAGTTGAAAATCCATGTGTAACTTTTGAGTTCCCCAAAACTTAAATGCAGTTGGCCCTTCACACCCACAAATTCAACCAACATAACATGTATTTGACCATAAGTAAACTGTATTTATTGAAAAAATCTACATATAAGTGGACCCACGCAAGACAAACCCATGCTGTTCAGGGTTGAATGTGATTCCTACTATGCCTAAACCCTGCCCTGGGCCCCTCAGCTAGGATCTTCTTCATTTTCTCAGGGGAGGACTGAGGGAGCCTGCTAGGACCTTCATTTCTGCCCACTCAACCTATGGCGAGAGAGTAGGGGTGCCTGCACAATGTCACCCCTTGCCCAGGGTGGCTGAGATATCTGCACAGAGTCTGCTACTGTGGTGCTCAAGCTGAACAATACTCAACATGCAACTGAGAGAGGGCTAGCATGCCCGAAGAGGTTCGAATGAGGGAGACACAACAATGACCCCTGAATCAGGTATCGAATACATGACAGAAATACAGTCATAGATGCTGAATTTGGGAATATAGAAGACAATCATAAAAGGTCATAACTGGAATTCCCCTTAGTTCAAATTTCTCATATTACAGATGTGAATTTCAGACCCTGTGAGGGTAAAAGGGTTTCAGAGGTCACATGTCTAGTTAGTGGCCAACCTGAGTCTAGAATCCAGGTTTCCCAATTTTTTGTCCCATACATATGCCACTCTTTGATTCTCATATGCTACACATCTTGAAACACACATGATTTCCCTGATCTCTGTCAATAGTATTAACTTTTTTTCCTTTCCTTTCTAGGAAAAACACTGTTAAAGACAGCTGGGATCAGCAAGGCCTACTGCACCCACCTACAAAAAAGTAAGGGAAAGTTACTATAGCCCAAACATTCTGGTTTTCCATGCCTAGAGTTTTGCCTGGAAAAGTTCTGAAAAATACCTTCATGCAAGAGCAATGAACAATGAAAACTATTAATTAGCTCTGTAGTCACTCGAGTACAGCTGATGGTCTGGATGACTGCAGGCCTCAGTTGGAGAAAGGGTAAACCATCATTGCATCACCATGTCCTTCGTGAGCTCTGGGGAACACTGTTAAAGCATAGGAAGGAAACAGAAGAAATCTTGCCAGGAAAAGGGGCAGAAGATTGCTCAACATTATTGCTAAGTAAACAGAATTGCTGTTCAGTTATTTCTTTGAAAGTAGGAAACAATATTTATGTTCATTTAGGGAATGGCATCTTCGAAGGTTGCAGTATTTTTAAAAATATGTATCAGAAAACTCTTTGCGCTTGGAGTAAAGCCAAACTTAAGGAAGCCTCATTACAGTAGGCTATCTTTGCAATGAAGCAGGCCCATTAAAAATGGATAGCATAGCTGTTTTAAGGAGGCTGAGAAAATTGTTCTTCATGAGTCACAGTTACTGAGAAAAAGTGAGGGGAAAGCACTTTCTGTAAATGGAAATCCCCTAATCCTTGATGCTAATGACTCCTAATTTTTGTGGAAACACAATGTTTCTTTAAAAGGATGCCTGTGCTATTTGAGAAATGAGTTCTTGTCTGTTCTTGTGTGATACCAATTTATACAGAATCTCATGGTACATTAGCATCACTTATCAGGCAGCAAAGTCTACTGAGAGAGAGTATAATGGATGGGAGAAGTCAGTGCATAATTCAGTCTTTCCTTAGGGGGTTTTCCAAAGCTAGATCTCCAACAACATTCCTGCAAAGATCGTTACTGGAACTGTTCCCTCATCTTTACAGTTATGGCAAGCTATCTCAGCTTCTTCAATCTGTCCTATACTCCACTGACTAATCTGCTTCTTTAAAAAAGGGAGGGAGCTGAGATGATGTTACTCTCCTGCTGAAGAAAAATCTGTCAATGTCTTTCTATTATGTACAGAATAAATTCTAGCCTCATGAGCATCACTTGGCAGGAAGTGACATGCAACAATTGTTTTATTGTATATTTTTTTGTTAGTGACAAATGAACCTTTTAGCCTATTCTTTTAACCATTTTCAAGTTTTCATTTCCTCTTTAGCTAATTTTCTGTTCATAACTCCTGCCCAGGTTTCTAATGAGGGCTTATTAATTTTTCTAGTCTATGACTGAGAACTCTATTAAGATTTACAACCTTATGTCAGTCATATGAATGACAACTTTTTCGGAGTTTGTTGATGATGTTAACTTATGGGTGATTTAGAAAGACAAAAATATTTACAGCTTAACTGAGTTGCTCTTCCACACAATTCATGTCTAGAATCTCTTTTTGGAGGATTTTCCTCTCACCTCCTGCCTTTCCTGTTTTCTACCAGATTCACAGGGGACTGCCCAGAGTTTTCTGGTTCCAGCTACTTTGTACATTGACATTGACTAGTCTTAGAGTTCTGTTCTTCTACCAATCTGAAAAGCTATGAGCAATTTATTGGGTTAATGGAAAACTTCCTTTGTGCCCACATGCCCTAGCTGGGTCTGGGCCTTAAGATTTTTGAAATCTGGGTGAATGAATATAAATAAGGAAGTAGTCATTTAAGAGTTGCAGGTTATTTTTATACCCAGAAGTACAGACTCTTTTATTCATCTTTGGGGGAGATTATGCCTTTGTTCTTGGGAAAAACTATTAAGATGCTTCACCCTGTCAATGTGTTAACTTGACCACAGATGCTAGATGATTTAATGTGATTACACATTGTTTTGTGCTGGTTAATCCTAAGCTTTATCTCTGAAGCTCTTTGTGATTTTATTTGGGGAAGAGAAGAGGACATAGAGATGTAGAAGCAGAGCTGAGAGTTGGCACTGGGGACTGGAAATTGAAGGGAGAGGTTGAAGGGGAAGATGGGTGACTGGGCAGAGCAGCAGTGTTCTAGGTACCAGGTGAAAGGTGTGGCTCAGAGCTGGGAAGAGGGCTGATCTCCCCTCCTCCCACCTCTGACTGACAGTGTTCTGGCTCCTGAATGGTGGGGGCATAGGAGGAGTCAGAAGACAGCACCTTGGTTAAGGCTACCACCACTGTAAGGAGAGATCAGCATCATTAGCAAGGCAACAGAAAGATTTCTTCAAGCTATCTGGAGGCCAGGAAGAGTGCGTGGAGTAGACACAGTGTTGCCAGAGCAGGAGAAAAAGAACAGAGTGGGCAAGGATAATTATTGTGCTGGATTATTGTAGTGGATGATTATTGTAGAGCCGACTGTGAGCTGATGGAAGCCATCCTTTTGGGAACAACAAGAAATATGACCAGTGATTAAGTCAGTGGTGGGGGTGGATCAAGTTATAATTGGAGCAGCAAACACTTAATATGACCTCATTTATTCTCAGTGAAAAGCCTGGCTGTATCAGTTGCACACATTTCAAGGATACACATATGAGGACAATGCTCCCACCTTTATTGTGTAACTCAAGAAACCCTTCAAATTATGGGTGTATAGGGTGAGGCAAAAGTAGGTTTATCATTGTTCATATGGAAAATAATAGAATAACTAATAAATAATGATACAAGAATAAACTCTGTTTTATGTACTCACAACAATGGTAAGACTACGTTTGTCCCACCCTATGTAATCAGACCAGACAGGAGAGAAAGGCCCATATGGTGAACTATTGAGGAAATATTTTAAAGCAGCTTGAGCTTTGTGATGCCCTTCCTATCAAAAGCAGAACAATGACTTACAGAACATGTGAAAATGAGGATAATGTCAGACAAGCCACAAAATGAAACAAATACCTGGAACTGCAGTAGTTACACAATATAGCCCAAGGGGCAAGGCTCTGTGGTGGATGATGTAGGAGCTACCAAAGGGCTGACAATTGGATTGATTTAAGGAAGGTCGTGTCTCTGATTATTGCTAGGGACATAAGCCCATTATTTAGGTACAATGTGATGTGATCTTCTCAAAGAAGAATGCATAAAATAACATCTTTTTTTCCCTCAAATACCTTAGACACCTACAGAATCTATGATTATTGTTCTATGTTGTTTAGCTTTCCTAATAATCTGTATTTGCTCACCTCTCCCACTCACTATCTTCTAGTTCTTCAAATCCTTTCCAGGTTCTTTCTGACTAGAGTCTTTTTCTGCATCCCATTCCACTCCCCTTTTCAGCTACCTTTGATTCATTTTTCAGGTTCTGCTTTAGGCCTCTCTTTTTCTAGGAAAGCTTCTGTGACTGAAAAGCCCCATCCTTGCTCTCCTCGATGGTTGGGGCATCCATGTAAGTGTTGCAACAGCAACACTTACATCCCTTCTCATGGCTCCTTTCAGCCTGACCACTGTACATTTAACAGTCTGTCCTTCCCTCTGGAGTATAAGTTCTGTCCCTAATACAGTGTGTGACTGATACTTAATAGACATTCCATATATATTTGTTCATTTGAGTTGATCTTTTGTCAGTTTCCCCTAATAACCTATACCCTTTGAGAGAGAGAGAGAGAGAGGTCATTTCAATCGTCCTTCATTTTACAAATAGGAAAATATTGCCTGACCATTATTCAAAGAAGCCAAAATATGCTGCTGAACATAAAATTCTATTTGCATCTCTTTCCTCCCTGAGAATTACAATAACAAATTTCATGTTTTCACCTCTGACTCAGATTACTAAGTCTTCAAATCAGAAAACTCCAAGGAAGTTTTACTTACCTTAAAATTCATTTAGTTCTACTTCCAGCCAAGATGGAGGCGTAGGTAGACAGACTATGCCTCCTCACACAACTAAAATTAAGGACAACAAAGATTTAGAAACAAGAAAACAACCAGAACTGATAGAAAATTGAACTGCATGGAAGTCCGACAACCATTCATGCAGACTGGTAAGAGGGGCAGTGTTGTGGCAGGAAAAAGTGGAGGTTGGCGGACCTGGGCATGCAGGTGGCGGTGGGAAGACCCCAGGCGCACAGGTGGCAGCTAGCAGATCCCAGGCACGGGATGGCAATGGGCAGGCCCAGTAAGGCTGTACAAGGTGGCTGGCTGAGCAGGTGGTCCCGTATTCACACACAGGTAATCCAGGCAAAAACGGGGAGCAAGACAGACCTCACAACCCAGGGCCCTAGATCCAGGAACTAAAACCTAAAAAGATCAATGAAAAACACTTGTGGGGAGTGAGGGGCCAGGAGAGACTCCCAGCCTCAGAGGAGAGTTCGTTGGAGAGACCCACAGGGTCCTAGAATGTACATAAGCCCACCCACATGGAAATCAGCACTAGAAGGGCCCAATTTGCTTGGGGGAAGTGGCAGAAAGGACTGGAATCCAAGAACAGAGCAAGCGCCATTGTTCCCTCTCGGACCTGCCCCCACATACAGCATCACAACCCAGGGACTGGGCTGCCCCGCCCTGGGGAACACCTAAGGCTCTGCCCCTCACTACGTAACAGCTGCAATCAGACCAAAAAAAAAAAAAAAAAGGCTCAAACAGGAGAACAGATCAAGCCCTAGAGCCAATTCATCTAAGCAACCAAGAGATAGCCAACCTATCAGATGCACAGTTCAAAGCACTGGTGATCAGGATGCTCACAGAATTGGTTGATTTTGGTCACAAATTAGATGAACAAATGAAGGCTACAGAATGTCAAATGAAGGAAAACACACATGGAACCAATAGTGATGGGAGGAAAACTGGGACTCAAATCAATGGAGTGGACCAGAAGGAAGAAAGAAACATCCAATCAGAAAAGAATGAAGAAACAAGAATTAAAAAAAAATGAGGAGAGGCTTAGAAACATCCAGGACATCTTTAAACCTCCCAACATCTGAATTATAGGGGTACCAGAAGGGGAAGAAGAAGAGCAACCAGTGGAAAACTTATTTGAACAAATAATAAAGGAGAACTTCCCCAATCTGGCAAAGGAAATGGACTTCCAGGAAGTCCAGGAAGCTCAGAGAGTCCCAAAGAAGGTGGACCCAAGGAGGAACACACCAAGGCACATCATCATTACATTAGCCAAGATTAAAATGAAGGGGAGAATCCTAGAAGCAGCAAGGGATAAGGTGACAATCACCTACAAAGGAGTTCCCAGCAGACTGTCAGCTGATTTCTCAAAAGAGACCTTACAGGCAAGAAGGGGCTGGAAAAAGTATTCCAAGTCATGAAAGGCAAGGACCTCCATCCAAGATTGCTCTATCCAGCAAAGCTGTCATTTAGAATGGAAGAGAAGATAAAGTGCTTCTCAGATAAGGTCAAGTTAAAGGAGTTCATCATCACCAAGCCCTCATTATAGGAAATGTTAAAGGGACTTATCTAAGAAAAAGAAGATAAAAAATAGGACAGTAAAAAGACAGCAAACACAGATATTAACAACCACACTTAAAACAAGAGCAAACTAAGCAAATATCTAGAATAGGAACAGAAACAGAAACATAGAAATGGAGATCACATGGAGGGTTAGCAACAGGGGAGTGGGAGGAGGAGAGAGGGGGGAAAAGGTACAGAGAATAAGTAGCATAGATAGTAGGTAGAAAATAGGGGGAGGGCAAGAATAGTGTGGGAAATGTAGAAGCTAAAGAACTTATGACACATGGATATGAACTAAAGGGGGGAATGTTGGTGGGAGGGGGTGTGCAGGGTGGAGGGGAATGATGGGGGAGAAATGGGATAACTGTAATAGCATAATCAATAAAACATATTAAAAAACTCATTTAGTTCTAACGGGGTTCTCATAGTTTTCATGATCTTTGAGGAAGTTTGTAGGTACCAAAGAATCTCGTGAGTCCCTGGACTCCTCAGATTTCAAAGTACATTGAAGAGTGTGTTTAATTTTAGTTCTTAACCCCACAGGCTGTGTCACCAGGGTGTTAAGAAAGCCAGCAGTATTAAGTAGGGGAGAGGGCAGAGTTGCAACAAGGACTCCATGTCGCCTAAAATTCAGGCTGACAGCCTCTCCAAGGAGTTGCACTAGAGTCAAAAAGCCGAAGTAGGTTTATGAACAATTCCAGAGAAGACAATATGAGTTACAGGCCCTTTGACAACTGAAGAGGCTGAATCCCTTTCCTTGACCTTTGTGTGGATTGGCCAACAGTTCTGAGAAGAACAAAGTTAAGTAACTGAGGAATCACAGGGCTAGATGAAATGTAAATAAATAAGGTACTTATTGTAAGTAATGTACTTAACATAAATAAATAAGATGCTGAATGCCATTGCTTCTACTTTGTAAGACTTATGGATAAAGAAAAAGAAAGGAAAGAAAAAAAAGAAAACTTCTGAAACATAGGAAGGTCTTCTGTTGCATAATGTGTTTGCTGTCAGCTATGGCAGGTGACAACAGTGGGAGGCTCTGTAAGAGTTTTTATAAATTTTGTTTCATTTTGTCTTAAATGATCTTCACCACAACAGAGGGAGGCAAGTATTGCCATTACTCTCATGTAACTGATGGTGAATCTGAGGATTGCCTCTCACACAGCTAGCCTTTGACAGAACTGAGAATTGAGGCTAGGTGTTGCCTGCAACTTCTATGTCATTTCTATGACACCTTTAGATAGGGATTTTACTCAAATGTGCTAATCAACTAGGTTGACATGGAAAAGAAAAGCCTCTAATGCAGGTGGGAGTGATCAATGCTAAGCAATATTATTCTTCACTTCATTTTCCTTGCTTTAAAAGTTATTTTTTAATTATACAAATAACATACAAATGTATCTTAACCAAATGAAGTTCAAATAATATAGAACTTCATTTTTTCCCCACATTCAGAAGTAACTAGATAGGTAATTTGTAGCTTATCCTTTCAAACTTTTACCATTAATTTATGTAAATGTAGGTGAATATGTACAAAGATATACAAATATGTGTTTATATACACATGTAGAATGTGTGTTTATTTGTATTTTTAATGTAAAAGTAAGATCAAACCACAGATCATTTTTCTGTATCTTGCTATTTTACTTAATGACCTGGAGAACTTGCTGTGTCATACATTCTTTTTAACTGCTCTTTGCATAGCTGTACAATAAGTTATTTAACCATTCTGCTATTTTTATTCCAATGTTGATATTTCCTACTATGGACTGTTTTTGGTTTTGTTATTATTGTTTTGTTTTCAAAACAATAATACACAGAGAAAGACATACAAGGAAGGCCGTGTGCTGATTTTGGCAGAGACTGAAGAAACACAGCTGTAAACTAGGGAATGTGAATGCCAAGGACAGGCAGCAAGCACCAGAAGTCACGAGAGAGGCGTGGAACACTCTTGTCCCCAGAGACTCCAGAAGGAGCAAACCCTGACAATACTTCGACGTGGACTTCCAATATTCAAACTGTGAGATAATAAATTTTTGCTGTTTTAAACCATACAGTTGGTGGAAATTTGTTATGGCAGCCCTAGGAAACAAATACGCTGTTCCCCTATACCTTCATTAAAATTATCTCAAGAGCAACTGTGGGTTAGTTTCTAACCTGGAAAAACAGTAATATGAGTGATCAAGGTTTATCATTTCTAACTTGAGAAGAAAAGTGTATGAATAATCAGATGAAGGACTGTTTATATGGTATTGATGATTAAGAATTAGTTTGACTCTCAAGTTCTCAAGAAGAAAAATAAGTTATAGATGCAGGGCCATTGTTACTCATTTCTCACATTTAAAATACAGGTTGTTTAGTCTTGAAGATGATTAAATTTCTGTAGAGCTTTGCTTTTCTACCATCTCAATTTGATTTATTAACAATGTGACCATAATAGCTCTCTAGTACGGTTCAAAAAGCCAACAGGAGATGTGTGGACGGGCTTGTGGGCTTTTGAGTCCAGAATCATATATTGTTCAAGCTGAAACCTTACTTTTGAAATGCTGACTGTGTAGATAAACACACTTTCTTAAGCAGCAGTTGCAAAAACAGTTAATAATTTTGCCATTCAGTTCTTTAAAAACAGCAAATTACCCAGAGGTGGACTAGTAGAAATCTCTGTTGAAACATAGTTTTTTTTCTTTCCTTTTTCACTTGCTATATGAAAATTAGAATAAACTACACACATATAAGATGCTACTTCTGTCTTTCTCAGCACAATGTTATGGTTACATTTGTTGAAGACCCATCTGAGTTACATATTGTGAATAAATAAAGTTGTACTTTCAATTTATCTCTGGAGTAAAATAGGAAAAAAAAACCTGGAGCACAAAAAGGTCATCTACAATGGATGCATAGTGTGACCCTCACAGCAGCCTATGCTATTGTCTAACTCACTTTTTTACAATGAAAGATCAGGAATGTAGCCAAATCTTCTTTCTGATAAAAATAAGCTGATGAGGATTTTGTGGCTGCCTTCATAGAGTATGCATCAATATTGTATGATTGGGGTTTGGGTTAAGTACAATTTTGTGGGCACAACTGTTACAAATCTTTAAGTAAATGCATTTGATAATTCCACATTTTGAGCTATTTCAGTTCAAACCATCATCAAAACAGCATTAAACAATGGATACTTGTTGAATGAATAAACAGAAGTAGAAATGACTCCATTCATTATGCATTCCTGTTATCTCTGCTCACCCAGCTACCTTTTCATTATAATTTGTCATCTTCTATTGATCTGTCTTTAGCAAAAGAATGACTCCTATGGTCATTCTGACATTGCAATTATATTCCTCACAAGAACTAAAAAGTTGGCATTCTGGGTTTATTTAAAGACACCTCTAGCCTGTGAATGCTTCACTGTAGAGCTTAGCGTTGTACCTGAAATTTGTTAATGAACATTCCCTGCTTCACTCTAGGTTACCATTCCATTTAGACCATGCACCAAAGAAGATACTCTCTGCTATGTGTCTCCCTAAAACTTCACATCCTGAATCCTAAACCCCAAGATGATGGTGTTAGAAGCTGGGACCTTTGGAAAGTGAGTAGGTCATAAGGGCCCCCAGAAAAGAGGCCTTACAGAATTCCCTAGTTCCTTTCAACATGTGAAGACCCAGTGAAAGGATGACCATCTGTTAATCAGAAAGCCCTCACCAGACACCAAATCTACTGGTACAAGCTTCCCAAGCTCCAGTTTATGGTATTTTGTAGAGAGGCATAACAGACTAGACACTCTCATTTTAAGAAACTGGATAAATAATAATACTAAAAATTAAAATTAAAATTAAAATGTAGTGGATGGCTTATCAAACAGGAGATGCAACAGATGGGTGTATGGTTATATGACTGCCCTCTTTCTTCATTCTAAATATTCCATTTTGTACTTTAGTTAAAGCCATTTCCAGTGCAGGTATGAGTTACTGGCTCAAACTAAGTTGCATGGCATAAGGCTACTCCTAACATTTTTATGAAGGTAAAAATGGGTTAAAATGAAGAACTAGGGAAACCTTTATGGGAGAAGAAAAGGGAAAAGTGGCACAAAATTGTACCACATAACTTTGGAGAGGTGGAGAGGGGAAGGTGGCCATTGTTGTTAGATAGCCCCTGCCATATGCTTAATGGGGAAGGGAGGATGGTAGGGTGTGCAGATAAGATGCTTCAGTCTTTTATAGTATTGTGCAAACCAGCTGGCTTTGCCTCTTTTTCTCTCCTGCACCAAGAATGCCCTCAGGTTTGGTTCCACATCCACCTGGTTATTGTAGCAGCATGGATCCATAAGTGCCAGATGTCTGAATCAATCATACTTATTTGGCTTATATGAAGGAGGGTTGGTCTTGGGGAATTAGTAAAATCCAATAGAAGGCTTTACAACATATAACCATGGAAGTTCAGATACTGCTTGTGTCAGTGTCAATTGCATGCACTAATGACAGAGTAGTGAGATGCCACATTACATCTATGCCAACAGGGAGGAACTGTAACAGAGGAACCCTTCCCCCTTTCTGTCATGATTATATGACTTGAAAATGCTCTGGAAAGCAAAAATAGGAAAATAATGGCAGGAAGAATTAGATAAAGAATGACTTTTTAAAGAAGAAAAGAAAGTTGAGAGCTGCTTTGTGGACTTTGCGTTGATATGACTAAGGAATAACAAGGAATATAACGCACATAGTTAAGTGATATCACATATTATACTTCCAAGTATCTTTTGCTCACTGTCAGCATGAGGCTGACTACTTGAGTCTGTCCTTCCAGCCCCAGCTCACCAACAAGGGGCAGAAGCAACCTCACCTCCCATAAACATAGATTGACATCTCTCACCACAAAGATCTACACCAAAATAGGTCAGGAGAGAATCTGGGGTTCTCTTCTCCTGCCAACTGGATTGTGATTTGTTTGAGGTTTGTTTTTTGTTTAATCATCTTTGAGGATCAACATCTTCAAGAATGATCATGCTACCTAAAAAACTTTAGGTACACAATGGACCACAAAAGGATAATCTTCTCAATATAACCTAAAAAGCACAACATTTAAATAATGGAAACCTTCATTCAACACAGAGCAGGGAGTAACTTTTTTTTATAGAGGATAATATTCATTAATGGGGATTGACTGTACTTAATAGTTAAAATTTGGCTAAAATAATATGACCAGATAGCAACACAGGCAGGTTATGTTCCATCAAGAAACCTAAAGGGATAGAGATATTTTAAACAGTGTGATATCCCTTATTTTAAATCCCCTTTATAGTACTCTTCACACTGTATCTTAATGTCTCTGTTCACTTGTCTGTATCTCCCTCTAAGCTAGCTCTAAGGTCGTAAAAGAAGGAACTGAGTCTCTCCCATTCTCTTTTGTATCAGAAACTAGCAGAGATGCCTGACATATTGGTGACCACCAAAACACTAGAATGAATGCTTTCATCAGTAGTAAATAGATCACAACTCGCTTATACCCAGTTTCATATGCTGCACATTGTCAACAGAACAACTAGAGAAGAAATTGATAAGCAAATACTCAGAAAGCAGTGTAAATGGGAACTCTGATCTTAGATGCTTTGAGTCAGGGCTGTAGTGTCCAGTTGGCCAGGTTGTTCACTGAACAAGATTATTCAGTCAAGAGCACAAATTGGGGCAGAAATCCAGTCCATGAACACAGTTCTGTATCCGCCCACAGGAAACAATGTCTTTTTTCTCAAACTCATACAAAGGCACTGTACAGTGCTCACTTCAGCAGCAAATATACTAAAATTTCAACATTATGGAGATTAGCATGGCCCCTGCGCAAGGATTACATGCAAATTCATGAAGCATTCCACATTTTTAAAAAGCAAAAAGGACTCATGGACTTAGACAACAGGGTGGTGATTGCTGGGGTGGGGGAGGGCAGTATAAGGGGACTAAGTAGTAATGGAAAAAGAATATAATAAAGATTAATTTAAAAAATAAAGCTGCAGTAGATGAATGTATAAAAGACACTGTACAAGCTTTAAGAGACTGTCCTGCTTTAAATGTTAGATCCTGACATGTTAGATCCCAGCAATAAAAACTGTCCTACAGATCTGACTCCACCAGAAAGGGAGAAGGAAAAAGTGAATATCGTCTGATCTTGAATTGAGAACACTTTGGTTGGAGATTTTCTCTGGATTCTCAACATACGGTGATAGGGTTATAAAACTTTTTTGCAATATAAAAGAATAGCACAGGGGAGCCTCAGCATTCCATCTGAACCCCAGAAAATGAGCTACAGAATCAGAGATACATAAAGAACAGGAAGAAATCTTGAAGATCAGAGAATTCCATTGCTAAAAGAGACTTTAGAGATCAATCCACTAATGACTTTATTTTACAATGAGGAACCCAGAGATTAAGGAGGTAAGTGACTTGCCTCGGGCTACTTAGCAAAAGTAAGTCTAGAACCTAGCTATTTTCTGGTTTTTAATCAAATAAACTTTGTATCACAACTGGCTGGACTTGACATCATTATAATAAAGTGTGTACCTACTGTGTGGGACAGGTGGAGACATACAGACTTTGTCACCATCAAGGGCCTTACACAATGAAGTGGAGAAAACAGGAAATAAATATCAAAACATAAGCAATAATATGAGGTGACTTACTAAGGGAGGTTCAGACTTGGGTTTCTGAGTGGGAGTGGTGACGCCAACCATAGGAATTGGTAGGCATAAGGCGTGGGGGCGGAGTGCCCTCATGTTGGCCGACAATTCTGGAACGACCAGAAGCAGGTGACTGAGAAGGTCCAGCTGGGGCTGCAGGCGGGTCTAAGGTTACAAAATCAAGGTCAGGAGAATCCAACAACCAGAGCCCTCTCGATCCGTATCTTAATTGAACCTTTGTTATGGTGAACCAGATTGCAAAGATCGGTGTAAGCCTCTCTGAATCTGGGTTCTGACCCCCAGGAGGGCGGGGCCGGGCCGGGGCAGCGGTGCATCGAGCAGAGAAAGGAATCAGAAGAAAATTGAGAAATCGAAGGAGCGGCCGCGCGCCCCGAGCTGACTCCAACCAGCTGCCAGCAAAGGGTACGACTCGCCCAAGGAGGCGAGGGAGACCGGGCTTCCGGGTGGCGCACGCGACGGGTGGGGCAGGGACGGGGGCAGAGCAACGCCTACGTCAGGCTGCGTGACAAAGAGGCGGACGGCAGTACGCCGCGGCGGCGGCCCTCGTGGTGGGCGGAGCCATCGCTGCTGCCGCCGCAGCCCGGGTCGGGATTTGAAAGATTAAGAAGTCCCGGTGGAGAGGACGGCGGCGTTGAATGCGTGGCGGAAGCGGTGGGGACCACGGCTTGGCGAGGGGCCGGGCAGCCGGCAGCGTCTTCACAGCATGAATCACTCGGGCCTCGGGTCCCCTCGGAGCCTCGAGCATAACGGCCGGGGCAGCGGCGGCGGCGCTGCCTGGGAGCTGGGCTCGGAGGCAGACCCAGCGTTCCGCGGTAGCGTCTGCTGCTTCGACCACCTGCCCAGCGGGGACCCGGGCGACGGCGAAGTGCCCCTGGCCCTGCTGCGCGGAGAACCCGGGCTACACTTGGCGCCGGGCACGGAGGATCCCAACCACCACCTGGCGCTGGACCCTTGCCTCAGTGACGAGAATTATGACTTCAGCTCCGCGGAGTCCGGCTCCTCGCTGCGCTACTACAGCGAGGGCGAGAGCGGCGGCGGCAGCTCCCTGTCGCTGCAGCAGTCGCCGCTGGTGCCGTCGAATTCGGGGGGAGGCGGGGCGGCTGGAGGGGGTCCAGGGGAAAGGAAGCGCCCCCGGCCTGGCGGTGCAGCCGTCAGGCACCGCTACGAGGTGGTGACGGAGCTGGGCCCGGAGGAGGTGCGCTGGTTCTACAAGGAGGACAAGAAGACCTGGAAGCCCTTCATCGGCTACGACTCGCTCCGCATCGAGCTCGCCTTCCGGACCCTGCTGAAGGCCACGGGCGGCGGACCCCAGGACGAGGACCTCGGCCGTGACCATGTGTGTGGCCCGTCTTCCACCACGGGCCTGGTCTCCAGCTTTGGGGAGGACAACCAGGAGGACCGCGTCTGTGGCTTCTGCCCGCGCACCGCGAGGCAGGAGCCCGAGATGGAGCAGCTGGTGAACATCGAGCGGGTGTGTGTGCGGGGCGGCCTCTACGAGGTGGATGTGACCCAAGGAGAATGCTACCCGGTGTACTGGAACCGTGAGTAGCTGGCCGGGGGAGGGAGCGGGACGGGCTGCCTCTGCAGGGGCCGACACGCACCCCCTTGGTTTGGGACTTGATCTCCGCGGAAAAGGAGGCATGTGAGGCCTGGTGTTTGGTCCGAGCAGTTAGGAGATTCTGTAGGCGGCGCCGGCAGGTGAAGGGTAAATGAGCGGATGACAAAATTCAAGCTGCCTGGGGTCAGGAGGAGAGGAAAGCGCCGGGGTACCACCTCCTCGGTGAGCGGGTGCTGCTGCCGTCCGCGGGAAACGATCCAGGAACGGATGCCCTGCCCAAAAGGTTTAATTTCTCATGGTTCTACCTGAGCTTTGTGCACCGGGTATCTGATTCGGTATCATTTACCCTGAAATGCCTATGATTTAAATAGCAGCCTGTCCTCTAGAGTGGGAATGTTTGAGAGTATCTGCTCGAGAATCAACAGTTTAGTTACAGACCAGGGAAAAGAAAATTAATCCCTGGCGGGAGAGGAAGAGAGGTTGTTCCCTCCGGGTGCGTTCGGGAGAGGTGTAAAGCAGTTCTGGCAAGTGCATCCGCCCTCTATGGAATACTCATTTTTTCTCTTTTTCTCATTTTCAATATATGAACATTTAAACCTATGAATATATTCAAATATTTTCATATTTCTCATTTTTTATTTTTGTCTCTTGACTTTGAAAAATTATAAGACCTGCGCCCCGATTTCCTCATCTGTAAAATACATATATCTACCTCATAGGATTGTTGTGGAGATTGAATGAGATGGTACACCTAAAGGGCTTGAACATGTTAACAGTGTGCCCCTACTCATTAGACGACAACACAGTTAGGTATATAATTATATTAAGGAGGAAGGCTATCAACTGTTTGCCAGTGCATGTAGCAAAATATGGTGTATGGTAAAAGAAGCTATCAGCTGCCAATAATTTGTAATACTCAGTTTTAATTTTTAGAGTCCAGTACACTAACTCACATGTCTTCATTGATTGTCACTAGCCTTAGGTTCTCCACACATACAACATTCTGCTTTGTATTATTATATACATTGATGACTAACTTTCTATGTTTAGCATTTTATGGGCAGAATCCATCACCTGTCATACTCTTTTAGGGATTAGTGCAGTAAAATATTCAATAAGTAGATATTGAATTGCATAAGTGATTGAGATAATATTAACATTCATATGTTAAGCATGAGTCACTAAAATAGCAATTAAAACATGTATCAAATCCCCAAATAAAGTTAGCATAGCAGGACATTTAATTTCTTGCCACACTTTAAGATGACATGGAAGGTATTTACCCGTTTCACAAAGCCAGATTTGTAATGGGATCTGTCACATCACTCACTCCTTTTGACTATAAGCTTTCTAAGGACAAGGTGTGCTGTATTCACTCATTCATTCAGCTCTTTCATTTTACTGTACAGTGCGTAACCCAGTACTCTTGGGAAGGTATTCGCAAAGGTAGAAAAAAGGACAGTCTTTACCCTTCAGGAGCTTCCTATTTAGTCTTCTCTTCAGATGACCTAGACATGACTATTGATATTTTTCCTTTGAAGGTAGAAATACAAGGACTTAGTGGAGCCAGAAACTTGGATAAAATTCCAAGCGTGCTTTCCAAGATGGAGAAATGAATCTTACCCTTAAGTCAACAGAACTATATTCACCTAGAATACTATGTGCTTTTTTGGCTAATGATAAAATTGTTAATACTTACATAATGCTTTACTATTTACAAAATGATTTTTCATGTTCTTTTTTATATTAATATCAAGTTAATGCTAACATTCTATATCTAAAGAAAGGCTTATTGAAATTAATGAACTTGCCCAAAGTCATGCAGCCAGAAAGTGTTAAAGCAGTTCATAGTCTAGTGTAGTCAGTGTCCAAAGAGCACCTGAACCCCTGAAGGGTGAGGGTATAGGAAAAGCTTCCCACCTAATGTAAGTCCAAATCCTAAAGGGTTGGTTGCTTTAATCAAGCAGAAGAAATGGGGAGATGGAGGAAAAGTAATTCCAGGGACACAAAGTATGAAACTGCATGGCGTTTAAGAAAATCAGGGCTGCACAGGGTAGGTTTAGGATTTGACCACCACAGAGACAGAGGTGTTAGGTCAGGAACAGTAGGAGCTTATGAAAGGAGCATCTGCCTGTGAATGGCGTATTTGGAAGAGTAGCAAGAAAAAGAAAAGGGTGGACCCAGTGCTGAGGAGTCTAGACTTTATCCTGTGAGTAAAGGGGAATCAAACAGTTGAAGGTTCTCTGTTATTTAAGTGATTAGTGACAATACAAAGGTTGAATTGGAGAGTTAGAGGGTATCTTAGAATGCTAATATTATAAATCAAGTGAGAAACAGTGAGGGACCTACATGAGTTAACCTAAAAGGAAACTTAGTCTTCTTGAATAGCAACACCTATTTTGAAATCATTTTAGCATTTTTTAAATAGCTTTCTGCACCATAAAATCCCGAGGGTGTCCCAGATCTTCATATGAGCTACAGTGAAAATACAATAGCGCATTTGGTCCATAATTTCCCACTTGTCGCAAAATCCCATACAGCTTTAATCTAATTGGTTCTTCAAGTCTCTGTGTATTCTGTTTTCACACCTTCTCAGGAAGGTTCACTCTCGGTATGGTCTCTTCAGCCTTTCTTGAAATGGAAGGACTCTTAGGATACTTGGCAGCTTTTGACCTCAGTCCCGTTTTACTTTTTTTTTAAACTTTCTGGAAACTTCTGAATAGTGGTAGTGAAAAGTCTTTTTTAAAAAGTCCAAGTTCCTACAGAGAATAGTGGAAGCATTCTAGTGGCCATTTAAACTTTTGTGACCTAATGGAGCCCAGTGCATCTGAAGGCCAACAAATTATCTATGTCTAGTCTAAGAGAAAGTTGTTGATTTAAATTTACATTTACTCTTCATTTTGAATTTTTACTAGCAGATAATATTTGAAACAATTTGGGGGTGCTTGAATCAGAAGGGGTACAGAATTCATCTTCTATAGATAGGAAGCAAGTATTATATATGAAAAAGTATTAGTTATGGGAAATTTTGTGCTTATTTCATTGTCTGTTCAGATATTTTTCTGACTGAATGTGGACATTCTAGATAAAAACTGATCACTGCTGAGTAATGCCTAAGTGAACTCCCTTGCTCCCTCTGTTCTTCCTAAGCTGCTTGTAGCTATCTCATAGGCTTGTTTTGAGAATTATATATAATATGCTTAGAATATTGGTCACAGAAAACTATACCTTATTTGTACATGAAAGTTAATAAGGCTGAACAGGCAGAATTGTACCTTATCACAGGCAAAACACTATAAAAAATATTAGCAAGAAAGTGGCCAAAGCATTTTAGTAATAGCTATGGGAAAGCATATGGAACATTATAGAGATATTTGAGGAGTTTAGAATAGTGTATAGCAGTTCGGATAGTCTTATGTGCAGTGTACACTGGAGAATATGTAATATCCATTCATTGACTAAGTTTATAAAGTTATTTAATTGGCCAAATGTTTAGTTTCCAGAAGCAGTCATTAACTCTAAGCTTTCTTTCCCTCCCTTTTCTGGTGTATTTATAAGGCCTCTTGCGTTATTATGATTCTAAACCATTTTAAGTTCCAGTTCCCTCCCTCCCTCCTCCCTTCCTTCCTTCCTTCCTTTTTTATTGATTCTAGAGAGAGGTGAAGGGAAGGAGAAAGAGAGGGAGAGAATCATCAATGTGAGAAAGAAACATCAATCAGTTGCCTCCTGCATGCACACATACCGGGGACCCAACCCACAGCCCAGGCATGTGCCCTTAATTGAACCTGCAACCTTTCAGTTTGTGGGATGATGCCCAGTCAGCTGAGTCACATTGGCCAGGGCAGTTTCAGACACTTTAAAAATTAACTAATATTCATAATACAGGGTGGGGCAAAAGTAGGTTTACAATTGTGAGTTTATTCTTGTACTTTTTCCATATGAAAAAGGTTTGTGGGTTTTTTTTCTGTAAGTATGCAAATTATGTGATGTTTGGCATAGTAGAAATCATCTCTTAGGTCTTTTGTCTTTCCAGGGTTAATAACCTTAATGACTAATAACCCTTTATGAGGCACAGGACATCATGGGAAAGTAATGGAGTCCAAGCTTGAAGAAGACACTCTTTCCTGATCTGTTTTTTCCTCCAGTAAAGCAGAACTATAGGGAATAGAAACCAGATATTAATATGCTTATTGGAAAAGTGTTAAGAAATTTTTATCTCTTACTCTCTTTAACTATATTATCTTCCACTAGCCCAGACTAGAAAGCAGTTTTGAATGGCACTAAAATCCTAGTTGCTCAGGTTTGTGGAAGCCTGGCATACTCTTCTGAGAACCCCATTCTACATCAAGCCCGCTTTAGACAGCACTTTTCATTGACCTACTAAAATAGCCCAATGATATGAATGACTAGTGAGTGACATGTACAGAGCACAGGACTTGGTACTACCTGACCAAGGCTTTCAGGACTTTACTTTCTCTTTGCAGTGTTTATTATCCTAAAAACTCATCTGGTATCAGTTACTTGTTTGTGTGTGGCTCAGATGTAGTATTTGTGTCATGCAAGTGCTATATATAAATGTTCAAAGCATTTAGGATGACTTTCTTTCCTCCATTAGTTCCCCCCTCTTTTCTTTCCTCTCTTACTGGATTGGGTTGTTTGAAATTCTGATTGCCCAACAGGATTCTTCTGTCAGGCAATTTGAGCAATAGACAGATGTAAAACCCTTCAGACTGTATGGTAGGTAACACATAAGGGTGGATGGACTTGGTTTACCTTTGTTTTCAGATCAGCTCTTACCCTAGCTCAGCTCATCCATTTCATCTCTGCCACCCCCATTTCAATTTTTACTGGTTGTTCTAGAGAGGTAGCATTGTGTAATGTTTATGAATGTAAATAACCACTGAAGGTAGACTGTCTGGGCCCAAATTCCAGCCCTGTTGTGTACTATTTGCATAACTTTGGGCAACTTAGATTCTTTGGGCCACAGTTTCTTCTTTTGTAAAATATGGATAATAGCATTTATCCATATTTTAAGATTGTTATAATAAATTAGTTAAAATATTTCAAGATCTTGAAACATCCCATGATAAATAGTAAGATCTATATAACAGCTTTATTTAACTTCTCCATTTGCCTGCCTCTTCTATCCTTTCAAATTTATAACTCACTTTATGTGCTTAGCTTTCAACTTTCGAGTTTTGATTTGTTATCTCTTTACTGACTTAGCATTTTTTTGGCCTTGACTCTTTGTAATCCACTCTTAATTAGGCCATAGTCCTAGAACCCCTATAACTGTTGCCTGCTTTTGTAAGAAACAAGTGTGTGGTTGACCATTTTTGCCTAGTCTCTCAGGCCTCAGAAAGAGCTGTGCTTTCTTGATTCTTCCTAGCTTAGACCCAGAAGAGGTCACCAATCATTCTTAAAAATCTACTGCCTGTGAGAAAGGTGAAATTTTTCCCATAAAAGCATTCTAAATTCTCAAACATTTACTTTTATTGGTATGTAGATCCTGTCACCAGATGTGGGGAGGTACTGACTTCATCCTCAAATCTCATTTATAGCATCTCTAACCAGCTACCAAGACTTTTGATACAATAGAGAACTTCACAATTTTCTATAACACAACTCATTTTTCAGTGGAGGCAGAGCCAGTAGTGTTCTTGGCTTCCTGCCATGTTGGCAAGACAGAAATGATGCATAATTCCTCTTACAGTAGAGAGACCTCGATGTGAAAACTTGGAGAGATTTTTCTTAATTGACCTGCAGTTGAACCAGCAGAGGTAGGGATGACAATTGGATTCTGGCACCTGGAGCAACATTGAGCTTCAAAAATCAAACTACGTTTTGTCCAGGGATTTGAAGTGGTGATTCCTTATCCAGTATTGTCAATGAAAGCCTAGTGGGTTCAGAGAACAGATCTTTGTTGTCAAATCCCTTAGTTTGAATCCTTGATTTACCACAGTCATACGACTTTGGGTAAGTTATAATCTCTCTGTGGCCCAGTTTCTGTTTTGTAAATGGATAATTCCAGCGTTGTGGGGTGTTATGACTATTTCATTGGAATACACATATGTAGAGCCCTTAGTATGGTACATAGTTCCATAAGTGTTAGCTATTTTATTTAAGCCAGGCTGTTATATTGGCTCTTAGACCAAAAGCCTGTCTTCTAGAAATTAAAGTGTGTGGTTGACAAGTTTTATTTGTGAAAAAGAAGAGTAGGAAGCTATGGCTCTACCAAAATTACTTCAGCCTAAATTCTGTGACATGCGTACACATAACACCATATATAGACACATATTCCCCCCACCTCACCTCCCCACCTTTCCTCTTTCTTTCCCTTCTCCTCTCCGTGTGTGTGTATGTGCATGTGTACTTAAACCTGCTTAATCTCACCCCCTGAGAGTTCTGGGAATCACAAAATAATCACATTTTGTTCCACTCTGAGGTTGAACAAAATGAAGACCTTTCCAGGTGAGGTGAGGACAATGGAATACTCTTCAGCCTCTGAATTGTCTCACCTGGGTTCCCTTGCCTGTAGAATGGCATCCTATGTTAGATTGGTAGTTTGCAGATTTTATTGAGCCTAACAGTCAAGTGCAAGATGGTTAAGAATGTAGATTATCAGATCATCTTGGGATATTACATTCAATAGATCTGATCCTGGATCCTGAGAATCTTCCTCTTTACTAGGTATCCCAAGTAATTCTGATTTCAGGATTTCATAGACCTCACATTAAAAACAATTCAGCTCTGGCTGGTGTGACTCAGTGGATTCAGTGCTGGTCTGCAAACTTGAAGGTCGCAGGTTCAGTTCCCAGTCAGGGCACATGCCTGGGTTGCAGGCCAGGTCCCCAGTTGGGGGTATGTGAGAGGCAACCAGTAGATGGATGTTTCTCTCCCTCTCTTTCTCCTTTTCCCTCTCTCTAATAAATAAGTAAAATTTTAAAAACAAACAAACAAACAAAAAAACCCAGTTCACTAATTCCTCCTGTCTAAATGGCTCAAAGCTCCTTCATCTTGAGTTGTTTCCACTTATACTCAGAGAATTACCAGTTCAGCTAGACCACGGTTGAATTTGAAGGGTTTTAGGGGAACTGGCTTTCAGCTAAAAAATTGGTATCTTTATTTCATCTCTGTTTTGTTTTTTACCTACCTATTTCAGCTCTGTCCTTTCAATTTAAAACTTTCATATCCTTACTGATTTCCTGTAAACTCATTCTAGTGATTATTGAGGAGAAGGACGAAGTCCCCCTAATTATAATTGTATGTTTATTTATTTATTCTTTTAGTTCTCTTGGTTTTTATTTTATGTATTTTGACGCTCTGTTATTAGGCACATACACATTTATGATTGTATATCTTTCTGATGAAACAATGCCTTTATCATTTTGAAATGGCACCCTTTATCTATAGTCTATTTCTTATATTGAGGTCTACTTTGATACTAATTTGGCTGCTCCCAACATTCTTTAGATTAGTGTTTTATGATGTATCCTTTCCTTATCTTTTACTTTTAAACCTGTATATGCCTTTACCTATCTGTTGTGCTTTTTAAAATCCATTTTGACCATCTCTGCCTTTTATTTGGTGTTTTAGGCCATTTACACTTAATGTGATTAATGCCATTTGAGTTTAAATTGATCATCTTGCTTGTTTTCTATTTATCCCATTCTCTGTTCCTTTTTCCTTTTCTTGCCTTCTTTTAGATTATGTGTTATGATTTTCTTTTATCTCTGTTATTACCTTTGAATATTCTTAATTTTTTTATTGTATTTATTTATTTTTAGAGGGAGGGGAAGAGAGGGTGAGAAACATCAATGTGTGGTTGCTTTTCACGTGCCCCCTACTGGGGACCTGGCCTGCAGCCTAGGCATGTGCCCTGACTGGGAATTAAACCAGCAAATTAAAATTTGCTTCACAGGCCTGTGCTCCATCCACTCAGCCACACCAGCCAGGGCGAATATTGTTAATTTTTTTGATGCCATTGTAAATTTTCCACTGTGTGCAGGATTTTGTAGCATTCCTTTAATATTGGTGGGCTTTGTCATAGTCCACAGTTAAGTTACTTCACATTAGTTTGATCCTGTCAAGGCTTTCTTTGAGCTTTATGAGGGTGGTCAAAAGCAGCCTTTGGTTTTGGGATAATTTATCCCTACAGCCGAGACAATACCATTCTGAGGACATTACTCAGTGCTCCATGGATTAGGTCTTCTTTTTTAAAAATTATATTTTATTGATTATGCTATTATAGTTGTCCTGATTTTTCTGCCTTACTCCCCCCTCCCACCCAGCAACCCCTCTCCCTCAGGCAATCCCCCCACCCTTGTTCATGTCCATGGGTCATGCATGTAAGTTCTTTGGCTTCTCCATTTCCTATACTGTACTTTACATTCCCATGGCTATTCTGTAACTACCTATTTATATTTCTTAATCCCCTCACCTCTCACCCATTCTCCCATACCCACTGTCCCATTTCTTTATCTTTAACCTTTGGCATTTTAATTATGATGTGGTTTGGGGCTGGCCTCTTTATGTCCAACCTGTTTGAGACTCTCTGCTTCCTGGACTTACATGTCTGTTTCCCTCACCAAATTAGGGAAGATTTCTTTCATAATTTTTTCAAATAGATTTCCAATTTCTTGCTCTTTTTCTTCTCCTTCTGGCACCCCTATGAAGTAAATGTTGAAATGCTTGAAGTTGTTCCAGAGGCTACTTACACTACCCTCATTTCCTTTTTTTTGATTCTCTTCTTGTTCTGATTGGTTGTTTTTTGCTTCTTTATGTTTCAAATCATTGATTTGATTCTCAGCTTCATCCACTTTACTGTTGTTTTCCTGTAAATTGTTCTTTATTTCAATTAGTGTATCCTTCATTTCCAACTGGATCTTTTTTGTACTGCTGAGGTCCTCACTAAGTTCCTCGAGCATCCTTTTAACCAGTGTTTTGAACTCTGCCTCTGATAGCTTGCTTATCTCCATTATGTTCAGTTCTTTTTCTGGAGTTTTGATCTGTTCTTTCATTTGGGCCATGTTTGTTTGTTTCCTTGTTTTGACAGCTTCCTTGTGTTTGTTTGTTTCTATGTATTAGGTAGAGCTGCTTTGACTCCATGTCTTGGCGATGTGGCCTAATATAATAGGTGTCCTGTAGGATCCAGTGGCACAGCCTCCCCTATCACTCAAGCTGGGTACCAAGGTTCACCATTTGTGTGGGCTGAGTATATCCTTCTCTTGTAGTTGAGCCTTGATTGCTGTTGGCAGGTCAATGGGAGGGATTTACCCAAGCCAGTTAGCTGCAAGGATTGGCTATGACCACTGACAACCAACCTCTGCCCTCTGTGGCAGATCAGCTGTGTAGGGGTAAGGTGGTGCTCTGACATGGTTGGTGGTCGGTGGCTATCCACTGAGTGCACTGGCCCCTGGGAGTTCCCAGGTGGTTCAGGCCAAGAGCAGCCCCCACCACCTGTGTTCTTCCTTGGGGGCCACCCTCCCTGCCTGGGTCATAAAGCAATCCAGTGGCTGCTACTTTTTTTTTAATTAATTAATTTTTAGAGAGATGGAAGGAGAAAGAGAGGGAGAGAAACATCAGTGTGTGGTTGCCTCTTGAGCACACCCCTTACCGGAGACCTGGCCTGCAACCCAGGGATGTGCCCTGACTGGGAATTGAATCAGTAACCCTTTGGTTTAGCAGTCTACACTCAATCCACTGAGTTACACCAGCCAGGGCAGATGGCTGCTACTTGTGGTAGGCTTAGAGATTTCCTGGCAAAGCCAAGCAGTGCATCTGTGGTGCTAGTTCTGGGCCCAAGCCTCACTGAGGCCAGCTGCTACTTGTTTGAGAGGACTTAGGAAGTTGTGAAGCATGAGCCAAGACCATTCATGTGGAAAAGCAGAGTGGGTGGACCTGTAAGTTGGATGGTGGAGTCTCTGGGGATCTACAAACAGGTCAAACAGTATTAGCCAGGTTGACGGAATCTTATGGCACTGGTCTGCAATGTGTGGGGAGGGTTTAGAAAAGGGACAGTGGCCTCTGCTCGCCTTGATGCCAGGCACCTTTGCTTCTCCCTGCACGCCACTGGTGCCCTGCAAGCTGCCACCCCATCGCCAGAGCCCAGACATAATGAGTCTGAGTAGGTGAGTCTGTGTGTGGGTTCTCTGAGAGGCACTGCTTAGGGTTCCAGAAATTTCTTCCAACGACTCAGTCCCCACTGGTTTTTGCAGCCAAAAGTTGTGAGGACTTATCTTCCTGGCACTGGAATCCTGGGTTGGGGGGACCTGGTGTGGGGCTAGGACTGCTCGCTCCTGAGATGTTCCTCCCAAACCCTATCTGCTACACATGGATGTGGGATCAGCCCATTCTGCATCTGCGCCCTCCTACCAGTCTAGATGGATATGGTTTCTTTAATTCTGTAGTTGTCAAACTTCAACTCAATTTCTGTTGGTTCTGAATGATGGTTGTTCTCTTTAGTTGCAATTTATTTATGGTTGTGCAAAGAGGCAAGCCATGTCTGTCTGTGCCACCATCTTGACTGGAAGTCCCGGATTTGGTCTTTTTTATTCTGGCTTATTCAAAGTTGAACTATTCCCAGCCTTATATGAGCTCTGGAGATTGTTTCACCTACTCCTTTCTATAGTCATTTTCCCTGTCCTTAGGTAGTTTTCTTCGATGTATATATAAGTAAGTATTCAACCAAAGACTCAAGGGTATTCCTCCAGAGATCTCTCAACACTCTTTCTGTAGAGCCTTCTATTTTGCAGTATTTTGCCCCACAGGTTCTAGTTCCCTTGATGTCCCTGAACTCTGAGTCAGTTCACATCTGATCAAAACTGCTAGACTCTTTAGGTTACTCTTCCTGCACTGCAGCCTGGAAACTCAAGACATTAAGCTTGGTCAACTATAGTCATCCTCTCAGCATTCACTATCCTTTTCTGTCTGTATATTTTATCTGATTTTTCTAGTTGTTTAAGGTGGGACAGTAAATCCAGTATGCGTTAGTCCATCATGCTAGAAGTAGAAGTCTGTCCATCCCATATAGCAAACTAATTTACTCTCTCCATTCTTGGTGATCTTGTCTTTGTTTCTCTCTGTTAGGCACAACCCAGTACTCGCATATCCTACAGCATTCCTGCCTCATAATGTTGAAATGGACAGTGATAATACCATTATAGAGTTAATGCTGATCAAATGGCTGTTTTGCCACACAGTAGAATTAGGATGTATTCTGCAGCTGCTCTAGTGGATGGTAGGATAGAAGCTGTTGTTAGACTTGTACCTCAGAACTCTTGGCTGCTGCCTCTTTTGTTGGCATAATACCTGCGGGCTACCAAACCAATTGCTGCATTTAATTTCTCATGCTTCCTAATCTCCACCTTTCTTTTTCTCTTTATTTCTTACAACTCATTGATTAAAAAACAGATTCTTAAGGATCCCTCTTCTTCACATCAAAGGATCCACCTTTTACGACCAGGAAATAAATCAGGATTAACCTGCTGGTCACAGTGTGTCTATAGTGAGCTCATCCACGGGTCTTAGCTCATATTTAGGTTTTTATATTCTGAGCCTGCCTCTCCTGTTGTCGAAGTGTGAAATTTTCATTTTGGAAGAAATGTTAAGGGAAAGGGGAGTTTAGTTAAGCCACATAGATGAGGAAGGCTAGTTTTAGTTTTGATAATGGCCATATTTAACCAGTGCATGTAGTTTTAGAAACTTGAAAAGATACTGTATGGATTAGAGTAATGCCATAATTTGGAATAGGATTTTATAGTTTACAAAGTGCTTTCACATACATTATTTTTTAATTCCTATTATACCCTGCAGTGAGATAGACTATCCTCATATTACAGATGATAAACTGAGGCCCAGAGAGGTTAAGGGATGAAACTGGAATTACAGCCTTTGCCTTCTGAGTCTTTAACCAACTTCCTTTCTCCTGTGTGCCATGTATGAACTCACAGCTTATGCCAACTGAGCAGATATGATGTTATGTGCCAACAGTACCTAATACCCTGGATTATTTTGTAATTAATATTTTATGCAATTAATATAATTAATAATTCTATTAGTAATTAATTCTATGTAAGAATTGCGCATGTTGCTACCTTCTAGTTGGTGATTTTCTAAATATATTCCTCAAATTAGTTTTTTGTGACTTTAGTCTTGGAAAAAATGTTTTCCTCAGCTTCTTTTTGTATGTGTTCAAGTTTTTGTGTTATGCTTGCTGGCATTCTGAATTTGAACTATACAGTTTTTGTTCTCCTATTTCTCCCCTCCTACTCTTTTTTACAAAAGATTTTCTTTTATTACTCTTGATCCATAAATATCTACGTAATGTCTACTAGCTAAAAGAAGGGAGTGGACTACCTTGAGTTTACAAAAAGCTTTCCAGAGAAATTTATGCTTGATTTGGGTATTAAGGAAGGGCGTTATTGCCAGAGAATGGCATGTCTAAAAGCTTGGAGTCAAGAAGGACAACACATGCATTCAGAGGACTCCAGAGATTCTGTTTGGCAGGAGCGTTGGGAACATAATAGAAAAGGGTAGAAGAAGGAACTGGATATGTAGAGTCTAGATCAGGATGGGGCTTTCTGAAAATTTAATTTAAAATTTAAATACTGAAAATTTAAATTTTATCCTGTGAAAGTGAAATAATTGGAAAGTATAAAATGGGAAATTGATCAGATTATATTTTACGGTTATCATTCTGGCAACAATCTGGAATGTAAATGGAAAGCTAGAAAGTGATATCATAATCAGGGAGACTTGCAGTATTGCAAGTGAGAAACAGTTGGGGGTCTAGGGCCTTGCTCTTTGAATAGTTATTGGAAAGGTGGAGGTAGATGTCAAGGAAGTAGAATATGTACACTATTGGTACAGTATGAGTAAGTGGAAGGGTAATCCAGGTTGTTTCTAGTGTTTTAACTTGAGTGGATTGTGCTGGTCCCTCCGCCCCCAAGGTTCATGTTAGGATGGTGGAGGGAGGCTAAATAATAATTTATTTTGATATAACTTCATTTAAAGTACCTATTGCATATCCAGCTATAGAAGCATCTAGGGGGTATTTGCAGGTATAGAGGTGGAGCTCAGAAAAAAAAACAGCACTCAAATTAAAGATGCAAAAATCCTTATAATTTAAGCCAGTGGTCTCCAAAATGGGTTATACAAATGCTTTATTGAAGTTGTTACAATGAAAATGTTTGAATTTATATTTACTTTGTATCTCATCCTTTCAGAACTTTTATTTCTGTATTTCTATATAATTTGTAAAACATTTTAGAACAGTAATACATATGCGTAATTTATAAAAATATATATGAGAATGTACTAAAACATTTTTGGAGATTATTGATTTAAACTGAGTAGTCACTTCTGGACATTTGCTTTCCAATAGCAACCTGGTGAACTTCTTTAAAAGTACACATTTCTGAACCCTATCTCCAGAGACTCTGTGTAATTAAGTGTAGAGCAAGGAATTTGAAAAATTCATCTTTTATTTAATTCAAATGATTCTGACAATCAGCCAAATTTGAGAACCACAGGTTAAAACCATAGGAAATATGTAGAGTATAAAATGAGAAGCTACAAGAAGATAAGATAGATCTATTTGAATGATAACTCTATTGATTCTAGAATGAGAAGATAGGTAAGATAGGTGTGGATGACACTTTGCTGATTGTAAAAGTTGCAACTAATTCATTTTTTATTTTAATCTGATAGAATGGCCATAGTCAATATTGCAATTATCTCCACTAAGCTAAAATTAACATTAAAAATTCAAAAGTCTGTTTTAATGTTATATACTCCATTTTTGGCACATGTTTCTCTCCCATATCTATGCAGGTTATATGCAACATTTTTGACTAGCCAAGTACCTAGAGAGAACTTTTTCCCTAAGGTTGTAAAATTCTGCATTGCCCAGAACCACCAAAATATTAAACTCCCAAGGGTAAGGACAAAGGGCCTGTGATTTAAAACATATTTTTCATTTTGAAACAGAGATTGCTACCAACATCTAAAATCTGCTTTCTGTGAATTAAAATTTGAGAAAGGATTCAAATGCAATGTGAATGCCTGAAAGGATTATGTAATAAAGACTTTTGAGGACTATTATGGGCTGTGTCCTTTAGCAAACTCATCTGTTAAAGCCCTTACTGCCACTAATTTAGACTCTGACTGTATTTGGAGATAGGGCCTTTAAAGAGATGATTAAATTTAAATTGAGGCCATTGGGTAGGCCCTAATTCAATCTGACCATTGGCCTTATAAGAAGAGGAAATTTGGACACACAACGAGATACCAGGGATGACATGCACAGAGAAAAGATGCTGTGAGGCCACAGTGACAAGATGGTCATCTGCACCCCAAAGAGAGGGGCCTCATAAGAAACCAGACTTGCCAACACCATATTCTTGGACTGCTAGCCTCTAGAACTATGAGAAAATAAGTTTTCGTTGTTTGAACCATCCAGAATGCGGTGTTTTCTTATGACAGCCCTAGCAAACTAATGCAAGGACTGTAAGCCACTTAATGCAACTTTATAGTTTCACTAATGAAGAACTAAGAAACAGATGCAGGTTTTAAAACTCTGTGGCCTTGGCTCTTGAAAGAGAAGAAGCAAACAATATTGAGGGTATAATTACATTGTCCAGAGTTTCTGACCTCTATGAAATTGGTTTAAACTTTGTGAGTGGTAGATATTATTGCCTAAACATAATTTAGTATTCTTAGTGTAATTGTTACTTGCAAATATGATCAGATGTATATATATTTGTTTCATAAGATAGAATTTTGTGTGATTGCTAACTACTAACTCAGTTTTGCAGTTACAACATTGAAGACAGGCTAAATGATGTTTAAGGTAATGATTTATTTTTGTTTTACATTATTCCTCCAGATTATAGTTCCTTTCTAGTGAATAAGCAAGTAAGTGTTCAAGTATTCAAATGGAAGATGACATTTTGATGTGTAGTTTCTAATTTACTGCCTTTCATTTAATTCACCAATTAAACATTATTATTTTGTACATAATGTTTTATCACTCACCCTTTGAGAACTATCAACTTATTTTTAATTATTGATTTTATTAAGAAATATCTCAAGTATAGAATAGTTTCAGGGGTGTCAAACTCATTTTCATCCCACGCCACATCAGCCTCACGGTTGCCTTCAAAGGGCCAAGGAGTTCCAGTTTCAGGCCAGATAAAACAAGGTGGAGGGCCAGATTAGGCCCTTGGGCCTTGTGTTTGCCACCTGTGGTCTAGATAACATAACCAACGATCAATAGTAGTTCCCCTCACTTAGCCTAAGAAGTTAAACATGACAGATGTAATCAGAATTTCCTGTGACCCCTCGAGGCCACTCCCTTTTCTTCAATCCAAAAGTAACTGCCCTATTTGCTGTTTATTCCCATGCATTTTTTAGATTATTAGGTTATTTTGCACATTGCCTTTTTTTTTTTTTTTTGACTTTATACAAATAGTGCCATTCTATTTATATCTTCCTGCAGTTTGCTTTCTGGTTCAGGTTAGGTTTTTGAGATTTATTCATGCTGACACATATAACTCCAGCTATTTGTTTTTGCACTATATAGTAGTGTTCCTTTGCATGAATGTGTCACAATTTGTTTTTCTCTTTGGACACTTAGGTTGTTTGCAGTTTTTTGCTGTTATAAACATTTCTGTAATAAAAGAACTTTATGTACATTTTTTGTGCAAATGTGCCAGAATTTCTCTAGAATACATACCTAGGGAAAGAATTGTTTCAAATTCCACCTCTGATGATTACCCATCAATCTTGAGTATGTTTCGTGTTATAGGTTTATTGGCTATTTGAGTTTCCTATCATGAAATATTGTTATATCAGGTAGAGTCCAATGAGGAGACAGAAACCACATAGTAATTTCAACAGAGAAGGTGCAACAAGAAGGAATGAAGTAAAAAGGCAAAGAGAACTCTGAAGAATACAAAAGTAACAGATACAGGTTCCAGCCACTGCCGGTAGAACTGACATGAACACCTGAGGAAGAGGCCAGTTTCTCTCAGAGCTGAGATTCTTGACTTCTCAAATGTGTGTGGCATTCAGTGGTCACAGTGTGTGGGGAAGAACTCCCCACAGGCTGCCCAAGGGGTTACAGGAGTAGACCAAGGAGAGGTGCCCAGCAGGTTACATTCCACTGTGAATCTGCTTAGGGGGTAGTAGTACTGGAGAAGGTGCCCATAGGAAGCTGCCATTGCTGTTAGCACCTGGGCACTGCTGAAAAGTGAAATTCACATCCTGCAAGAACCCAATAAGGTGACCACAGTGGAACCAGGAAGAGAAACCCCTTCCTCTTCATTATAAAGGATGGCTTAGTAGAAATAGTTCATCAATACTTGAGGCACATATTGGTTTAAGTAGGCCTCTGTGGGGCTGATCCTACAGATAGTATAGTCAGAGTTCCCAGGTATTAAGTTTACAACAAACCTTAAGAATGTTTCTGCCTCTTTCTTTTCCGTCCTTCTTGTCTCTCATTATGTCCTTCACCTTTTCTTATGTCTTCTACTTTTCTTCTAATCTTTGCTGATTTTTCTCCTGAAAACCAGTATTTCACCATTCCTATTTTCTCTTACTGTGTGTTTTCCTTCCTAAGTCCTGTGTGGTCAGATATGCTCTTTACATTTCTAAAGCAGTAGTGAATTATAGGCATGCCTTGGACCCTAAGTGGATAGAGCTGTGGGTATAGCTAAGCTGGAGGAAAAGGGTCAAGATTCTCTCTGTATACATACATGCACAGTATAATGTGAATCAAAATAGTTCTTGAAAACAGTCATTTTAAAAGCTTATAGTTATTCCCTCTGGTTCCTGGTATAAGTGTAGGTTTTTATTCATAAAAATCTTTTTGCCAAATTTCCCCTATCCACATATAAGAAACCCACTCAGGCTTAAATAAATAAATAAATAAAGTGGTCATAGTGAGAAAATGGACTTCATTATATTTTTTAGTCAAGAAGAACCCACATTTTTCTTTTGATTCTAGTAAAGGCTTTTCTTTTATCATGATTTATGCGAGAGTTGTAATTAGGATAATGACTTAAGTTATTTTTTGATAGGCAGGTAGTGATAATAAGTACTAGTCTTTATATTAAGTTTAAATTGACTTTCAATGAGTATGTTATAAATGAAAAATACTTTGTTAATCCTGTTCCAATATATTTGTTACAGCCATTACCCAGTGCAAAGTTTCTCTGATCCCTGTCTATATAGTCTGTTGTGTGTCATGTGGTGACATTTTAAGTATATATCTATGCAAGTTTATATTTTGCTGTATATGCTTAAAAAGGCAAAATAACAGGCACCTTCTCCTATTCAGCTTTCCATCCTTTGTAAGTGACTTGATCCAAGAGAACTTCAGGAGCTCAAGACACAGGTGGCAGAAAACAGAGGGAAAGGTCAAAGAGGTGTACCAGCAGTAATTTCTGCAGGATCCTTTTACCCACATTCAATCATATAACCAAACCTAGTTGCACAAGGAGACTAGAAAGTCTTTAACTGAGCATATTGCTGCCCTGAATAAATTATTACTCTGTTATAAGGAATAGAGGGAGAATAGATAGAAGATGGGCATCTAGCAGTTTCTTCCAAAATGTGTGATCTTTTATTTTTCCTGAAGGTATTAGGGATCTCCAGATAATAAAATAGATTATAAGGAATTTGCTCATGCACTTAGGGAGGCAGGCAAGTACAAAATCTGTAGAGGCGATATCCTAGTTTGGTCCAAAAGTCAAAAGGCTGCTGTTAGAACCAGGTGGAGCCAGTGACCCTGTTCAAAGGCCCTCAGGCGGTGGAGAATACCCTCCAAGATTCCCAATGGATGCCCAAAACCACAGATAGTACCAAACCCTGTGTATACTGGTTTTTTCCTATACTTATATACCTGTGGTAAAGTTTAATTATAAGTTGGGCGCACTAAGGGATGAACAACAATAAGTAATAATAACACAGAGCAATTATAACAATATACTATAATAAAAGTTATGAGAATGTGGTCACTCATTTCAAGGGGCCCTTGCTGAAGTCTTTCTGTAGACTCAGTTCTTTCTGGCATGACTTTGCCATCTGTCAACACGTTTTCTGTTAATGTCTTCCACCCACAAACTCAGTGCCTTTTCCATCTTAGCTAAGCCTTTACCCCACACTACAGCTGTAACTCTTGCCGTTTGAAGTATGACAGCAAAACTAGCCAGAAGTTTTTTTCCTTCTTCACAGTTTCACAGATAGAAAATTCATTCATACCAAAGATGTTAGCAACTTCAGCATACAAATGTTTTTCTTTCTTAAGTCAAGAACTTCCACTTTTTCACTTACAGGGAGTACTTTATGTGTTCTCTTTGGCATGTCTGAATTGCCAGCATCACTTCTCTTGAGCTTTGGGGTCGTTATTAAGTAAAGTAAGAGGTACTTGAACACAAGCACGGGACACCACCGCAGTCAATCTGATAACCAGGATGGCTTCTAAGTGACTAATGGGCAAGTAGTGTGTACAGTGCAGATACACATGAGATTTTATCCCACTACTCAAAATGGTGTGCAATTTAAAACTTATGAATTGTTTATTTTTAGAGTTTTCAATTTAATAGTTTCAGACCATGGTTGACCATGGGTAACTAACTGAAACCAAGGAAAGAAAAACAAGTAGTGCCATGATTTATTTATTTAAAAAAATTTTATTATGGGCATCCTTCCATGTCAGTAAGTACAGACCTACCTTTTCTGAATGTTATTTCTTTGTGGATGTATTATCCACTTATTCATGTTTGGTTTATTCAGTGAATATTTTTAACACTTGTGTGCCAGGCAACATATATATTCAATCCTCTATTGATAGAAATTTAGGTCATTTATTTTGTTTGTTTTTATTCTTTTGTTTTGTTATAACAATGCTGGGGTATACACCTTTGTAGTGTACCTTTACATATTTTTTTGCAAGATGTCTATATTTCTAGAATTCCTCTGTAAAAAGATAACCAGTGTTTTAGGTTTTAAAAGGTATTTCTAGCCCGGAGTTTCTCACACTCAGCGCTGTTGATGTTTTGGGTCAGATAATTTATTGTTGCTAGGCAGGGTGGGATGGAGTGGGGAGAGCTGTTCTGTGCATTGTAGGGTGTTTAGCAACATCCCTGGCCTAGATGCCAGTAGCACTACCACTACCACCATTCCCAGTTATAACAATCAAAAATGTCTTTGGACATTGCCAAATGTCCCCTATAAGACAAAATCATCCTGGGTTAAGAACCGTTACACTAGCCTTTCTCTCTTTTCTCCTCTCGTGCAATAGGAATAGTCTGGCATGGGGTTGGGTGAAGAGGTGTCCTCATGAGAAGCAGCCTAGCGTGGGATATGGGAGGCCAGGTGGGGTGAGTAGGGCAGCCACAAAGGATGATGGCCTATTGTGGGATGTCAGAGCTTAAGTGGGGTTAAGAGTGTCTATGGGTATGAGGGCAGCCTGGCATGGGGCATCCTGAGCCTGAGCCAGGGTGAGAAGGATATTTATATTGGAGAGACCAGGGCAGTCTTCTCCAGTCCAAAATAGAGAGTTCTTCCTTTATATGACTGAAGGCCCATTTAGGGTGGTTTCCCAGCATTAGAGTTTGGTCCCTGTAGAGATTGGTTATTGACTTGATTATTTAATATCTGTTATAGCATATAATTAGGGATTTGTTAGCTGTAGAAGTAGCTAGACCAAGAACATAGCTCTCTATCTGATACTCACCTGCTAACATAATGCTAAGCCAAAGAAGCCAAATAAAAAGGTAAGTAATATGATTTCACTGTACAAATTTTTAAAAGTAAAACTAATCTGTGGTGCCAAAGGTTATGATTATTCACCTTTATGAGGGTTGAGGGTTTAGCACTTGGAAGGGAGATGAGAGAAGGGGCCTTCTGAAGTGTTTACAATTCTCTTTTTTTGATCTGGGTGTAGTTAACTAGTAAAAAGCCATTTAGCTGTATACTTATGATTTGTGCTCTTTCTGTATGTGTCCTCTGTGAACAAAATGTTCACACACACACACACACACACCCCTGACAATCCTACTTTTTTGTTCTTGGAAAAGAGACTCTTTCCTCTGAATCAGATAATTATCAGAAAATAGAATGTTAATGGATGACACACCCTGTGGCGTAAGCCCACTTAAACAGATAAGCAAGCACCACTCACCGAGGAAGGCCCAATTTGGTGTACTAATGATAGTGCTCAGTCTTCCAAACCTACCAACCAGTGGGGTAATGCAGAATGAGATATATCCTGTGCAGCAACTTTCAACGTCCTTGTATTGAACTTGTACTTTATAGTAGGTACTTATCTTTTAGAAACATTGTACCCACACCCAGGGATCCCACAGAAATGAAGAAGACTAAACAATACAGTAAGATAAACAGATAAGTATATGCAGAATTAATTCATTGGAATCACAGAGAAGGGACAGTGATGAAAGGCTTCCTGAAAGAGAGAAGTATAGAAGTTAGCTAAATGAAGAAAATGAGGAAGAGCATCCCCGGTAGAAGGAACAGTATATGCAGGATACAGAAGTACGACTCAACGTAACACATTCAGGGACTTGAACTTGTCAACATGGAAAGCACAGGGGCCATCAACGTTATCTTATGTATCCCCAGAGCCTGCTCTAGTGCCTGGTTCATGGTAGACATTCAGATATTAGTTTGAAAATATACCTAAAGTAGCATTGGTATATGAAGAGGTATTCCAAGGAAAGATTGTAAAGAGCTTATAAACCATCCTAAGAAACTCAAGAGTTTATCTGGAGGGCAGTGAGAAGTTATAAAAGAATTTAGATACTAGAATAAGATGGCTTGTATTTTAGAAAGGTTCTCTGACAACTCTACAAAAGATGGATTGAATGTCTAAAGAGGAGAGAGTAAGATAGGGGTATCTGTATGTGTACGTATTGCATCTACCTGTACGCATGCTTATGAGTGGGCATTTGGTGGTGGTGAGAGTTGTACAGTTGAAGCTAGGGAGGAAGTTTCTGAAATAAAACAGGTAGAAATGATAAGAATGTGAACTCAGGCATTGACTATAGGCCTGATAAGTAAGGGATTAGGGTGATTTAAAAGATACAGTAAACAGTACTTAAAGTCCAGTATCTAAGAAGCCTTTGAGCTCAGGTGACATGTTGGATGATGTCCAGATTTCTTTCTTGGGTGACTGGCTGAGTGCTATCAACACACCATTCCCTGTGATAGGGGATATGGGTGGAGTAGCAGGGTTGTGTTTTGTTTTCTGCCGGAACCTAATGTCTTCCATAACTATTCGCTGTTTTGGTAACTATTGATTATCTACTAGGAGATACTTAATTGGCAGTTGAATATTTGGGTCTAGAGTTCAAGTTAAGATAGAGGCCTGAACATCTATCAGAAGAACACATGTTTAGATTAAGCTCAAGCGAAGAAAAGAGTTTGGAGTACAGGTGGGAGCTATAAACCTGTTTTTACTCTTTTTAAAAACTGCCATCATTTTTATGGGGAGGGATGGTTGGCTCCGGTTTGTAAGTCTCATATTACAGTGGCAATAAAAAAGTTCCCAAATTATGTATTTTAAAATTACCAACACAACTAGATAGCCTGTTTTTCTTGGGGAGAGGGTTAAAAGGGGACTTCCTCTATTTGAGAATGTAGGTTGCATTGTGTAGTAGGAAAAGTTTGAATGAACTTTGGAGTCAGACTTTAGTTGGAATCTTGGTTCTCATGTTACTTAGCTCTGTGCCTTTGGGCAGTTACTTAGTTTCACTAAGACTCAGCTTACTCATTTGTAAAACTAGGATAATTAAAGCTATCTTTTAAGATTACCCTCAAGATTAAATGTATTAAATGAGATGAGCTTTTGGGTCTGGAAGATAAAGGCAACTGTCTAAATCTAAATCTCTGCATTCATCTTCCCAAAAAGCTAGAAAAAGACCTAAAAGAACCAAACACATGCACATACCATATTTGCTGTGTATAATTCACTCCAGTGTGTGATGCACACCCATGTTTTTGGCCTAAACTTTCACGGAAAAAAATCTTCTAATTTTTTAATTCAATTATTTATTTATTTATTTATTTATTTATAGCTAAATACTTGGATTTTGTATTATAAAGGAATTTTAGCATTTATTTTTGAACATAGTGTGTTACAAGAAATTTTATGCAACAAATAATTACAAAACACAAGAACAGATACAAGGTATTTCAGGTACTACCCATGTATAATGCACTCCCTTATTTTTCCCTAAAGAATCTGGGCAAAAAAGTGTGCATTATACACGGCAAAATATGGTGCTCACACAAATCATACATCACTCACACTTTCAGCATTACTTACTACAGGATAGACAATACCATGAATTTGTAAAGAAATAGGAAATTACAACAGCTCCTGTTGCTGCTACAAATCTCTGAGTCTGGAGAGTAGGACAAAGAATGGCTTAATTAAGAGATAGCGAAAAAGAAGAGAGGAGATCAGTGGTTAAAATGAAACGCAAACAAAATTACCCTCAGTAAGAAAACTTCCCCCACACAGCTGGCAAAATATGAACACAGGCTTGGGACTTAGTGATTCATAGCACCAGCTGGAAGGAAGGGGTGTGAAAATGAGAGGGGCCACAAGTAGCAACATCAGAGAAACATACCCTTTGGGAGAGAGGATAGAGATAGGGGCACTGTGGCAGTGAGAGGAAAGAAGGAAGGAGAAAATTTAGGGTCTTAGGGAAATGAAAGAGAAACAAAGCACCCAAATTCCAAACCCACCCGCCCACTACCACCACATCATCCGTTAAAACTGCTGCTCCTACTAACCAGCAGAAGCATTCTTTTTTTTCTTTTTTTTTTTTTTTTAGGTTTTATTTTATTTATTTCTAGAGAAAGGAGAAGGGAGAAAGAGAGGGAGAGAATCACTGTGTGGTTACCTCTTGTGCACCTCCTACTGGGGACCTGGCCCAAAGCAGAGGCACTGGGAATCGAGTCAGTGACCCTTTGGTTCACTGGTCAGCACTCACCCCACTGAGCCACACCAGCCAGGGCATGAAGCACTCTCGAACTAAGAACTCTATCCATAAAATGATGAGGAATAGGAATAAGTTCAATGCCATACAAAGCTACTTTAAGAGGAATACAGAAAATATGTATTAAGTAGGCCCATGCAGTTCAAACTCATGTTGTTTGAGGATCAACTGTATGCAAGAAGTAGAAACACATAGTAGATTTTGAATACATCACAGTACTAGTCTGGTACAACAAGAATTTTCAGGATCATCTAGTTAATATCCTATCCCAAACTTGAAATTAGCCATTTTTTCAAGGGTGTGTGTATGTTTGGTGGAAAATGATATTTAGCAATAACAATCTTTATGTCAGGAGTACCACTTATACTAGATTGGTCTTTGTTTCTACGCCTTATCAGTGGAAAAGCTTAGGACATTTTTTAAAGAGAAAATACTTCATTAGTTCATGGTGAAATTTGTAATTAAAATTTAAAATTACACAGTTTCTATTTCTCTGACTTTTATATTTGTATCTGTTTTTTCTTGATTCCAAATAATATTAGCAAAGTCAATATAGTTAACCTACATTTTGAAATAATACCAATATTATAAATTATTAATAATTATAATGGTGCAGGTACCGTAAAAGGTTTAAGATGTTTGCATTTTTTGTCCATGCCATATAGTCTAATATATATGTACGAATTACTTTTTCAAATAAATTATTTGAAACAATTTTTGTTTATGTGGTTAAATCATCAACTTGCTACATAAGTTCCTTTGTTTTATTTTGCTTTTCATTTTTAGGGGTTTGTTACTTCCATTTTATTTTTTAAAAATTTTGAAGGATTCAAGATAGCTTAGCTGATAGTTGTTTATTTAAATAAATAAGTAGTAACTAAAAGTCTTAGACTTATAGAACAGTGTTTAATCAAAGAATCATTTAGTTATTCAAGAAAGGTTGGGCCCTGGCTGGTGTAGCTCAGTGGATTGAGCGCGGGCCGTGAACCAAAGGATCACGGTTTGATTCCCAGTCAGGGCACATGCCTGGGTTGCAGGCCAGTTCCCGGCAAGGGACACACAAGAGGCAACCATACATTGATATTTCTCTCCCTCTCTCTCTCTCTCCTTCCCTTCCCCTCTAAAGATAAATAAATAAAATGTTTAAAAAAAAAAAGTGTCAGTTCCAAGGTGTATAAAAG